>VXAY01005704.1:717346-872852 GCA_013399855.1 Oxyruncus cristatus
TTTTGTTTGTTTGTTTGTTTGGCTACTGTTTAAAAATTCATTTATTTCCACAATCATAAAGACTTCCAAATCTGAAGGTAAATTATTGTAATTGCTAACTGCCTCAGACTCTGAAGGATGTACTGATATCCAAAAGAAAATCCATAATTTACAGACAGTATAAAAATGACCATGCTATGGTCATTATATATATATATATATATACATATATAAGAAACACAAGAAAAGCCCAGAGTAGTACTGATGCATACAGATAAAACGCTCTAATAGTGGCCCCGTAGAGTGGCATTATCAGCCCTTGCCTTTTATGAAGTGAAATGGGTGACTATTTTTTAGCAACTGCAAAAACTATTTTGTTTTCAGTTATAAACTTTTCATTAATTATGGTGTCTGTTGCACAGCAATTGGAAGAATAAGTTGGGACCGAGGTGTTCACTGTGCTATAAAATCAGAGATTAGAGAAGGACTGGAGATTTTTCAACCTAAAACAGGTAGAAATTGATAAAAGACAGTTAGAAGACAAGGTTCAGAAATAAGTTGGTCGCAGGAGTCCCTGGACTCTGACAAGGAAATGGCAGGTGGGAGGGAAATGCTGGGGTTCCTTTGAGGATGGAAATAAAGGAACAGATGAAGAAACAAGTAGCTGGCGATTAGCAATGCATCCATGCTGTATGTCTATTGGAATGTTAGTTGTATACAACAGTGATGCTACTACAACCCTTATGCGATGACCAGGCTACTGTTCATCAGCACATGGACTGTGGACCTCTTCTCCGGGAGGTTTAAATGGGTATTGTAAGACTTGATGGTATTTGTTGTCTTTTCAGCACAACACTAGCAGGAATCTTTACCTGTTATCACCTTCTACAGGCCTTGCAAATTCATGCTTTTCCTCTAAAAGGGTGTAAATATGATACTTATCATCCTCCGCAAAGAGCAAGGAGACCCTGGCAACCAGGGTCTGCAGTGCTGCTGGAGGAAGGGACCCCCCACTGAGAACTGGGAACATCAACTTTTGCTTCTGTCGGGGCAGAACTTCAGCCTGAGGATGGGATAGGCTGGAGGATGCTCAGCTTTGTCTGTCACCTGGCCTGATCTTTTTGTTCTGGTCTGGCTTTAGCTTTTTTTTGTCTGTGCCTGTATTTTAGCAGCTCTAACAGCTGGCCTGGGTATGCTTGATGGTAACAGTTGCAGGAACAGTCATTTTAATCTGGAAAACACCAGGATGGGTGGTACATGTAATTTATGTGCTTTTTCCAATTTTGGGAACTGAGAACTAAGCCTTCACTGGTGATAGGAATTGTAGAAATTAATAACAAAGAGGGAGGGGCAATACAGGGCATGACCTAATCTTTTGCAAAAATAAAGGAATCCAAAGGAAGCAGCAAAATATACAATCTCATCACACACCTGTTCCATCTGCCCCTTCTGACAATATATCCCTGGAGACTAATTGAGCATGGAACTGCTAAAGAGTTCACCATATCCCAGTGGTTTAAAAAGCCACTTGCTCTGCAGGGATCCTAAACACTTTATTTAGAGGAAATCAACGTGTTCTGGTAGCATCTGCCTTGAAATCTCCTCTGGCATGAGGAAAAGGTGAGGTTCCAGTGCAACATCAGTGCAATCAAAATACAAGACTCTCTTCTTCCCACAAAGATTTAGTAATTAGACAGTAATGTGTCCCCTGGATTAAGAGCTAGGTGGACAGCTAAGCTTGCTAAATATTGCAGGATTCTGGGTAAAAATCTGCCTAACTTAAAACAGGCTAATGCAGTACTTTGGACTGCACACATGCCATTTAAGTAGATGTTTCTATTTTGACTGAGGTCTATGCGTGCTTCCTCTGACGCAACTTCAGCCCCAGGTCTCCCAGTCAAGGCTTGGTCCATTGCACCAGCTGCTGTACAAACACACAGTGCACCTCTCACAGCATAAAGAGAGAAAATAATCCATCAGCAGGACTGGAGATGTGGAGCTGAGGTAGAAAGAGATTAAGTGAAATGTCTGACATCATGACAGAAATCTTTGGCAGTGTTGTCAGCAGGGCTCATATCTTTTCTGTCCTAGCCTAGTGTACCTAGTGATGGGGTCCATCCATTATCTTCTGAAACAGCTCCAACTTTGTCTATCAGTCCAATACAACATGTGGAATTTCTTCTCTTGTGTTATTTACAGAACCTGAAAATTAAAACACTGAAACAAGTCTTGTGCCACATTCTTTTTCATCACATTTTGTGGATATGTGACACTTGTCAGGAAATAATTTTTTCCTCTGCAAACAGTAGTATCTAGAGCAAGAATATGTCACTCAGGCAGTCTGCTCAGCAAAGGAGCTTCTTTCATTTATTTTGCATGGACAGCTTAGATAATGGCACAGATCAGGAGGTGCCATCATGGTTTCTGCATGCTCCATTACAAAGATATCATAATATCATTCATATTTGGCTGAATCCAGACTTTTATCTTTTGACCCTGAAGCCCCCAATTTTAAGCATATTAGGGGCAGGATCTTAAGGTCGCTTTCTATTGCTGCAGGTAGAGACTATGTGTTTTGTTCCTTCTGCTTTTAAAGAAAAAAAGGTCTGAGGATGGAAGGGCAGTAAGAATTAATCGAATTAATCATGCTGTCCTGTGTGCAGGAGGACAGAAGTCAACAGAAATTTGGGAAGGGATGAGATATGCTTCTTTACACTGGACAAATGTCTGTTACCACCAGGGAAGCTAGAATGGTGATTCAGTCCTTTCCACTACAAAAAAGTGACATTTTCCCTATTGATGTACTTCCTAGTATTTCTTAACATCAGTTATTCTGATGAAATGACTGCTGTTTAGGAAGAAAAAGGAAGTAAAAAATCTAATCAATTCCACCCACTTTTCTAAAGACTCTGTCAATTCACTCTGAGAACTGATTGTTCTTGGTTAAAGGTGATCAGGCTATTGCTTCTGACAGTCTCTCTAAAATGACAATACAGACTTCCAGTGTTTTTAACTCAAAGCAGTTCAGTGCAGATGACAGTTAAAATTTTAGCTGTTTTGTCTTTATTACTGAAGACCAAATACTGTTCTTAGTGCTGAGTAGCCCAACAAAATTAAGAAAGTAACATTTACCCCTCCAAAGCTTTGGGCTGCTCATGGCTTTGCTATGAGACTTGGATCAGGGCATTAGTACTGTAACCTTGTTTTAGGAGCATACAGAGGGGGACACTGTGAAACCAGGACTACATCTATACCAGCACTAAACCCTGCCAAGCAGTATATTTGAGGTACTTGTGCTCTGTCATCTGCATTGTTCAAATGTTCAGTTTTCAGAGTGGCTCTTGGCATGCTTTTGGCTCATGTTAAAATACCATTCTCCTAAGTAACTCCTAGCTATTATTCAGGTGCAAACACAGGCAAAGCACTGTTCCCAGGAGACAGTGTGCATGCTGCCAGTATATTCTGAAGGACAAAGGGCTAAAATATTGCAAAAAACACACAGTACTCTGCACACTGGCCTCCCACACCAAAAGACAGGCTAAGATTCAGTTCTTGTTGTGTTGGCATTAGCATTTCCCTATAGAACAGGAGCCTGCTTTTGAACTGAATCTCCCTCTTCATGCTTTGGTTCATATCACTTAGAAGTCTTGCAGAACCTGACCTGGGTTGACACTAACCCAGAAAATGTGCAGAGGTAGCACACTGCACTTGATAGGGTCCATAAGACCATACTGGAAGTCATTTGCAAGGAGTCCCTTAGATGTGCACAGTGTGGATGCTGGTCCTTGGCACCATGTCCTCCATGCTATACATCCCTTCCTGCTCACCTAGACTCAATCTGGGAATTCATACTGGGTTACACACAGTTCCCCTAGCTGTTGTATGGCCACACCGTTGTGTGTATTAAAGAGGAGCTACAGCTCTTGTTTGTTTGGAGCATGGATTCCCATGGTGAAGGTATTTCTTACGTACTCTAGCACTTAGGTTGTAGATTAACCCTAAATAGAAAATGCAATATAGCACTGAAAATCTTCTAGAGGATATGGGCATAACTTATATAACCACACACAAGAGGCACAACACATAAAGTTGTCATTACAGCCTCTCCTGGATCTACAGCACAGTTTTCAGTCTGAGATCCTGAACTTACAAGTGTTGCCATGACACTGGTTCCTGTTTTTGGAAACCTTAGGGCATCAAAGTCACTGTGCAGGGCCAAGTGATTGGTCTTCAAACCCACCGACTGAGTTACAACACAGGTGTAAGTGACTGCATGAAAAAGTCTCAAGCAGCCAATCAGAATACGGTTCTGTAAAATGTGTGATCTTGGTCATAAGATGATGCAAGTCAAAGTAGTAACTTTTTCTCTCTGAAAGCAGCAGGAATGTTTACAGGTAGATACCACAGAGTTAAGCTTAGCAAAGGAGTTATTCTTCTAACATCCTCAATCAAAACACCAAAATTTCCATCTAGGTTTGGGTTCATCTTAAGTGAGCCATGTCAGTGCCAAGATATGATATCTGCTGCATGAGCAGCTTGATATATCACTGAGACTCTTTAAAGACCACTGAGTGTTTTCAGCTTGAAATTTCATAGGACTGCTGCTGTAGTTGTGGTTCCTCAGGGAAATTCACTGTCCCTACAGGCTCACACCTCTTCCACTATGGTGTGTTGACTTCGAGCTGTTGCACTCCCACCCATAATTTAGACCATGAGAGTGTAGCCTGATCCAGGCTTGCACCTGACTTTTGTGTGCATGGACATGTGGCACTATTTCTTTACATGGGGTCTAGGATCACATTTGGAGGTGCCTCCTTGCCTGCTGAATCACAGTCCACACATTACCCTTAGAATCCTGGCTTTTTTTGTGATTAGAGCTGTAATGTTGCAGATAAGGAAATTGGAAGAGGAAATATACGGAAAGATTGTGAAAGTCAGGAGAGATGGATGGGTTGTTTTTTTATCTAGAGAAATAAATCAAAAAAGGCAAACCCAAGCACATTAGCATACTTCAGGACATGTTTGGCAAAGGTGATGGTGCTGCTGGACATAAACAAAAGCAAGAACTGGTAGATGACATACACAAATGCACCGTGTCTATGACAAAAGTGAGAGACTTATGAGAGCTTAGTATATCTTGTGCTCTTCCTCATCACATTCTGCTCATTTAAGTGGCATCAAGTGTAAATATTGAAAACCCAGACGACTTGCTATTTTGGATATTAGTTCAGCCTGTTTATCCTATTATTACCATGGCATTTGCAAGTGTTATCTTTGGGTACCAGAGCATGTATGAATAACTATGAGTGATATTTCATAGCTGTCCTATCACTAATGTAATCCACACTCATAATTAATTTCATCTAAAGAATATGAAGTTTCCTCACTAGTAATTTATGGTTTTTATTCCTGATTTGTAATATACTTACTGATACAGGAGTTAACAGATTAGGTTGCTGAATGCCTGGAGTGATCACATAGACAATGGAAACAAAGCATCTTCTTAATCAATCATCTTGCTAGCTATTTAGCTGGCTTTGCTCCTAAGAGATCACTGAACAGAAGATATTATTCAAAAAGAAATAAAAAAAAAATCAAAGGGAAGTAAGTGCATTCATTATTATTTTCTAAGTAGGCACACATGCATAGTCCCAGCTGCTTGTGCAATGTGAATGACATTATTTGTATTTCTTGAAGAGTCCCTAATCAGGTTCTGTACTGCTGAATGCCTTTGTTTGGTAGGTAAGCATGTCTCTGAATTAACCTCTCTAACACTTCTTTCCCTCTGTGCTGCTCAGTGTGCACAAAATCCTGGGAACTGTTCATCTTGGATTCAATTGTCCATTGTCTGAACAAAAGACCAGACATCACTTAAGGCTCTAGGAACTGACTGACTATTTACAATATATCAGAAGTCCTTTGGGCTTTCATTTCAGGTTTTAGCAGGGATTTGTGGTGAAATTTGTTCACCTTTTAGCCCTTCCTGTGATGCTGGATATGCCATTTCTTGAATTCTCTAAATCTATTTAACTGCCTAGGATATTAATGCTCAGCCTGAAACAATGAAGTTATACAGAAGATGTTTGCTGTAAAAGTCTGCTTAATACAGTGTATTAAGAAGCATTTTGGCCTTTTATAAGCAAGGTTGTGTAGGGATGTGTGTTTTGTCCAGAACCCAGTGTTCTGCTTTCCAAGGTGGTTCTGAATAAAGACCTCTGCGCGGGGTCTGCTTTGTCTGAAATACTATTCACTGTTTCAATTCAGGTTTTCTTCTCTTCATAAATTTAATCCTCAGCCCTGGAATTCTTTCCTTATTTTCTTAGTTATGATGAGAGTGAACAGCTGGACCATTTTGCAGACTTTGTTGACAGTGCTTAGTTCTTACTTTTTCTTCCCCCCTCCTTGTTTTTCAGACAGTCCCTGGCTCACTTTGTCTGGCTACTGTCTGACATGTCAGCTACACTATTCCAACTCCCAGCTGTTCTTTCCTTTCATGCTATGGATTGTTCTTTGCATTATAGTCAAACACAGGGTTTTATTTCCAGAGGGCTAATCTGTTTCCACAGCAACCCATAAAGTGGAGAAATCTGATCCCAGAACTTTTCTTTAAAACTTTTAAATGTGTATATAAACACACATGTTTTTGTCCATCTTAAAGGCAATTGCTCTATCTATGAAATGGAAGTTGTTATGAACACTCAGGAATCAGTAAGTTCTCAAACAGCTGAAGCTACATCATCACACTTCTGATTCTTATTATAGATATTGGCAGAAAAGGACTTCCAATATTTTCCATTAAACATGGTTGCAATTGCAGCATTGAATATGTTAAACTAAATTATTTGGATATCCCTGTTTACTCAGTGTCACATATTTCTGTGTAAATTTTGCTGATTACCTATTAATTGTCATTGTCAATGCCACTGCTGCAAACTGACTTGGAACTGAGAGACGGAGCTCATATCCCTCTGTTTGAACTTTAAGTGCCCCATAATCTAAATGAAAATCTAAAGGAATACTGTAAGGAAAGCAAGATTATACTTTCTCCTCTTGAAAAGCTGTCCTTTGTAGCTGCTGAAGGCTAGCTGCAGCACAAACTTTCATTCCTGTTGATAAACTGAGGCAAACAGCAAATACGGATCTGTGGAGAAGTCTCAGTCTTCTCTGTATTTTTGTGAGCAGTTTTGAATGAAGGTGAACACATAAAATGAAGCAGACCCCACAAAGAGTCTGTTCAGATGGGATGGCCGTATCTCATCACCCAGAAGTTCAGATATAGTACATTTTTTTATCCTGATCTAAAACTGCTGATCCCCAGTAAAGTATGGGCAGCTGGCTAGCTGTCATGGTGTTACCAACACATTCAAGTCCTCTCAATCCGGATGCCATAAATCCTTGGTTTTCATTGTCCAATAGCAGTTACTCAATTTTCAGGACGAGTCTTCTTCAAAACCTATCAAAGCCCATCCTGCCCTGCCTGGGCTTGGCACTCAAGCTTACAGGATGTCTCTTAGGAGGTTAGACAAAACTTTGAATCCCCATTCACCTAAGGATTAGCTTCATTATGTTAAAACCAGGACAGTGACCTGGTACCCTCTGGGCTGGGAACAAGAAGGCTAAAAGATTTATGAGCTCAGCCTGGTCAGGCTACGCTAATTTGATGTGGCAACATTTCTGGCTGCCTCTAAATCCATGATCCAGGAGTGTCAGGACAGAAAAGTCATTGCACTTTTCAGATACTACTGAGAGCTTTTCTTTACACAGTTTTTCACCAAATACAAAGCATTAAGCATGAAAGTATATTAGTAAAACGTCTGTACTGGAAGTTAGTTACTAAAGACTTCTTGAAATATTTTCAAGTGGGATGGAATATTCCTGAGGCAGTTCACTCCAAAACAACCTCTCATATTGTTACAGAGTAGTTTAGCTTCTTAATGAATTTTTATTTTAAACAGTATATATTATAAGAATGAACTGTCAAGATTTCCCTCAATATATTGCTTAAAAGAGGGCCCTGAAGCACACTCTCATGGCACTGCTAAGAAAAACCTTGATTCAAGGATTGGCCATTTAAATGTTCATGGGCACTGTGCATGTGTTCGTGGTCATCTTCTGGTCTACCCCCAAGTCCTATGCACTGCTACATCAGATATCACACAGATACCCTGTGTACCCTTGTGTGCTCACATACAAAGCTGCTTGTTAAAGATGTAGGTTTTCAAACTTGTCTGAACATGAACGGTACCATCATCTGTGGTCTTGAGAAGAGTCTTAGCAAGTCTTCCAAAACACAGCAGTTGAGCTATGTTCAGCAATAAATTAGATTAAATAAGTTCCTGAGAATCAGAGTACAGCTTGGTTTGTCCATGGCTTTTAACACCTATCTTCATCCTGCTTTATCTTCCATGGAGAGTCAAACTTGTTTTTTCTTCTCTTTCAGCTCAGTCAAATTCACAGTATGAATTGTGTTAGTGTCTGAGAGAATTTTTGTTCTTGGGCAGTCCTTGCAAAAATATTCATAGCAATGTAGGTTGCTGATACAACACCTCTGGGTGACAATAGTGTTTTAAACACAGTTTGGAGGAACACTCCTATTTCCTAGCACAGTCAAAGTCAGTGGCTCATGACTAAAATCTCAGGACAGAGAAATAATTTGCTATAATAGGGCTAATGAGGTACTGTGACTGTTATCATTAAAACAGGGGAAATTTTATGGTCCCTGAGGATTCGTGAATATCTCTTGCTAGCTGTGGAGTGATGCCAAACTAGTTTGATGTTTTCTCCTCCATCATACACTCCTTATCCCTCACATCTACCTTAGTCCTTTTGGTGATTTGAGCCAGACAAAACCCATGTAAACATATAGACACACACACACACATATATATTTTCTCCTACTTAACAGCTAAACTTGTCTTTTCTACTAAGAGTTCTATCTTCTGTTGGAACTTCAAGAAAAATGTGTTTATGTTGACAGTGTTCCTTCTTCTTTTGCCTATTTAGTCTTAATTTTCTCTCAACTGGATTCTTCCCTCTTTCTCCCCAGCCAGCCCTTTTCAACATAGGTTGCTGAGATTGTTCAAAATAATAATTAATTCTTTAACATCCTTGGAGTTTTTGAAATAGAGGCAAATCTCTCATCAGTGCTTCTGAGGGCATAAGTCACTGCAGCATTATCAACAAGCCGAGGAAATGCAATTATTGCTTTTTTCATGCATGACCTGTGGTAGTGGAGCCCAACAAATTGTACACAGGGAAATTAATGATACATTGCATGAGTAAATGCCCATCTGTGGTCCCTCTACCCATAATTTGAGTTGGTCAGGTTTCTTTTGCTTGTCTGTTTTCTGGTAGTTGTATGAGTTTGCTGCCTCTGTGAAGCACCAAGCTGCCTGTCCATGCTCTGGTCTATGCACATGTAGAGTCCAAGAGGTTTCAAAAGCATTAGCAATGACTGCACATGCACTGACCACCTGCCTGAGGTTTGATGTTTACTGGAAGTGTCAGCTTGAGCACAGGTGTCATGGACCAAGTTTAGATGCCTCCGGTATTTAGGTAGTTGATGAAGTGCAGAGCTTTGCTTTTCTGTGTTTAGTGAAATACATACCATACTGTGTCAAGCACCCCTATATTTTCTTAGATCTTCCCCTGAATGCCTGAAAGTCCCTCTCTTATTTATACTAAATAAATCTGAGAAATGCTAGTAAGGCCATTTTGTCACTGAAGAGTTGAGGGACATGGATTGTAAAGTTCAGGCATCCAGAACCTGTGCAACAATACATGCATCAGTAGCCACACGAGGAGCTACAACTCTCCTCCAGCCTGGGTTGGCACCATGACCATTTTGGCACCCATTCTATTCCTCTTGGAGCTTATTCCCACTGCTGAGGACTGATTTCTTGCAACATGAAGGGCTGCAGAAGTATGGGACAAGGGCTTGTTCTGTATCTCAGTCACCTGTACAATTTTTTTTCTTAAACAACCAATGCAGACAAATTTCAATACTCCTTAACTGACACCAGAAGGAGTGTTTGAAGGTGAACAAAGGGCTGTGTCTTCAAAGTGGTTCTTTGTGCTACTGGAATAAATGTCTCTTCTCTCTACCCTTTGTGGCCCCAGGCGATATGAGCCAGTTTTGGACAAAGGACACAAACTGAGATATATGGGATGGACTGCTCAGTAACTTGATGGGCAAATGTGAGTATTCCACCCCCAATCCTCTTTAACAATTGCACTTTCACAGTACAAAGCCTCCTAGAGTCTGGTTTTCTAATTAAAGCAACTTTAGGAAGAAAAGGTCCAAATCTTCACACTGCTATTTTTTTCCTCCCATGCTGTACATTTGTAATAGCAGCGAGTCTCAGCTTGTCTGAACACACTTCTGATATAATGGGCTGGAAGAATTAACTAATTTACCAGAGCTAGTTTTGCTCCTTTGCCCTGAAAATTCCTGTATTTAGGAAATGCAGCTGTGAACTTCCCTCCATCACAAAAAGAGGCTGAGGGACTAGAAAAGGAAATAAAAAGATAGTAACATCTCTCCTCACTCCCTGTCCAAATCTGCCTTCGTGGTTTGCATATCTTGTCCCAGGGCACAGAGATTTTGCCTTTGAGGCTGTAGTTGAGGCAGCACTGAGTATTTTGACATATTCTCCTCTCACAAACGTGGTTCTTGTGCTTCACTGGAAGATCCTCCCTTGTGTCCAGTCTTCAGACAGTATCTGAGGTCATAAGTAAAATGCCTTTAACTCACACAGTTACAGCTTGAGCTTAAGCTCCACTTCACAGAGCAGGAGTGACAGACATTCACACTTGTTGTGTTTCAAAGATGCCTCCCTAGATTACACAAAATGGCTGGAAATGAAAAAAGTTAAAACTCCCATGAAAATCACTAGCTACATAGTCTGATACTTAGGATTGATCCATGTCAGTATTCAGGAGAATCATGAAAGCCATTGCACTGTGGTGTACAAGCCTTCATATACCTCTTCTTTATTTCGCAGCAATTGCCCCTTTGATGTGTGAATCCTTCAGGCAAAAGGCAAAACTTCATTTATGCCTATTTATCTGGCTCATTTTTTGTCCATCACTCATTAAGAATTTGCACATAGGCTGTTTTGAGGGTGCGTTTCTTTTTGTGAGCTGATTATAACACAGAATATTTGAAAATGAAGCTGCTCTTAGTTTTTCTGTTATACTTTGTATAAATTATGAAAAAATAAAAGGAAATAAGGAACATGACTCACTATGCGGTATATGAAAAATCCAAGCACAAACTGGCTTTGTGATTCAGAACACTAGCCTGAAATGCAGTTGTCTGTCTTTCAGAAAGCGCTAGTTTTAGTGGCATTCAAGACTAGGAATGTCATGGGTTGTTTCACCTTTAGAAAACCTTTAATTCCTCTGTGAGATACAAATTGAAAGCTTGATATTCTTCATACATTCCCTGAGTAACAAGCTTTCCTGCAATCAGTCTTTCTGTCAGTCTCCCCTCAACAGCTAAATATTTTATATAGAAATATTCAGCTACAAGAGAAGTGAGCATCCCTCACAGAATTTCCTGTTTATGTAGATTAAATCATTTTTGGTGTGTTCATATTGCCAGAGAAGAGGAGGAATCTGAGCTATTTATTCCGTTTCTGAGGAAATGCTGTTAAGAAACACTCCAGGGATGATATTCTGTAAGAGTCTCACTACTTAGTTCATTTTATTCCAGTTTTAAGCCAGAAACATTGGGGGAATTGAATCTGAAGTTTCAAATTATTCTGGGCTCTTTTTCTACTAAAAACATAAATATGCAAACACATATGGAAGGAATGAAAGAAGGAAGGAGAGGAGAGAAAGAAGAAAGAAAGGAAGGAGGAAAAGGAAAGAGGTGAAAAGAGAAATAAAGGAGGGGAGAAAGAGGAAGAGAGGAAGGAAAGGAGGAAGGAAGGAAGGGAGAAAGGGAGGGAGGAAGGAAGGAAGGGAGAGAAGGAAGGAAGAGAGGGGAAGAAAACTCCATTAATATCAAATTCTTGCAGAGATGCTCCTATCTCTTTAGCACTAAAATTTTCTGTTTGCCTACAGTTTCCCTCAGTGATATGACTGGACCCAGTCATTTCCATGATCATCTTTTCTCACTCTGTTTCTACAAACGAGTATCCGTTCAACACAAGCCTTTCCGTACAGAAGAAGAAGGATTTTAAACATGGATATGCAATCTTTCTCCCTGCTTGCCAGGATTAGGGGACTCAATGTTTCAGGACATTTCAAATTCCTGACACAGAGGAATGATTCCCTACACAGGACACAAAAACTTCTCCCACATGAGAGAAATAACTTCCCTCAAGATTGAATTTGCAAAATACTAAAATATCAAATAAATTTAACATCTATTTAATATGTACAAATCTATGAACTGTAAAGATTCACAGAGCTATAACCAGAATACCAAAACATTACAGTTATATCACATTTATGTAATATAATTTTTGGCCAGATTTCTCTGCTTTTGTATAGTGTCTGATATAATAATCACAATATTTGGGAATTTTTTATTATGAGCAATTTTCCAGGCATTCTAAAGCAAAAACCACAAGTGATCTATGCTTGCCCACACTTATTCTAACTGTAATAACCTTAAACTTTATTATTAGATGGCATCTTCGTCTGGACACACTCTTGTACTGCGAAGACTTGGCACAAACAAGGATTAATAGTGATTTTTCTTGGAGAGAATGAGTGCCTTAGGCAATAGATAGGAGGGTATGAGAACCATATAAGTACTTAATAAAAAGGAATAAGCTTCATTTCAACTGTGGCAGTCAGTGAGAACTGTAATTCCTCTTCTTATTATCATTTTTATAGGGTTCTAAATTGTGAATGGTACTTTCTTCATAAGTGACGTGACATGTTCCTGTAATATTAAACTTGATTTAACTTAGTAAAGACTATAAACTAAAGAAATTTGCATGGCTACACTGGTGAAGAGGTGATGCTGTATATTCACTCACGTATGGATCATGTTGACTGCTCCTTTACTCTTGTATATAATTTATTAAGTAAAATATGGGAAATATGAGTGTGGACTGATGCCCATGAAAATCTTCATTGCTGGAAAATGATAAGAAGAAAGTCTCTGAGCTGGGCTCTAGGCTATAGCTCATGGTAGTAGCCATGAATGCACATTATGACATGTCTTAAAGATAGACCATGAGCTCACAGGATAGGACTTCATTTCATCTCTGGTCATGGAGCGCCAAATACTGGGAAATCCACAGATACTGACTGTTCGCTAGCAGGATGTGTCCTTGTATGCAAAGGATGCAAGGGATGACTGTATCTGCAGTAATTGAGGAGATTTGTGGTGTGGAAATTGAAGAATGAGAGTGGGAAGCACATTTCCCTAGTAGTAGTTTGGAGAGAGCCAAATGCTTTTTGCTTTACATTCTTCTTCACTTTTTTGCAGGACAAAATAAGTGCTTTGGAGGGGACTCAAACATGAACCTCTGTAAGTCTGGGAAACCTAGCAGGCTGCTGCGTGCTTACATTAAACTATGAAGGCCAGTATTTTTATAGCTGTGAGAGCCTAGTTTTCTACAGGTATTTTTCAAACAATAAAATAAAGGTTTTTCCAACATTAAAAATGCTTGCTTCTGTCAGGATGAAGAGTGTAGGAGAAGGTCCTTTTGATATATGGAAGCGGTAAAACCCTAAACATTTATCTTTTTAACAACACTTCACAGTTGCCAGATTTACACACACATTGTATTTAGCCCAGTAGTAAAATTTATAACTCTCCTTTTGGACAGCATAATTCTTCCCCTCTGTTAGGAAAAAAACTATATCCAGGGGAAAAGGCAAATTTCCTTTAAAGTTGTTCTGTGAAATGCTTCATGTATATTTAAGGGCAATATTAATTGTGATAATAATATTTGTCACTAAACCTACATAGAGACTTCGTCTGCAGTGGATATTTTTATTTTGTGTAAGGATATTTAGGCCACATTTGGAAAAAGTATTTACATGTCTTGTGCAAGACAGGCATTTACTGAGGTTTACAAAAGCAATGAATGTTTTGAAAATAGTAGCAGTAAGAACCAGGGTGCTTTGGTGCTTTTGGATGAGCCCAACCAGCTTCTCAGAGTTGTTAGACAGCTACATGCCTTCTAGAGCACTTCCTATGTCTTTTCTCTGGTACTCTAAAGTCAGCCATCGTATGTTGCATCTCATGAGGGATGTAGACAGCCTGTGTGACTGGGCTGTGTTGGAGGAGAAAAAGCATGGGGAGGCATGTGGGAAAGAGATTTCTGGAACTGAGGAAAAAGGAGTAGAAAATCTGAGAGTACAGAGCCTGATTCCTGGGAGGAAAGGAGAAGGACAAACAGCAGTGAAACTGAACCAGTTTTTGGATTTTCTGTATTTGATTGCACTGGCTCCAGCCAGTTCCTATAAGTGCTTTGGGTGCACTGAAATGTGGAGCACTTGTGCAGAGGTAGGTAGATCTACTTCAGCTGCTTCTTGGATCCTCCTGGAGTAGGACAGGGAGAGGTAATGTTAAAAACCAACCATGCTGGAAATTTCATATACTACTCCAAAATTTGCTCTAGGAAAGGGATTGCTGTGAAGGGTTGGCTGGTACTGGGGTACATGAGGCACGCTCTAAACCATGAAAACCCTCTGGTCTGAGGTCCATGTTTAGAAATGCTGACAAGTGAAGGGCTACTGGTCTTGGTGGTCTTTGTTTTTTGTCAGCT
Organism: Oxyruncus cristatus; assembly: GCA_013399855.1. Taxonomy (NCBI): domain Eukaryota; kingdom Metazoa; phylum Chordata; class Aves; order Passeriformes; family Cotingidae; genus Oxyruncus; species Oxyruncus cristatus. The sequence goes on from VXAY01005704.1 coordinate 732,064, forward strand.
TTCCAGGAGGAATGTGAGGAGCTGGTGGTTGAGCTATCAGGAGGTAGGGTAGCTCTGGTGTCTTGAGCCTCACTAGATCAATTTGTTTTTTCTTGATCTTTCATATTCATTGAGACTTGACATCTGATGAAAATCTGGCTTCTAAATGGCACAGATAGGTGTGCTTTCGTACAATGGTTTAAGGATATACTGCACTCAGAGGCACAGTAAATGAAAACCTTCTTTCTTTCATCTTCACAAATTGGCTTCAGACAGTCTCCAGCCCAGGTCAATTTCCTAAATGCTGTCTCAGAACTTTGTACAGAAAATGATACAATAACAGGTACAGAAAGTTTCCCTTTGCAGGAACAAAATTTTCAAGTGCCAAGTTTGTGAAGGTGGTTAGAAAGTTAGGCAAAGGCAGCTGAATATCTAGAGAGGTTTTAAAGAGCTTCTGGTTGTGTAATTTTGATTTTAAAAGGAGTTAGAGAACCTGGGCACTTATGGAAGTCTGAGCAGATGCCTTAAGAGACCTTTGTTAATTCTAGTTCTGCAAGGCTGAGGACATTTCACTCCATTCTGCTTTGTCCCCTTGAAGATATTCTACTGTTACACTGAACAAAATAAACATTCTGGAGCAAATTGTATGCTGCTCCATGAGGAGATGCAGGAATGGCATTGTCTTTCTCTGATATATGCTTCAGATTACAGCTGCTGCTTAAAAGTGTATCCAGGCACCACTCAGGACCCATGTCTCTGTACAATCATGTCTAACCCTGCTGAATGAATCCTTTTCATAACCGATTTAATAAAAAGGCAACACAAACAAAAATATAAACAAACCAAAACAAGCAAACAAAAATACGACAAAAAGTCTTCAGGCTTTTGAGGTTCCTTAAGGCTAAAATTGCTTGGGCAGTTTCCCCAGCAAGAATGGATCTCAAATGAGAACTAAATAATGGGTTTACTTTGACCTTGTGTTTTGTCTGAGGCATTCTGAACCAACCTCACAGAGTGACTGAGACTGAAATGGAATTCCTCCAAACAGTCCTCATAGCCCCTTAATTCCACCACTAAGCTACTAAATGAGATATGGTACAGAATCGTATAGTTGTAGCTAGACATTATAAGAAATAACTATCTGTAGTCTGTCACAATACTTCTGTTATAATTTTATACCTCTTTGTAAGCGTTCTGTGTGCTTTACCTTCCACATACCATGCAGTGCTCTGTGATAGTTATCTACTTTGAAGCTTTTTTTCCCCCTGTATTGACCTAATTGGTTAGGTCAACTTGCATTGTGCTTAGCCTGCCTGGATAGCTGAGTGAACAGAAACGTTAACACTGGCATCAGGTTTGCTGTGATTAATCCAATCTTTCCTTCAGTATCAGTATTTGCCTTGGGCTAGCGGCTTTCTCTGGAAAGCCTCAAAGATGTTGGCCCTGTGCTAAGTGTGTATATCAAGTCTTCTGATTATTATTCAGTGTGACAGTGGGATGACTGATAAAATAAATGAGGAGAATAAATAGCAGAATTAGTTTTTAATTTCTTTTTCCCTTGATTGCTCTCACTGTGTGTTTGAAGAGGCATGAAATTATGGTAGCTCTCCTGTATTAAAAATTGCCAGGAATTTTTGTGGATTCACTTGCAGAAGTGCGATCTCACAAGACCTATTGCAAAGAGAAAAGGAATGAAGACAGGCAATTCAGAAGCAAAACAAAAAAGTTGCTTTTTTCTTGAGTATTTTGTTTCTAGGCATTCATGTCAAACACTCTTCTGGCAGCATAATGCTAGCAATGCTTATATATGTAAGACTTTCATACTGATAAGTTTTGTTCATTAAATTCCGTGTTTTGCCTGAGTAAATCCTACAATATTCACAGTCCTATAGGCATTGCAGGAATTGTGGATGTATTTATCACTTCATGTAATTAGACACTCAGAGGTTTTCATTTATCTGCGTTGATAATACATCCTCTCCAAAGATGAACTGTTTAACATCTTTGTTGGCATCATGGACAGTGGGGTTGAAGGCATCCTCGGCAAGTTTGCCAATGACACCAAGCTGTGGGGTGTGGTTGACACACTTGAGGGAAGGGATGCCACCCAGAATGACCTGTGTATACTCACACTTAGCACAGGACAGACTTCTTTATGGGTTTCCAGAGAAAATGATGACAAGTTCGGCATGAGCAGTCCAGAAAGCCAACTGTGTCCTGGGCTGCATTAAAAGCAGCACGGCCATCAGATCAAGGGAGGTGATTCTGCCCCTCTACTCTGCTTCTGTGAGACCCTGACTGGAGTGCTGCATCCAGCTCTGGGAGCCTCAGGTAAGAAAGATGTGAACCTGTTGGAGCCAGGTCCAGAGAAGGCCACAAAGATGATCAGAGGCTCTTCCTACGATGACAGGCTGAGAGAGTTGACGTTCAGCCTGAAGAACAGAGGGCTACAGGGACCTTTTAACAACTTCTAACTAAAGGGAGCTACAAGAAAGCCAAAGATCTTTTTTACATGGGCATGTAGTGTCAGGACAAGAGATAATGACTTGAGGCTGAAAGAGGTCTAGATTTGGTATAGGAAGAAATTCTTTACTGAGAGGGTGGTGAGATACTGTATCTGCCCAGAGAAGCTGTGGACACTCCATCCCTGGAAATATTCAAGGTCAGGTTGGATGGGTCTTTGAGCAACCTGGTCTAGTAGAAGGTGTCCCTCATCACGGCAGGAAGGTTGGAAGAAGGTCCCTTCCAACCCAAATGGTTCTATGATTCTACGAGACTCAATCACGAAGGACCAGATCATGAAAATGTGAATACTCATATTCTATGATGATCATTTAAAAAGTTCTCTTGTTCATCAGACTAGTCTGTGAGATGATCTGCAGATGAGCACATTGCTTTATCTAGTTCACAGGGCAGATCGGTTGTGAATATATGTACCTGCTCATACAATATTGGCCTCCCACGATTGTGCTGGTCTGACATTTGACTCTAGGGAACCAGTGCCACTCTTTGCAGCTCTTGCCCACATAAATCAGTGCTCATTTTATTTATTTTCCTATGCGAATGATTGAAAGCGTCTGAGTAATGTATACCGTATTTTATTACTGTTATATCTGAAATTCAACACTTCCCTGCTGGGTTTTACACTTGTGATTTTATACCAGTTTTTTTTCCACAGAATTCAAGTATACAATTTTTGTTTAATAGTATACTGAAAAGGCATCAACAGTTTTATTAGATATATTCTAGTGTCTTTGAGAGAGAAGAAAAATCGATAATTTTACAGACCTTTCTCGCCAAAATGCTCCATCTCTACTTGGTGAACTTGTTTAGATAATGGATTTTAACATTAGCTGGCTCTTAGGAGTTATTTAAATAATCTATATAATACAATCTTTTGCTTGTTTCCTTGTTTTGTTATGTTATGTTTTGTTTTGTTTTGTTTGTGTTTTGTTTTTGTTTTTTTGTTTTTGTTTTTGTTTTAAGTACTGGCAACAGTTTCTAAAATTAGAACAAAGAGAACAATTTTTTTCTCCATGAAATGGCCAGTAGATGGCTGAAATTTGGCCACTTTTGGTCAAAACTGCCCCGGTCTTAAAATCCATCTAATTATTTTATTCTGAAAGCCGTGGACCACACTTGATAATTTCTCATGCTACTTAGTGGTCAGAATGTGCTTGATTTACAAGGCATTATGGATCCAACAGACCATAGCAGCCTCCTTGGCCCTACATCAGCCAGTGGAGTAATTCAGCTACAAAATAAACTTTCTCCATCCATTAGTCTTTCCTTGTGCTTATATATATGTTTGTGAGTGAGATGTGTTAAAACTGAGAAGAGCTCTTAAAAGATACAGCTAAAAGTAAACAAAACACTGTAAAAACAATTTTGTAGTCTGTGTTAGAAGCCTATTTGTAAACTTTATAGCTTACCTACATGTTCTTGATTTAATAAAACATAATAATCCTAAATTCAGTTTGACAACATTGCTTAGCAATAGCATCCACCTTGAATTGTAAGCCAGATACAGCTTGTATTTCCTGTGCAAATGTTTGCAAATAAGAAAAAAAGACTTCCAAACACTTAAGTAGGTATCAATTTTTACCTGGAGCTAAACTTTATCACAGTGGAATTGTTGATAGTTTTACAGTGATATTGTGGAAGCAGTACCATGTACTAGCATTTTTATTAAACTATATCCATCAATGTTTGTGAACAGAAATCCATGCTACTCTCAGCTACCATCTTCTATCCCAGGCCTTTGAACTTTTAACCCTAAAAAGTTTTTGTCAGGCTGTAAATTTCTGAAATAACAGGAGGCTTTGTTGCCACAGCAGTAGGTATGTTGTTGAGGGGATGAGGGTATCAGCATGAACCTGATTTCATCATGACATGAAAAAGAGATATGGTTGAGGTGTGTATTCACACATCAGGGTGCATATAGACACAAAATCTCATGAGTGAAACAGTGCAGAGAAATACAGAAATATTTGATATGAATATTATGATTTCTCCAGGTTCTGATGAAAGATAGCAGTAGCACAAAATGGAAAACATATACCCCTAATTTGACCCCATGATAGGTTTGGTTGCAGTGAGTTGCAATGGAGGATGCATGATGACATCAGTCTATATCAGTAAGTGTGTTACTTCCCTTAGCACAAATTGAATGAGAGATTTGGGTTGACAGAACAGAGGAATGGATCTGTGGGAGGAGCATTGGCAGCTTGGGATTGTGAGGACTTTCTAAATATCATCCTCCGTGCACAAAGCCTTGCAAAATCTAAATATTTCTCTATGGTGGCCTTTGATAGTTAGGAGATGTGAGAGGTGGGAATTGCAGGAGTTTCATATCTGACCAGTGTGAAGCTGCAACTTCTGGCAGCAGTTAGGGGAAGATGAATCCTGTGTGACGCAGACTAAGCCATGGATTTACTGTCACGTATTCCAGTGTGTGTCTGTATGAATTTTCAAAAGAGAATATATTTGGGCAGATTCCAGTAAGTTTGCTCATTCGTTGTAAAAACAGTAAATATTATCTTTTAAGGTCTAGGTTATGTGTTCTGTCTTGTTCTTTTCAATCTTACAGTTAGTACATATGCACCACTTACATTTTAGAGGCACTTAAATCTAGAGGTCTCATTTTTCTGACAGTGACAAACGTTTTTACAGTTAATAGGAAAAAAATGTTGATTTCCATCACTGACAAAGAAACATTTTTTTTTTTCCACAGTGATTTGCAGTCACTAGCTATTCCAGGGCAATATTTAGATACTTACTTAGAGAAAACATTTTACCAGTGACTTTAGCTTCTCCTAAAAAGGTAATTATGTGATTTCTGAGCCTGAGAGGTCAGTTCTGAATTCCACAGTAGTTGAATGCATGTGTTTGCTATTACTTTGTCACATGTTTGTTTAATCACATCAGTTAATATTACATTGCAAGACCACTCCAGGTTCATTTTATTTGGATTTCCCTATAGTTTATTTTTGCACATGTTCCATTATTAATGAGCCTCTGAGTACTTTGTCATGTATATTGCATCACGTAATTATTAATTTATGTTTATTTTTCCTGCCTATTTCCATGTATGTTCATTGTTTACACACAAATTCCAACCTTTTACTGGAGCAATAAAGGAGATTATGTTACAGACGATGATAAGCATTATTGTGAATGCTATTCTAAAAACTTGTGCGGAACTCCACCTCTAGTTCTCTATACAGCTTTCAGTTACAGTCCTCATGACCAACAAGCTATTTTCATTCCTTGAAGATTGTCTTTATTTGCTTTTCTTTTCCCTTGGACCACCACTCTTGATCCTTCTGCCTCTTCATCAGATTTGTTCCCCAGATTCTCCTGCAAAGACACTGAGAAGCAGCAGACACAGCTGCTTGGAGGTCAAGGGTCCATATTCACCCATAGGAAATGCCCTTTCCAGGACAAATATGGCTTTCCTCTCCTAAATGTGTTTTTGAGCTTTTTAGTCATCCAGTACCAAATAAGAGCTGTGACAGGAGGTAGAACATGCTTAGCAAGGGTAGTATCCTTCACTGCTAGTTCCTTCAGCCCCTCAGAAGTGAGTTTGTTTGAATTCAGGTTCATTAGAAGTTCTGAACCTCTGCATGCCTCCATGGGAATGTCAAAAGGCATGTTCTGGATAGAAATTTCATTTTTTGATGAGTTCCGAGCTCAGTCAGAACTGATGTTTCACAGAGAAAGCAGATGCAGACTGTCATCTGTCATGGAAAGTTAGTACTGTCCATGCCAGCAGAGGTTCAAGCAGTTGCTTGCAGCTTGGCTCTCATAAGATCTCCTGGGCTAATCTGCTTTCCACAAGAAGTAGAAACTATGTCATCAGGGGCTCATCTGAGCTGTCACAGCCATCAGCAATATGGCAGTTTCATGCAGGAGCAGTGATGTGGTGCTGTTCAATGCAGAAAGTGGCAGTTTGGAATGCACTCGCATAGACACTCCATCTCAGGCTCAAATATCTATTAAATGTCTCTGAATTCACAGGGCTGCATAGCATCAGAACCAGTCTCTGGCAAACTGCTTTCAGTATGGTGACAGATGGAAAAAAATAAAAAATATGCAGTAGTATTTCTCAGCTTGAAAAAAGCAAAAACTGAACCCAGTCTGTTAATATCTCTTTTGCAGTTGCTGTACCAGGTTACCGTAAATTGGATTATAGGATCTCTCTGAAACCAGAGTTTTCATGTCATTTTAAACTTTCTCCAATATCTAATGCACTTCCTCTTCTTATAAAGCAATGAACAATAGATCCTCATATAGCTTCTAAAGTTTTTGAAATGAGGCATAACAATATATCCATTAGAAGAAAATCTCTAAACCATCCTAAAGCTTATACTTTTTTTTGTAAATGTTCTCAAATAATTTTCCCCTGATGGGATATTTAAGAGGAGAGATTTATTTAATTTTATTTGTATAGGATTCTGGCCTTTGCCACATTAAAGACTGTCTGCTAAAATGCGTAGCCAGGGAGTTTCCTGCAAGAAGGAATTGTGGGAACAGATCATAGAATCACAGAATCTCAGAATATGTTGAGTTGGAAGGGACCCACAAAGATAATAATGGAGAATCAGTTTTATTCTTTAGGGGACCAAGTAGAGATTGTAATGGTTGCTGAGGGAGATGGTACAGCTCACAGCTTGAAAAAACAATTGCATTATCAGGAAGGAAAGAAACCACAAACTATGTTAGAGAAAGGTAAGAAATCTGTCAAATATTTTGGATTTGTGAAGAGAGAGCTGAATTTGCTGTTTTACTAGTGTAGATAAAAGCCAAGAGGAAAAATAAAAAACTGTGGGAGAAGATTATAAACTTTTTGCTCTAGGTTAAAAATGGGATGATGCTGTGGTACCTGAGAGGAAACATTACTAAGAGGCATGAGAAGGAAAGATGGAGTTTGAAATGGAGAGTGCTTGCAGGGTTATCAGAAAATAGATGAAAATTAAAACTAAATGAGAGAGTAAAATTACTTGGGAACTGGGGTTAGAACACCTCAGTGAATTTACTACAAATTCCTTTTGGGATCTGATTCTTTCCTGATTCACACAAAAAGATCTTCAGACTGCAGGTTATCCCTTCTTATAGTGAGAGAATAAAAATTTTGCCTGAAGGGATCCAGGTCATGACTGCTCTTGGAGGAATCATCAGCTGTATTCTTCAGATATTATATTTTCTGGGAAATTCATATGCATGTATGTGACCAGGAATATCACATGGTTTTCTGAAATACAAGTGAATTTTGTGATATTTAAGTGTAGCACAGGATGACTGTTTCCTTCATTTAAGAAATAGATTTAAAAATATATTGTTTTTTAATTACTCATATATCCATTTTAATGAAAATGCTCAGTTTTAATATGATGGGTACCTAGCAATGATATGAAAATATTCTGTTGAGCTGAACTGAACAGCATTACTGCTTCAGAGTACTTGTCTTGGCCATTGTGACAAAACCTGAAGTCAGGAGTACTCCAGCTGACTGTTTTAACTGGAAGACCCCGTGAGAGAAACAACCAGCTGACCCAGAAGAGATCCTGGATTTAAAGAGCAATGTTAATTTGTTTTAAAGAAAGAACAGGAAAAGTCTGTGTGAAGAGATAGGAGTCATGCTTACAAAGAACCTAATGCTGTTGTGCACCCTTCTCATAATTTACCTAATCCAGCTGTTTTCCCTTACAAGACTTTGATTTCCACATTTTCCGATTGTCACACTCGCCTTGGCTACACTACTGATGTAAAACAAAGTTAGGCAAAGGAGCAGGATGACCTCTTTCTGAGCTGAGCAACTCAACAACTAGATTAGAGATCAGGTATCTCTTCTGTCTAGCTTGATGGATTCCAAAATCTTTCATTGCTGTCTGCAGGACGGACTCTAGCAAGGCAGAGATATTTACTCAAAAATCCCATATCACTGTGACTGGAGTTTTCTCCTTGATGATGAGGTCTGTATTTCCAAACTGTTTCATGCTGACAGGTCTTAGAATCTGCTAATCTCATTTCTGAGACAAGTGGTTTCACCTGCATTTTAAACTTGAAAACAGCCCAAAAGATTGGATATGCTCTGATCATGCCCAATACATTTCATTGTCAAAGGGACTTCAAAACAAAGATTTCTGGTTTTGGGTTCCAAGTGGCCTGAAGGGAGTAGGTGGTCAGTTCATGAAACATAGCAAACTTCTAGGGGCACCTAAGGTTATGATTTTATGAGCCTACAGAAAGTTTTCACTTTTGAGGTGCCTCAGCAGTGTAGTTGGAGCTTTCCTTCATTTTATTCCTGGAAGCATCTAAATTTTGCCTGAGGCTCCCACATACTTTTTAGGATCTGTTCCATGAGCTGTTCAATATGCAGAAGATTCTAGAGGGAGCATCTATATAAGAAAAAAAAAAATCAATCAGGAAGGTCTGTGTAATGCATTACAGTAATAATTTCTGTTTCAAATGTTCAACAGTCAGCTTACACCATTTGTGCGGGGCAAAGCCCTCAATAATGAAATCACCTCAGGCTTGATTTCAAAAACCAGCATTGCAGAACAGCCATGAATTCAGTGCCTTCACCACTAAATCCTCTTATGAGAAATAGCCAAGGAATAAATAATATTTGCTTACTTAACTGAGATAAGAACTGATCCCAGAACCCAAGTTAATAGAAAGCTGAAGCTGAGACATTGTATTAAGAAGATGTGGTGTTTCCTCATAAGGACAGTGGTGGGTTAACAGCTCCTTGTGACTGGAAAAGTCTTTAGGTCTATTCCGTATAAAGACATGGGTACATTCCAGCTTTAAATATATAGCACTTATAACTTCCTTGCAACTTTTAAAATTTCTTGTCCTCTGCTAATGGATAATGTTGCTGTAAGAGACTTTCTGAGGAGTTTGGCTTCCTTTACAAAGACATGCCAGTGGTTTATTCATTAACTCCTGCAATGAGGATTAATTTGGTGACCACAGCAAAAACAATTCCTAAGAGGTCGCTGGGCCAGACCTTTAATTTCTAAATTCAGTAGAAGAATATGTAAAACACTTTGATAAACTTCAGGATTAAAGCCATCATAGAAATGAATGATTCCCATTATTAATCTTAAGAAAAAGATTTAATTTATCCCAAAACATTACAGTGGAGTGTAAATAGTTGCCCATTATCTGTTGGATGCTAAAGTGTGTTCTGCCAGAAAATAATGCTTCTTTCATCAACTCTTTCTGTTTAGTAGCTGACCTTTAGCTCCTGTAGGAATAATTAGGAGGATCACTGACAAGTTATCCATGTTTTCAGAGTCCTGTGAATAACATGGTGATGTGATTTCCTGACTAAATGTAACCCAGGAGCATTTATTTATTCATTGTCTGAATATTATTCTTCACTGAAAAATAGCTATTAGTGTTTAAACGTAATTTTATAAGTTTGCTTTTATTTCCTACAAGGCTCAGCCCACTCTTTGTGTTATAGCACTTACTTAACTCTCCTGTAGACCTTTAGATACCCAGGTTATAGGGGGATCAGTAATTCACACTGAATAGTGGGTGCAATGATAACAGAGGCAGTTTATCTGCCCCTTCTTTTCAGTATTTTTAAAGAAACATCTTTCTGTATGTCCAAGTGAAGCGATTCTCTGTTGTAGTTCCCTGCAGGGCTCTTCTCCAACCATAAAACACCAGGTAGAGAGGACAGATCTTTTATACTAATTTGCATTGTCTGTGTAAGGCAATAACTTAGGTCATTGATACACTCCCAGAGGAGATGAGCAACCATTTCTTTTAGTATTATTATACACTAAATGAGCTGTTAATTTTCCAATTTATTTAAAAGTCACATGCTTTGTGACAGTCATATTTTATGTCTCACCTTTGCATTAAAACATATCTTGGTAGCAGTTCCAAAGTTAGTACTAAAAAATTGTTTCCAACTCTTTGCATTGTTAAATAATCCTTTTATTTTTACTGCAGTTTTCTTCCTAAGTCCCTTTCCTCTGGAGTCCATCCAGGCTGAAACACCCCAAACCTCTCTCAAATTTTCCACAGGAAGGACTGGATTTGCTTAGTGAAACCAGTTTGAGAGTATTTGAGTTTGTATATGTATCTGTGCCAGCACATGTCTGTGTGGACACCTTTGTTTCAATGATCCTTCAGTATTAAACTAGTCTTGTGTTTGTACATGCATATATCTCTCCCATCATACACGTATCACAAACTTTATTAAACTCCTAGAGCTACTTGCCTTCTACCACCTCATCGGTGTTAAGCAATGGCTCTTCAACAATGCAGAGAACAAATATTTTTGGCAGAACTTAACAAATAATTCCTGTATTTGACATATTTATTCATTTCCGCAGTTCTAAAAATTCATTCATCTCTTTTTCCTCTAAGTAAAGGCAGAAAATAGATACCTGTCATAACAAGCTCAACTACAAATAAACTTCTTGGAAATGTCATTAGCAAAATCTGAGCTATTTTTGCTCCATATTTGGGTTATTTCACTTTAAAATATTGAAATAAAAAAGCAGAAAATATTTTTAGGATTCTGGGAGCAATTGGAGTAGATCACCCACACATCTCCTTCCTAAAGGTTGTCCAGCTCCTCTCTGCAGTGGTACTCACTGATCTTTTGGGTTGCTTCTTTTAACGCATATTGAAATGACTTCTGTATTAAATTTTGAATGATTCCTTGTTACCCAGAACCACATTGCATCAAACCCTAGAAAAAAACACATTGTCTGTTAAGCAGCGTAGAGAATGAGATGCAGGCCATCTGCTGCAAACAGAGGATGAAGCACTCCAAAACATTTTGCTCCCCTCCTGGTAGTCTCAGTGATATTTTGGCAAACACAGGTGATTCAGTGGGTGGGAATCCCCTACCACAATCCCTGGGAGTGAGAGATGAAAGAAATCATTACCACCTCTGGGTCTGGGCAATACCTTTGCCAGCAGAGCATGGAGAACTTGCCACTCCCTGGGTCAGAACACATGTACCATCTCTTTCCTGACTTCTATGAGGTTGAAACTGAGGCCTATCTTAATCATCTCAATTAAGTCTAAGTTAACTCAGAGCTATCGTAACCATCATCTCACTCACATGTTTCTGCACAAAAACTGTAGATTTGTGTCCAGAGGTGAGTTACAGTGTGTCAATCGCATACATTTAGATACATGATGGCAAGACAGATAATTTGAATCATCCTACGCATTACACTGAGGTGGGCCATACACAATGAACCAAAAACACATGGTCACATACTTGATCAGCAGAGCCACTTGATGGAAGAGAAAGTTGTTAAGAAGTGGTGTGTCCTCGGAGGCATTACAATTGTTTTTGGGGATGAACTTAGAAGACTCTGTGTGGTGTTAGCACTGCTTAAATTTCTTGCTCTGCTTGCTTATCCATGTGACCTAATGTGCTGAAAAATATCTTTCTTTCCTGCCTCTTCTACAAATAGCCTGATCAAAATTGAGCCCAGAAACACAGCTAAAGACAGTGCAATCAGGTAACTTGCTTCTATAATAATTGGCAGCATTGTCACAGAAGAGAACAATGTATGAAGGGAAATGTAACTAGAAGGACAGTATATTGTACAGAAACTGAATGCAATTATTCAGCTCAAAATTAATGAGTTACCAGCCACAGTTGTTCCTTCATCACCAAGCTGTTCTTCTTTACTGACAGCAAACAACAAGGCCTTGGGTTTATGTCAAATCTTAAAGAAGCCACCATGTGTCTTTAAGGATCATAAATAACAGAACCTTGGTTTTATGTCTAAAGGTTGATGTCCATTCTCTATACATGATTAATGTGTTTTATGAATCATACTTTGGCCACAGAAGCCATCCAGAAGTGGGAGAATAATTGTCAGAAAATATCTGAAGAGCACAGATGAAAGAATGGATCTGACTAAGATTTGGGAGCAGATGTTGCATCTTCCTGTGAGTGTCTGGATTTGTCTTTCATGTGTTTGAAGGCTAGTGTAAAACAAATCAGGAATAATAATAAAGGTGTTTACCAAGTTATACATAGAGAAGTCTGTCAGAGCGGATTGTTTTAGACTCGTTTTTAAATTTTTGTGCTTTTTCTCAAGTGAATTTAAAAACATACCTTTGAACATGTCTGTTAGTTTGCATGCCTCTTGTTCTATAATGTTCACTCATCAGTATGACAAATCACATAACAGTGGGTTATGACCTAGTCAGATGGTTTGCAAAGATCATCTTTGAATAGTAGATAAAATAAGAAAAAAAATGGGAATCAATTTCTTGAATGCTTAACATAGCTCACATTCAAAATTATTGAATTAATTCCTAGTCACTTATTTCGACTGACTTAAGTAACTGCTTTCTGAACTGAGAGTAAAAAATGTCTCCTTTTTAGCCACTCATCTTCTGCTGTCAACATGTACAGGAACAATTGCTACTGTCAGAACTGACATGAAACATCAGCCACAATCCTGAATTAGCTTCTCTTTGGTTGTCTCTCAAATTGCTTTCACAAGCAGTGAGAGCAGTCTCTTTCTGATTTCCACAAGCTTAGTTCTTGATTTTTGTTTTGTTTCTGGATTGCTTGGGTGTTTTTGTTGTTGAATTTGTTCTTCATTTATAGCATTGTTATTTGCCATTCTCTCTCAAATAGTGTCTGGTCTGCGCGGCATAAGTAAATTACTTTTTGAGCCATACAGAATGGGAAAAGAAGAGCTGTGGCATTCATCTGGTAAATCTCAGAGAGCCAATGCTGAGAGATTGTGAGAAGAAGGAAGGGATGGAAACAGAATCTGTGCTTTGCTCAAGCAAGCATTAATGCCATCCTTCTTTACTGTCTGAATTTACAGTGAACAGTTCACTGATGGTCTCATACATTACTTTTACTGCATTCATATAAGGGAAGGAATGCTTCTCAATCCTGACATCCCACAGATGAGCCATTATGAAAACTTGCATCAGGTGTTGCAACCTGCATGGGATATGGTTCTCTGAATGATTTAACTGAACCAAAAGAATCACTGAATGTGACCAGAGACAGCAAATCTTATTTCGTCTGCTAATCTTGCTCTTAAAACAAGTTATGCCTAAATGTGGTTCAGCAACTTGTGGCAAATGAAACCTCACCTCTTCTTGGGATGAGGCCTGGTATGCAGGCCCCCTTCTGTTCCATCTGTGGCTGGGGCTTGGAAAATGGAAATCTAGATATGGGAACAGGTAGGGAAAGGTGGTTGATCCCTAGGATTGAGATAGCATGGCAGACATAAGTTCGCACAAGTTAAGTGCTGCCAGAATGACCAGCTTGTAGGGTTAAAAAGGGCTTGGTTTAGATTTTCCAGTGATAACTTTAAGATATCAACTCAGTCTAATGAGGTGAAAATTTTATCCTTAAATCTATACACTGAAAGGCCAGAGACTCAAATTTTACAGAAATTCATATCTGAGTATGATTGCCGAGTTATTTCTTTTTAGTTGGGAAGAATGACAGATCCACAGCTTGTGAGTTTAGAGGAAGTTTCTTCAGAGATTTTTATGGGTCTTGGATTAAGCATATGATATTTGCTGGTTGATACAACACAACATTCTGATATTTTAGAAGAAATTATTCACAGTTAAATGGTAATGAAAAACAAAAGTAAATTGTTATGTTTCTCAGCCTCTTTCCAACACCCTGACAGTTAAGGCAGAACATATATGAGTATATAAACTGCCGCTGGAATTTACCTGCAGGACAAAATATGTTTTGCTCTTGACAGAAATCCAGGTGCACCTCAGACAAAGACCAAATGCTACTATTGCCTAAGATGGCAAAGGAACTGAAGCAAGATTTCATTCAGTCCATGTGTAGCAATTTGGCGGTTTTGTCCTTCATGTCCTCACCTGTGCTAATGGAAATTGGGCTCATGCTCGCTGAAAGTAGAGGGCTGGAGTTTCATCTCGTGATACTTTAACAGCTCTCAGATGAGGTACCTTAGGGGAGCATCGAGCCTGATGAAACAACTGCTGTAAACCTCAGTGAGCGACAGGAGAGTCAGAGCTATTCATGATGGCTAATACAAGATGCTGGCAGACATTCATTGCTCACATATTACATAAACACATATAAAATCAGAGTTTGCATGATTTTTATATATATAGATCACACTTTAAATTAAACACGTACAAATCATAGGTCAAGCTCATAAGAGGCAACATTGAAGGCAGTGGAAGAAAACTGGGATACAGAGACTTTTAAAACTTGTTTCTGCTTTATCCTATTTGGATGTTGCTTGGAACAGAATTTGTTTCAATGAGAACAGTTAGGTGAGTAATGACTACATTCCTAAAGAAAAGATTTGAGAATAGACTTTGAATCAATAATCAGTCTTTAGGTCTCTGAGTATATAACCAGAGAAAAAAATGAAGCAACTGTGATTTCTCATGCACTGCATTTTTGTTTTTTGTTTGGATGAACAAGCACATATACTAAAAAGAACTCTTTGCCAACAGCAATAAAAGACTTTTTGCCAGACTGCTATTGCTTATATTATAATAGTACATTGTGACTGGAGCTCTCTTTATTGTATTTGGTACTTTTTGTTTGTGCATTTTTAGGTTTGCCTGGCTACAGTACTAGTGTACTCAGGGGTGGCAGATTCTTTCGTTCATTTTGCAGTGTAAATATTCATTTTCACAAAGAAGTGATGCTTTTTTGGACACAATGATTCAAAATCTCAGCTATGCCTTATACAAAATGGTTAGAAGAGAGAAAGAAGGGAGGAGACTCCTGCTAAGACTTTTTTGTACCTATAGTTACGGTATGAAATGAATGAAGCTAATTAGAGACTGACATTCTGATGTTTGTTGTAAGTATAAGCCAGACACTTTTATGAGAAGAAAACCAATACTGAATAAGCAAAATTCTCTCTTTTTTTCTCTCTTTCTTTCTCTCTTTGTTTCTTTTTCTCTCTTTCTTTCTCTCTTTCTTTCTCTCTTTCTTTCTCTTTCTTTCTCTCTTTATTTCTCTTTCTTTCTCTCTCTTTTTCTTTCTCTTTCTTTCTCTTTCTTTTCTTTTCTCTCTTTTTTTCTCTCTCTCGTTCTTTCTTTCTCTTTCTTTCTTTCTCTCTTTCTCTCTTTCTTTTTATTAATTTTTGAGTGGAAAAGGCTTTCAACTGGCAGAAATTGACACAGTTTTATTAATTGCAGTGGAATTTTGTTGGCTAACTGGGTTTGCAGCTGAGAATCCTATCCAGAATTTAAATCTCTATTGTCTTTTTTTTTTTTTTTCATGAGAAAGGAAAGCAGATTTGTCCCTTTTTGTCCCTTCTGAAGAAAAAACAACAGCACCACAAGAACAAAAAATCCTTAGCAGTCTTTTACCTAATCTAGATCAGAGATGTGTTGTCTTCATCTATTTCACCTCAAAAGTTTCTGAAAACCTAGGCACCCCATCTTGGAGAGCCCTTTGCACTTTTGGAGCACAGAGGATGGCATTTCTTATAATCTGAGGTACATTTGAGACTCGCATATTTCAGAAAGTTCTACCTCCCTACAGAGTGCCTGCCTTGCAATATAAAAAGGTCTGTGTTTCCTGCTGTAGCTTGTTATCCTTTAGAAAGTTCTACATTAGCAGGTTGTACCATCTGTTGGGCAATTTGCCTAGTACCATTTTGAAAGCAGCACTCCTGTATTTAGTCATGTTGAAATGTGTACTAATGGAGTAGATAGGCACCTGCCTCGCTTTTCCCTGTGTTTGATGAGGTTGGGTGAAAGAGCCTTGAGTGTTTTTCTTTTCTCTATTCTTCTTAATAATTTCAATCTCTCTTTATTCATTCCTTGGGTGTAAAACAGTTCTGAGACTAGACATCAAAACAGATCCTTCAAAAATTATTTTTTTTTCTTTCAAAAGTTTTATCTTTTAGGGAGAGGAGAGGGAAGGAGGTGATAACTGGAATTTTAAATTTGTTTTCTTTCTCTTAAGACCATGTCAGTATACTCAGGAAAGTTTATGACTCAGCGCTGTTAGGTTTAGGGCTTTTTTCGAAAGTTAATGTTTCCTTTGTGTCCAACTAGTTCTATCTAAAATCAAAAAGATCAGTCAAACTGACCTCAGAGAGAATAAAACGACACCATAGGCTTCTTGCTGAAGCATTAACTCTAGGGGCAGCTGCTGCCATTACATATATCAGCTGGGACATAACAAAGTTGCTCCCAGATCCATCAAAGCCCTGAACGCTTGCAGGTCATGGGACTGTTTGTCACTCTGTGAAGTTGCCAAGCCACATTGGTGTGTGTCTTCTGGATCTAAGATGCTGCTAGTATCCTCTGGAGGATAAGCCAGCAACCACCTTTAAATTGGTGATAACCTTCTATGAAATACAAGATACCTCTGGATAGTAACATCCACCCTACCTGCAGTGGAATATGCGACAGGAAAATCCTGTGTCCTTGATGAGTAGCTCGGAAAAGGATACTATGTAGCAACTGGAGGAGAAATCTTGTTGGAAATTCATCCCCTTTTGTCTTTCTGGGTAGTTTTTATTGTGGCATGCTCCTTTTATTTGGGAAAAGCAAACCAAAAAATCATTGAAACACCCCATAAAAAATAAAACTTGGAGTTAGTAGAGTGAAACAAAAGCATATCAGGATATATGGCTCTTACAAGGAACAGCCCGAAAGACAGAAAACTTCTAATTAGAAAGAAGGGAGACAGATACAGGAAAGAGGAACACATGCTTATTCTAATCCAGTCAGGACAGTTGTCCTAGTCACTCTTTCTTTCCATCCCTTTCCCATCAGCCAAAATGCTGCTTTAAGTAGCAGTGCAAACTGTAGGTTTTATAAACATAGTACTGCTCCCAGCTCCAAGAATCAAGACAGGTCACGAAGAAAGTACAGTACTTGCAGCTGACCTTTCTGAGCACTGTATGGAAAATGATTGACAGTTCTTGTTTGGCTTAAATCTTCAAGGTCTGTGAGATAGTGTAACACAAAGTCATTTCTCATTCAGTCCCTATAGGCACATTAAATGTTTCATATTCTTTAAAAAGTCACTGAAGTTACAAAACTCATTACATTCTATTTTAATTATATCCACTTTTTTCCCCTTTTCTTCACTAGGTAGCAATTATTGGTGAATATATATATTCAAGTTAATCTGCATTTTCTTTCTAGTCTGAAATCTAATATGCAGTTACATTAAAATTAGTCTGTTACCAAGAGAATATTCCAGTAAAAGCTGGTAATAATGAAATAATTCTGTTTGGATTTAATATAATTCCATATTAAATATATTAAGGGTTCTTCCATAACCTCTTTCCTCCTTTGATATTTTTCTCTTCCCTTTTTTGGTACCATTCACCAGCACAGCTCACAAAAGTAAAATCTTTCCAGTGTCCTCAGAGTGCAAAGAACATTGTTGCATAAAGGGTTGTCAAAATGGGTTGTATTTTTAAACATGTCTATGCTGACACTTGTGCCTGACCAATAAACTTATAAAACAGAATAGGACTCAGAGGAGATGGAGAAGGGTGATGTGCCCGTGAAGCTCAGAAAAACACAGGGTGTGACTGACCACAGATGCTGCAAAGAATGTGAGTTTTATCTCAACACAAAAAGGGGTGGGGAAGGTGGCCCTTGTTGTAGACAAACATTTATCAACAGCAGAGTGGATCAACTGGTGGTGTAAATATTTCTCTCTGTGTTCGTTAGAGTGACTACATGTCCATGAGTTAGCCAGACTAGAATGGGGAGGGTGAATAAATTGCTCAGCCCAACACGGAATATAAAACCTGCACAATTAACAAAAGAAGCAATGGGCTTGAGCTGGCTTCAACACACATATTCCTTCCTGGCAATTGGGAAGTGTCATGACAGTGAGCATGTTACAGGGACGAGTAATGTGAATCACATTGGTATTCTGATTGAACTGTATAATGCAATTGCTATACATTTTTCAAAGTGTACCTTATATCTGTGTTGCATTGTGCAACGTATATTTATCACCGTTAAATCAGGAATCCCGTCTTTAAACTAGTAACTTGATGTTACACTAGTCTGCCCACCTAGGGAAAATATAAAATAACTTGATCAGAGGGTATTGGACTCTGACAATGCTGTGCAACAATTCTGAGATCAGTCCAAGACTGTTGGAGTGACATTACTTTGGAAATGAAACAACAATAATGGGCAGAAGACTAAGCTGGAATTAAATTCTTTCAAAATTTATACCAACAGAATAAAATTGCCCACAGTAGAATTTGGTTGGAATGCAGTGATAAAATAGTAATTTCTTAGAAAGGATCAAATATCGGGGCTGTTCAGAAATTTTTCTTTTGGATTCATTGATCTGGCAGAGATGACTAAACATGGCAATGATTGGTTCAAGGTAGAGAGGAATATCTCTAGAACAGTGAATCACTTCCTTTACTGGAGTTTGCCTAGTTAGTCTTTTTGTTTGCTTGTTTTTCGATTTCCTCTTCAAAGACTTTTCCCCTCTCATTTATCTTCTTCTTTTTTAGAGTATTTTTAGAGGACAGGAACTCAAACTCACTTACCCAGTCTTTGCTGACATGAGTTATCATGGCAGCCAAACATCACCAGCTTGTCCTGTAATGGGATGGTGTAGTCTGGGCCATTTTGGCCAAAATAAAGGTGTTGTCCACTCTCTGTTGTGGGCTACAGTAGCTCTTGCTTATTGTAGGCACCTGGGGAAGGTTGCAGAGCCTGCAGAGAGCCTACATTTTGAACAGCTGGTCACCAGATCTAAAGGACATGTAAGCTGCAGTGGAACAGCACATTCTGAAGTTTCATTCCTTAATTTAAACAGTCTATAAAATAAAATAACACATTTTAAAACTTAAATATTTTTGTGCTTTTAGAAGAACAACACAGCTCTGCCCTTCTGTCTGTCCTCAGATGCTGCAGACTCATTAGCATTCTTTGGGACTGTGTCTTGTAATAGTATAACTTAAATAATAGATTTTATTCACAGTAAGAAGACCTCAGGGAAAAATTAATTTAAAAAAACCAAAAAAAAGCAAGTATGTGTAGTCCCAAACCTTGCGAGACAGTACCTTTCATAGCAGAGGCTGAAATGGGAAAGGTGCAAGGTCACCTTCCCTTCCATGTACATGTCCCACATCCTTCTCTCTTCTTGCAAAATGCCTGCTCGTTGCAAACATCTTTTTCTTCACCTATGCCTGTGGTGTGACTGCTCACTGGCTTGGACTTGTGTACGTCTTAAGACCCCACGGAAACCACAAATTCCCACTGTTTTTTTACCATTATTATCTCTCTTGAAATTCAAGCTTATATGGAACAGCTCTGAGGATAGGGCTAGAAAGTAGAACTAATTAGAAAGAGAAACTGACTGTTTCATTTTTCTTCAGTTTAGTCAGAGTGAAAACGCTTTGTAACATAGTGTTGATTTCAGAGGTATATTATTTTTGGGAAAAGTTCTAAAAATTCCCAAGTACATTCCAAGGGGAAAGAATTCCCTTTCACTCTCTGAGAAAATTCTCCTGTATTTTTGTTTAGGAGTCACATTTAGATTTTACTTCTGTGATTAACTATATACCTTCTATGTTAGTATATTAGATGAATAATATTCTATATTATAGATTTGTAAACATCTTGTATGTATGATTTATTCTAAAAAGGCAAAAAAAATTAAAATGTTTTGATCTGGGCAAAGCATTTCCAACGTTGCAAAATATAATGCCAGACATATCAGAATTGTCCTTTTAGAGTTTGTCAAGTCCTTCACAAAAACGAAATATCTGTGCTCTGATATCCTCCTTTTATAGACATGCCTGCAGAGCTCAGTCAAAATTGTTCAGAGTAGCTGTAGTAGTTGAATGGAAAGAAATTAAATTTAAAATACTACTAGTATTATACTGGTATTTTAGGTATCTATTATACCTGCTAACAGGATACATTGAAGAATCATCAAACACCATCAAGATTTTTAAGTGAAGGATACATCTGAAAAATGGAATATTGTATGACATTCTCTTACTAAATATTTTGCTAAGGTTCATTTCTTTGCACACTTCAGAGCAGTTGAGAACATCTGGGTCCATTTGTTCCCTTGTCTTCTGTTCTGTCTGTATACTCCCTTAGACAGAGTCTGTGCTGCAATCTGTTTCTACACGCAGAGCTGGGCATGATGACTCGTGGTTTATGACTCAGGGCATATTGACACCAGCACAGGCTTGGCAAGCATTACCTGCAGTTGACAAATCTACGGTAGTGGTCTAGGCCTCCTGAACCCAGTCTTTCCAGTGTGGGGGCTTGACAGCTCTGGGCTTAGTCTGCAGCACGGATGTACTTGGTGTGGACACACTGTCGTGAATGGGACTCTGTAAGTGC
The DNA here is from genome assembly GCA_013399855.1 of Oxyruncus cristatus. Lineage (NCBI taxonomy): Eukaryota > Metazoa > Chordata > Aves > Passeriformes > Cotingidae > Oxyruncus > Oxyruncus cristatus. The sequence goes on from VXAY01005704.1 coordinate 752,884, forward strand.
TGGTAGGGGTCTTTGGCTTAAGAGGAAGCAAATGCTTGTTGCCACAAAAGTTGAATGCTCCCATTTCTAGCACGGTTATAGAAGGAAGAGACAATACAATTGCCTTTCTGAATGTTCACATCTTTCTTTTCCTTCTGTAGAGGAATGCCAGTAACTTGCTGACCTTGGTGGACCTCATCTTTGGAGCTCGTTGGAACATAGTTGAAATTGCCATCCCTAGCCCTTTTCATGGAAAGGCAGGATAAAAGGTGCCTGGGTCAGGGTCTGGCCCTGGTCTTATCTAACACTGTAAATCATTGATGGAGACATGGAACCCCAAACACTAACTTTTAGTTTCTTTCCTTGGCCACGGAGAGACATTTTAAGGTGCAAGGTCTTCAACAGAAAAATGGCAGAGATAACTTTGACACTGTTCTCACCCGGTGTAACCCAGAGTTATGTTTGTAAGTCCATAGATGCTCTGATATAGTGCTAGAGATGTTGTCAGCTTTAATTATATCTGAGTGTGAGGTGACATATTAAATGGCTAGCTCTATTCGTCATGAGGCTTAAAAAAAAAGCTATTATATCTTCAGATATAGTGCCTATTCCTTTTTTTAAATTTTTCACTTAAAACCCCCCCCAAACCATGCACTCACAGATTTTTCACATCAAAAATAATTGGGTTTTGCTTTAGAAGAGTAGTCTGAATTACTCCACAATTGCACTGATGGAGAAAAAACGAGTTAAGACTGTGGAAACTGTAATTAAAGTACAACCTTAAAAGGACTGGAAGTTAATACCTCTGAATCAAAAGAGGGTCTTTGAACCAGTAGCCTCCACAGTCTCATCTTTACCTTACAGTCATTAACCCTGAGAAGCAGAGTTAATAACAGAAATTACCCTATGTTTTTATTCTGATGTACCTATGCCTAAATTCTTCTGAGTGCATGGCAGAGGTGCAGCTGTAAATAAACCCTTCAGCTTCCTCACCAGAGGCTGCGGCTTCCTCTGTGTGTAGGTGCACTCATTGCTAAGCTCCCTTTGGTCCAAATGACACAGGTACATACTAACTGAAATGCCTCCCCTACAGCAAAGAGGTATGACATCTAACTTGCAAAACCTCACTTTTATCACTCAGTCCCTGTTATTGCCTGTGCCTTTTCACAGGGAACAGAAATCCAGAGCTATGAGGGGCAGGATGAAAAAAGGTGCAAGAAACCCTTTTTCTTACTCTCCCTTGCTCTTAGAGAGAGAGTATTAGGAGTGAGTCTGGGAGAAGGGTTTTGTAACGGGAGAAACACACAGAGGAACAGGTTTGTAAAGCCCACAGAGTGACAGTGTTTGGTTGCTTGTTAATTTCTCATCACTCTTCTCCTCTAGCCTTTCTCTGTGAATGTCCTATTTCAATGGTGATGCTTCTGGATAAAGTCGAAGCCTATTCAATGTCCTGTGAGCTACTGAGCACGTTTCAGATGCTGAGTAATCAATGCCTTTGATGGGAAAGCATGGAAAGGTTTTACCGAGACAGACCCTTTCATCCAGGATCTTCTCTGTTGTCCTGCTGGTGTTATGATCAGGGTCCCTTTTTCTCATCCTGGAACACAGCCCCAGAGGCTGCTCCTTAAATACTTTGAAAATACAAAGGAAATTTTTGTACACTCTCTAGTAGTGTTGATCTCTCCATGTGCTTTTTGAGTAATCAGGTCCTTCCATCATTTTTCTAGCACTCTCTGGATATCAAGCTGCTAGCTCTGATCATAACCTTAGCTATAGTGCACAGAGAAAAAACTGTTTGAGGATCTGAAGGGTGGACCAGAATCATACACACAACTGCAGTTACATCGTTTTGGCCACTGGAGGGCTCACAGTTTGTTCATCAGCTCCGTAGAGAGACATGGAGACTGAGGAAGAAAGGTGAGTGAAGTGCTCAGTTCCAAGGACCTGTAACCTCTGTGCATGGATTGTAAGGTCTCTGTGAAAATGTTTTACAAACTCAGGCTTTACTTCTCATGTTATACTCCTGCAACCATCACATGAGGAAGTCAGGAGGGAGACAGGGGTCATCTTAAGGTAATGCACAGTTTTAACAAACCATTGTAGGAAATTACCTGCTGCTAAGTGAATCCTTCTGTGCCTTGTTTTCTCATGGTTGTATTGCTTCTGGCTCAGGAGCTTGAGCTATTTCCTGTGTTAGGCTGGGTAGACATGCTTTGTGCAGGTAGAGTTTCTCAAGTGTCATGAATCACTTGGACAATGAAGTTATTTGTAATTTGGGATTAGTATTCTCTGCAGTCACCTGGGACATTGCCTGCGGAAAGCGATTTTGGTATCTTGGTACAATATTTGCAGGGAAGAAATGTAATTGGTTATTTATTTTTTGGCTGGGGGGCACTAGTCAGTGCCCATGCTTTTGTCTGTAGTCCATCACTCTGGGGCTCTTAGTCCATTGCTCATCAGCATAAGAAATAGGGAGTTTTCCGATAGTCTGTCGTGCCATCTTGGTTTTGCTCTGGTGTTTCACTTTGCATTCCTGGAGCAATCAAAGTTTGGATTTGACTCAGACACAATTTCATGGATTCAAAGCAGAAATCCCAGAGGAATATTTGACAGCTTGTGTAGTGAAGGACATTCAACTAGATGCTTAGAATTACCATAAGGATCTACAAACTCATCACAACAATAGCAGAATGGAGAAAGCCTACTGTCACCAGGTTAGTACATTTATTTACCAGTCAGAATTCCTTTCTATTTTTTGAGATGTTCAGCTGCCAAAGGCAGTGATACAGTCTCCTAGTAACATTATTTTAAGGCTAATTGCTGCCATAAATTGTAGCTTATGATTCCAGTCCTCCTGAAGTCAACCCACATTTTTCCCCTGACATCAAGAAAAACAAACTTTGATTGCAATGGTTACCATATCAACTTCCTCTTAATTTGAGTTGCACTCCCTGAATAATTTTTCTTCTTTTATGATAATGTATATATAGATGTTAATCTGTTTGTGTAAGAAACTGTTAAAATATCTCCATATTCATCTCTGTCTATCAGTCAATGACAAGCATAAATTCATTAATATTGAGAGAGCTACAGTGGAATTCAATTAACTTATTAATAAGACATCAGGATGTTTTAGAGCTGTTAGTGCTGTGTTTTGGAATATGATCTGCTCTCTGATAAATCTTCTGGAGTGTGTAGGCAGTAAGCAGAATGTTTCTCCTTGTCAGTAACTTCGTGATCATGGACAGAGAAATGCCTCTTAATCCATTACAAATGGCTGTTGCCATAGTTCTTGCTTTGTCAAAATTTCCAGTGTGATCAAAGCTCACATCCCTTCACATACATGAGGTGACACAATACTCGTGTCTTCTGCCCTCAATCATTTCGTGGAAGTTCTCTGAATTATCCTTTGGAGACATCTCCCACTCTCCAGGGTTTTATGAGAGCGCTGAGCTACCTGTAATAGTCTTAAAGCTCAAATCATCTGAACTCTGTCTCAGCTACAGCCTGGGGTGTCACTGGTCCTATCTGTCCGAGTTAGTCAAGTTGGATCAGTCCCCTTGTTTAGTATGGAAAGCAAGTGGCAAGACACAGCTTGCACCCAGACAGCTGAACACACTCTTCAACCCAAAAGTAACTTGGTCTCATCCATGGAGCCTCTTGGAAAGAACTGCATGCCTTGGTGATGTCCTGAGCCATGCTTGGGTGTTGGCTGGAGGATTGCAAGGTGGATAAAACTGTTTCAGGAGCACTCTAATGGTGAAAAAATGGGCTGCCATGGGACACAGCAGGATGTTTCCTCTGGACTTGTTTCATTTATTGTGTATATGTAACTCCTGAAAGAGGTGTGTACACCAGTCCTTAGAGCCATTTCTCAACATAGCATCTACCAGTTATGCCTAGCTTCTTAATTAGAAGTATTGTGACCTACTTTAGTTATGGAGAAATATACAGTTCAGAAACTAGGAGTTAGGATCAAGAATTCAAATTCTAAAGGAAAGAAACTTAATCTCTGAAAAGAATACAAAGAGCTCTATATTCTTCCTCTAAACCACGCACACCTGAGTTAATATAAATAGATAAAAGCTTTTCCTACTGGTATACCTGTTATGCACCTTAAAATATGCACTGAAATAGAATGCTACCATAATTCCAATTAAATATTAGTTCCTTATGAGACAATAAGTTTGATGTGAGAAAGAAGTTGTTTCTCTTTAAAAAAAATAATGTAACTCTTCTGAGGGCAGAGCAGAATGCAAGATTTACTCATAAGGGGGGAGTCGTTCTCAGGAGTTAAATCAGCATTGCTTTGCATCATACAAGGAACTTGCCTAGAGTATTGTTGTGCAAGGACATAAATCACTTACAATTTCCATGAACATAATTCATAATATGACCACTGGCCTTTGAGGTTAGAGAAGCAAAGTCCCAGGGGTGAATGTGAGAAGCAAGTTGAAGGAAAAATGTAGTGAAAATAATAGAAAATCTGCCTGGGCAGATCAGGTAGTATATAGTCATTCACAAATGGTTTCCTCTTTTATTTAATTGATATTTCTTGGGGAGGCATTAAATTAATACAGGACAATATTTCTAAGCATTTAAGAAGAGAAACACCTAACTGGTGCTTCTTACCAAACTAGGGAATTGTTGTTTGTGTATCCAGAGTTTCCAAGCAGTTGTTCTAGAGTTACAGACCTTAATTTCTGTGTGAATTACTTAAAGCTACCTATGAAAATGGAGAAGCAGCTCCTCAATTTTATAGAACTAGCAGTTTGGAACTTTGTAATAGTTCTAATGGCTTAAACTTATAACTTCTAGTGAACTGCCCCCAAAAGATAAACAAATCCTACTCAATCAGAACTTAGCTGTTTAGGTTATTTATGTTTTCTGATGAGAACTGTAGGGTATTTTACTTAGTTCATTAACTGCACAGCAGGGGACTGGCAGCTTGCTTTCTATAATTTGAAAATAATGAACTACAGTGCAATATAATGTAAGCAGAAAATGGACATTCTGATTATGTGAATAGGGTGAGTGGTTTGTTGTTTTTTTTTTTTTTTTTTTTTTTTTTTTTTTTTTTTTTTAATTAATTAATTTCAGTTGAGTAGTAGTANTTTTTTTTTGTATTCTCTAATATAATGATTGCCAGCCTCTGTAGACGCTTAAAAAATCATAGAATCATTTAGGTTGGAAAAGACCTCTAAGATCATCAAGTCCAACCATTAAAGCACTCCTAATTTCACCACTAAACCATGTCCCTGAGTGCCATATCTACATGTCTTTTAAACACCTCAGGCATGGTGACTCCACCACTTCCCTGGACAGCCCTTCCCAATGCTCAACAACCCTCCTGATTAAGAAACCTTTCCTAATATCCAATCTAAACCTCCACTAGCACAGCTTGAGGCCACTTCCTCTTTTCTTATTGCTTGTTACTTGGGTGAAGAGACAGACCCCCATCTCACTACAACCTTCTTTCAGGTGGTTGTCAAGAGTGAGAAGGTCCCCCCTGAGCCTCCTTTTCTCCAGGCTAAATAAGTAACTCACTTAAATTGAATCAGTCTTTACAGTACTTTAGACATCAGTTTTAATTTATAAACATTTTCTTCACTGCAGGTGAAGTTTAAGGACTTTGTTGAAGTCCCAGGCTATAGATAGGAGATCATTACATTAGAAATGCATCAACCCTTCCTTATCCTTATACAAATTGAAATAAAGGTAGATTTCATTCAATTTTATAGCAAATTCAATGTTGATTAGGATAGTGTTTACTTAGGAAGAAAGCCGAATCAGTATCACTACCTTTATTAAGAGTCTAAAGTGGAGGCTGAGAGAAAGTGGGGAATCAGGTGGACTGTTTTGTTAGGTGCGCTTTTATGCTGTTTGCAAAACAGGCTGGACTACATGCAGAAGCCAGACACTTAGTTTACTGTAGCTGTTTAAATCAGTACTGCTGAAATAACCATTCCACCTCAGAGTGCTGTGTGTGTGTATTTGAGGAATAATCTTTGCTTGAAATACCACACAGTACATTTTGAACTCATGCTCCTCCAGGCAAAAGCTCTGAATCCATGCCCAGTGAAAGATTTCACTAAGGATGCCCTGAGCAGCTTAACGCCCCCCTGCTCTGCTGCTCATCTCTTTCCTTCAAGCCTCTCTGCTTGAAGGAACTGGCTGTTTGAGACCCTCTCCACAGTGCTCTTTTCATTTCTCTCAGTCCCTCACAGTATTTCTACAACACATGAAGGATGGTGTGGTGGCACCTAATGAGGTTTATCTCACCTCTGTCATGCCTTTTTGGCAAAAGGCAAAGTTTAGTTTTAGGAATGCTGAGATAGAGGAATGGTTTAAGTGATTCTCTGCTCTATGAGTGTAAGGCAGAGACTAAAGCTCAATATAGATAAACAAAGTAGTTGAAGTACCCTGTTCCCACCAGTTCTGCTTTTGGAAGAGGTGGGTTTCACAAGTGTGGTATGGTCAGAACAATACGTTTAGGATATTTCCCTAATTCAGGCCATGGTGGCTGAATGCAGAGCTTCCAGATCGGTACCTCTATGGTTTGCACCTCTTGTTATATCACTTACTGTTTTTGACACTCTTTTTAGTTGCCCTCCAGGTCTCGTCTGAAATAAGCATCCCAAAACCCCAGTCACTTTTCTCCTCTGGTCCCAATTTTTACACATCTGTACTTTAATGGAGTATTTCTAGCACTGTTATTGTGGTCGTCTCGGTGTAGCCTGGTGTTGCTGAAATGGTTCTCCATGCCTTGCTAGCTCCACTCCCTTAAGGTCCCTAGGGCTCCCCTCCAGTGCTGGTGTGGTTTGCTGTCCCTCCTCACATAAGTCTCCTGTCTCCCTTACCCACCAGTGACGTCATCTTCCTTTACACCATTGCCTGTGATTTTGTCACATCTTAAAATTTCTCATTATGTTCAGTGGTTTTCTACATGTTGTTGAATTAGCTTAACCTCAGGCCATGACTTAGACTTTGGTCTATCTGTAACCTAGTGTCTCAACAAGCTCTATATGTTTTCAGAATATTTTTTTTTTTGAAAGATTTCCTCTTTGATCTTGCCTGGATTCTGAGCTGACCGCTCTACAACCCAAGGGACATTATTTGGAGATACATTGTCCTTTCACCAATGGTGATAGCTCAGAGGTATGGCCAAGTGCTTTTAATGGCTGTGCTCACAATAGATCCCTATAGATGTTGCAGGAAGAAGGCACAGTGTGGAAAGAAGTTGGTGCCTTCACTGTTCTCCAGCACTGCTGAAAAGATAACTGGAGATGGTTAGAGTTCTATACCTGTTTTATGTGCAGATATAAAACATCCTCAACTCCTATATGGAGATCATGACACTGACATAGTGACTCTCTTTCAGCTAAACCCAACATGTTTTCTAGGCTAGGGGCCTCTGAATTCAGGGTGCATCTTGAGAAGACCTTTAGATTTGGATCTTCAAGACATTCAGGACCAGTAATGCACCGTATGTTGAGCATTTTCTGTTAGTGAGCTATCCTGAATGCATCTGGCAGCTTCTTGGTGCCACATCTCTCTTGCAAACAAAACTGTCTCAAAAAATTAACAAAGTTTTGGAAACCAGGTTCAGATGGCCAGATGAGGAATTCCTTGAAAGAACAAAATAGTCTTCATTCTGATACAGTGTAGTCATATTGTTTTGAGTCAAAAAGAGACTTTTTAGTGAATTCAGATAGGACTTTTGTCATGTTTTGCAGGTTGCAATGGGTCCTCTCTTCCCCAGGACAATAGAGAATGTATAACTCAGTGATGTGGTTGCATCCTGATGCTTGCTGTTAACTTAGGAGATGATGAGTAGGACTGATTCTTAAACAAGTTTAGAAGCTCTGATGTTTCTGTAATACTACTCAAACTTTGAAAAACTAAAATTCTGGATTATAAATAATCTAAGTTGAAATTTAACATGAGTCACTCAGCAACCACATGATTTAGTTACAGCTGGCTTTGGCAGAGTTTTCTCTGGTATTTATCTCATTTCATTGCGGATTTCTTGACTTCTGGATTTCTTGAATTCCTTTTGCTGTCAGTGGGAACAGTATTAGGTTTCCAGTGGTTACTATCAAATATTCTAATGAAAGATTATTACAGTCCCTTCTTAACTATTCCTCGTTTATGATAATTCAGATATAGCTGTTCATCTGCTTGTGAAACTCTTAAGTATCTTCAAATTCATCTTTGTCAATCAATGACAAAGTGAGCTGCATGAATACTATGAAAATTACAATGGATTCAATTAACTTATTAATAAGACATTGGAATATTTTATAGCCCAGTAGCACTGTGCTTTGGGACATGATGCATTCACTGATTAATCTTGTGGAGTGCTGAGCAGAAAATGGATTCCTTCTCAATGATTCTGAAGTCACACTTAACTGGATAAAATCAGATATATAATTCTTAGCTGCTGCCTTGTGGAATAGGGATGGTGGAAGCTGCAGAGTAGCAGAAGTGAGATATTTTGAAGTACTGAGCACTTTCAGCTGAAATTTTGCTTGATTAGAAGAGAATTTGACTCTAAACCCTTCAAGAAATGGATTCCATTTTGATTTGTATCTATATCAGTTGCAGTAGAGATGTGCTTAAGCATATTTGTGAGGCAGTTAGCTAGACTCATGCAAATCTCTGACATTACATAAATGCTTATAATTGATTGACCTAATAATACAATAATACACTAGTAATTCAAACTGCTAAACACCTCACAGATGAGAAGGGTAATATTCATAACATGCAAAGTCTAAGTAAAGTGGAATATCATCTCTGTTATTCTGTGCGTGTTTTTATACATAGTGATGGAACCAGTAGTTTTGTGTAGCATGCATTAATCCTAAATGCACAGGAAATGTATCAATATTATAAAAAACTAATAAATGCCATCTTATTTTCTCTTTCATTGTTCAAGATACCAGGTTTGCCTTCAAAGCTTATTACCAAGATAGAGCTGAAAGACGTATTGCTAGTTCTCAAATATTGTGACTGAGTTATCTGTTGTTTGAGAGAGTGTTTTGACCTGAGGAGGTTTTGTCAACTACTCACAGTAGAAAAGGTGAAATTCAGGTAAAACATTATTTTGAAGGACTGGGCTGGTCATGAGGTTGGGAAAAGCTACTTATATACACATATATGTAATATGTATATACATTTTACTAGTAGTATCCGTGTCTGATTAATTAGAAATGGGCACTTATTCCCTTAGTTTGATTGCTTTTATTTGTGAGTTTCTGGTGTGGTGAGTTTGCTTTTCTATGCAGGCATATGCTGAACTCTTGCTTCCCCTCTGTTGGAAAGTATCAGTGGCTACCTGTATGTGAAATAAAGGGAGTCAAGGTCTGCTCTTTGCCAGTGGTGTAGATAGCATGTCATGCCTTATGTCTGAAATATTGTTCATAGCGCAGACTGTCCCTGATCCTAATGATTTTTGGGAATAGGTCCTCATTTGTCCTGTCCTTGAATTGTGCCTATATATTGTCTGGGAACATGCTAGCTAACGTGCAGTTTTATGCTTTTACTCTAGCTGAGTGTCCCTGACTCTGTTTGGAACAGAGTAATCAATAATTCCATATAGGCTAATCTCTCCTTTCTATTCTGTGTAGTTGTTGTTTTCACTAATAATGAAAATAAGGATTTTAAAATGTGCTAAAAAAATGTAGAGTTTGTCATTATTAAGGGAAATTAATTAAGTGGGAAAAAAAGAACCCCACATATTTTTTTCTGCAATTCATGGAGGCAATTTATTTCCAAAAGAAATCTGTGTTGACTCTTTAAAGAAAAAAATCATAATGACTTGTACAAACACTTACCTTTGGCTTGTATTCTGGAGAAAATCAGCCATGTGAGCTGGTCCAAATTCAGGAAATCTCAGCAAGAACAGAAAACCATAAAATAGCATAGGCAAAATTGGTTTTTTTGGATGTAAGTGTTAAAGGGAGGGGACTGTACGCTTTGTAGGCTGCAAAGGCCAGGGACCACGCAGGTATATGAAAGAACCTGTCATCAGCTCCATATCTGCATGGGAGCCTTCCTGGGACTATTTGTTGCCACAGAGTAGCACCTTTCTACCAAGAGATGTGGTTGCTGAATTCAATAAACAAAAGGCTGCTGCAGCCTTTTGACCCCAAAACTAACCAGCAGTGATGCTGATCCTTGGTTCCCAGCAGACATGTGCACACAGAGCACATGTGCACAATACACATAAGCCCACACTAGTCACAAAGAACAACATGGACAGAAAACGCAGTGGTCACATAAATACAAACACAGATACCTTATTCTGTTTCCATCTGTTGCTGATAGTGAGGACATATATGTGTGTATATAAATGCATATACTTATAAACCAATGCATTATATATATGTGCATACATTTGTATTTATACATATATATTCATGCAATTTGTACAATGCGGATCCCTCCAGCAGCTGCACTCAGACATGTAGTTTTTCTGGTTTTCATTAAGGCTTTTGATACTGTTCCACACAGAATCCTTTGGGTTCGGGGTGTTCTGGAAGAAGAACTGTCTGAAGGGTAGAGCACGAAGGGTTGTAGTGAATGGGTCTAAATCTGGCTGGTGGGGAATTGAACAGGGATACAACTCCAGGGCCAGTCCTATTCAATGTATTTGTCAATGATTGTGAAGTTGAATGCACTATTACCAAGTTTGCTGACAATACCAAACTGGGGTGGTGGTGGTGACACTCTTGAGGGAGAGGAGGCCTTGCAGAGGGATCTGGTTTGACTAGAGCATTGGGCTGTGGTTTGTGGATGAAATTTAACAACTCAGACTCTGGATTCTGCACCTAGGATGAAGTAACTCCAGGCACAAGTATAAATTGAGGCTGAGGAGCAACCCTGCAGATAGGGATCCAGGTGTGCTGGTCATCAGCAGCTCAGTGTGAGCCAACAGTGTGCCCTGGCACCCAAGAAGGCAAATGGCATCCTGGGGTACATCAAACACAGCATCACCAGCTGGTAAGAAGAGATGATTGTCTCACTGTATTCAGCACTGGTGCAAGTCACTTTAAATAGTGTGCGCTGTTCTGGAACCCATAATTTAAGAATAATGTAAAGGTCCATGGATGTGTCCAAAGGAGGGCAACAAATCTGGGGAAAGGGCTGGAAGGAACATCTTATGCAGAATTCTGAGGACGCTGAGTTGTCTAGTTTGAAAAGAAAGAGGCCAAATGTGACTTCATTGTTCTTTGCAGCCTCTTAAGGAGGATAAGTGGAGAGGGAAGTGCTGATCTCTTCTTCCTGGTATGCAGTGATAGAATGCATGAGAATGGTTCAAAGCTACATGAGGGGAGTTTCAGACTGCACATTACAAAGGATTTCCTCACCCAGAGGGTGTACAAACACTGGAACAGGCTTCCTAGAGAGGTGATCAATGCCCCAAGACTCTCAGTGTTTAAGAGGACAATGCCCTCAGGAACATGCTTTGCTTTTGGTCAGCCCTGTATTGGTCAGGCAGTTGGATGAGATGATCATTATAGGTCCCTTCCAACTGAAATATTCTATGCTGTGGTATACTGTGCTATGCCATGTTAATTTGTTTGCCAAGTAACAGCACCTGGATCCCAGTCTCCCCAGTTGCTGGTGCCTGGACACAGGACTCTGTGAGGTTGCAACCTCACTCCAGCTGCTGGTACTCAGAACATCTCTCTCTCACATACACACACACAAACAGGTCTCTCAGTACACACCCAGACTCTATAGTCTTCTAGAAGAGTTGTCCTGGACCCTCTTATTCATCTAGTAACAAGCCTGGATTCATTATCTCTGCCCCCTTGTACCCATCGTGAAATTCTGATTTCTTGTTGTAGTTGCAAAAGAGTTTGTTGAGGACAGAAAATAAGGAGCAAATGTATTCCAAAAACTGAAATATTTTTATGCTTGGCCTTTTTTTTTTTTTTCCTGCTAGATGTTAAATATTTTCTTTGTTTTTCTTAAACTTGTTTTGGAGAAGGAATAAAAGGACAGGTAATACATATGAGATTTCTGCTCTTCTAAATTCAATGGCAAGACTTGCAAGGAGAAAGTTTTCAACCATGGAGCTTTTCCAGGTTTTCCATATGCATTTTCTTTTGTAAAAAAGTGAACCAGTGCCAGAATTTAAGGTAGCACAAGCTGGATTAATGGCATTTAATCAATGTATCTGTTTCAATTTTCCTTAACAGAAGACCTGAACCTGTGTTTCAAAGGCAAGAGTGATAATTTTAAAAACATAAAGTTTTATGTGTATCCATTCTGCTGCTATTAAAGAAAGTGAAAGTGTTACACAGGAGGGAGTAAAACTAGCTTTGAAATGATTTTGCATGTAGCTACTTAGATTCCTTTCCTTTCCCCTGTCTTTTAGCAGAAAGAACATGCTTTCTGTGTCTGTTTTGAAAAAGTTCCATCTGAAGAAGACCAGAACTTGCTGTTTCACTCTGACAACTGTGACGTACTCCCTGTATGCTTGATCCAAACACTGCAAAGTGCCTTCATTACCTACCTCCATTCCTGTCTTTCCCATCCTGTGATACTTTAAACATTGGAGCAGTGTTTGATCACCTTTGAACTGAAGCTGTGTTCTTATTACCAGTTTCATAGCCACAGCTGGGTAACTGCTTTCCAGAAGGAAATTAAATCTGCATGCAAGAAAGGGAAAAATTAGGGTAGTTTAAATAAATAAGGTATGTTTTCTCTATCTGGTAGTCTTAGGAGCACTGAAATTGTCAGACTGGATCATGCTTCAGGTCTGTCCACCCAACATCCTGCCTCTAACAGCAACCAGGACAGACTGCCTCAGAGGAAGACACATGAACCCCAGCATATGCAGACATGGCATAATCTGTTCCTCTGTGATGTCTCATTTTTAGTCTTTGGAGACTTATATTAGAGTAATTATTGGAATTCTGGATCTTATGTTACTGTGTAAACTTCCTTTTCTTTGAAAGTTGTTTTTTTTTTTTTTTTTTTTTTTTTTTTTTAATTTTGTCTGGGACGAAAGAGATGGCATTAAATATCCATGTAGCCACAACTGAAAAGGAGATACTATTAAAATCCTAACTGACTGCTATGGGCTTTTCAGATACATGAACAGCAAGTTTTATGGGGCCCATTTTTTAGCTCCTGAGACACAAGTGAAACAAGTGCAGGCATTATGGCAGGTTTCTGTCACAGATCTGGTGACAGGACCATACTCCCATGGGGACTTCAGGTTGATGCTGTCTTCTGGAGGAGCAGGTATGTGTGGGTCAGCAGATATATGCAGGCCTGCTCCTGAAACAGCCTCCACACTAAGTCTTGCACTATCCTGCAACATCCACCTCAGATGTCCCCTATTCCTTACAACCTGTGATGTGTGTCATGGCTCTCAAAGTTTTCTGCCCCACTTATAGAAAGATTGGCCAGCCTAGCCACACTGCTTGCAGCACAGTGTCTCGTCCTTCTAAAAATCAAAGAAATATATATGATTGTTGATTTTTGGCACATACGAGAATTTCAGCCTTTCAGAGTAGTACCATTTTCTTTATCAGGCAGTCACAACTAACCTTATTTAAAGAATGCAGAAATCACAGTTCTCTAATATTGGCTAAGTAGCTAAAGTGATCTGTTGTTTTGATAAGTCCTGCCACAAGAGATTGAATAAAAACGTCAAGCCATCGAGGCAGCCTGGACATAAGAAGCACATGGGATTTTATTTCCCTTACTACAGAGTAGGATTTTTTTTTTTAAGATTGATGAACCGAGACACATGTATGTATCTTAAGCTCCCTAAAGCCTTCAAAACCCACTGCTCAGCTGCTGATTAACTCAAGAGGGTTAAATGACTAAATTTCCACTGTTGCACATATACAAAGCAGCTTATGTGCTGATCCTGTTCCATATTTTATGAGCTTCTTGGATCCCTCACTTAAACAGCAGTCCCAAACCTGGAGTTAATTCCTCTTGTCAGTCTCCCATAGTCCTTCTCAGAGCACTTCTCAACCAGAGACTGTTCTCAGCATGCCAACTCATTGGCATAGTACTCCAGGCTTGCTGAAATCTTGCTTCCTATTCAAGTTTTCCACAAAACTCTCACTGAATAGCTTTCTAAAAAGAAAAACCCTAATTTATTCTAGTTAATGGGAAGGTAAGCTTCAGTGAAATCCATACTCTGTTCTCCAGACCACTTTCAGGCAAGCTAGGCCAGGATTTGGGGCGGGTACCCTGCCTTGAAGAACTTCCAGGGCTCCGACTTCCAAGAAGGAGGCAGCGGAAAAAAGACAGAAACATGTTCTTGCTTGTACAAGAAGTAGAACAAAGATAATATATTGATTGTCTTGAGGAAAAGCCATGTAATAAAATTTATTATAATAAACAGAATGCAGCTGCTCTCACCTGCAGAATTATATTTTTTGACAGTAAATTTATAGGGAAAAAATGCAAATACTTTGAAACTTCTTTTTTTTCTGTTTTCCATAGCTGATTTTTTTTCACAGGTGTCAACATAATTTAAAAGTGTCTCCACAAAGTATTTCTGGCTCTACTAACAGCTTCCATGCACTCCTGTCTCTACTGAGAAATGAAAGGTAAGTTGGTGACTGTATAGATATTGCAGTCATTCATGCATGCAAATGTTGCCTTCCTTGGTAATGCTTTACAATCTTTGCTGCACTGAGAGTGAGAATTGCTCCATGATGTGTATCCCATCCAACTCCAAAACAGATGTCACTCTATAGCTGTCTTTTTCTCAGGGAGTCTTATAAGCTTACAAAAGAAGTTAATCTATTAAAAAGCTCTGTACTGTTTGTTCTACGTCTATTCCGGTGTCCAAAGGCTCAGAGCTTCTGGCCATGATAATTTATAATACGTGCTTTCTTCTGTATCACCAATTTACATGCGTATAACCTGTAGGTTATCAGTAAAGAAGGCTGGTGTTTTAGCAGCAGGTTTAAGCTGTGCCAGGGGATGTTTAGGTTAGATATTAGGAAGAAATTCTTTACAGAGAGGGTAATCAGCCATTGGAATGGGCTGCCCAGGGAAGTGGTGGATTCTCCGTCCCTGGAGGTTTTTAAGATGAGACTGGATGTGGCACTTAGTGCCATGGTCTAGTAACTGCGGTGGTAGTGGATCAAGGGTTGGATTTGATGATCTCACAGGTCCTTTCCAACCCGTGTGATTCTGTGATTACATTCAAGTGTGAGAAGCAAAGGGAGAATTTTGGAAACACTTATTCTCTAGTAGTCTCCCTATTAATTTACCGGGGACTAGTCCCTGTCCCTCTCTTCTCCTCTTATTTGCCTTTTGTTTTTTTCTTCTTCTTCTCTGGTCAACCAGGGGAAAAGTTTACCTGAGATTTTCTGTTCAGATTCTTGTAAGCGGTAACAGTTGTAAGTAAATGTAGTACATAAGAATACACGGTTGATACAAGCTCTGCTGATGTGAAGTTCAGCTCTTTCAATACAATTTAACTTCAATTAATGCTTTCTGCTTTCAGGGACAGGACTGTCAACTCTTTCCCTCTATCTTACATACATTTACTCCTGTTACATTGCCATCACAGAAGCAAACCTACTCATATTAGCCTCATAGGCCCAAGATATTAATGACTTTGGAGAAAGAAACTTAATGAAAGAGTCAGCTGGAGGCTCAAGTCTGGTAATCAGCCACAGAACCAGTTGAACCAGCAGACAGCAGACAAAATGGTGTCAATGTGGAGCTGTCAGTACAGTGGTGGCAATGGACTTTTTGTACCTACCTCAGCCTCTGTTTCTCAAGCTGAATATCCATTTACCTCTTCTGCCAGCTTTCCTTCTTTTCTCTCACTGCTCCCTTCTTGTATAACTCTCTCTTTCCTTAATTAGTAATTTCTTTGTCTCTGCTGAATTTCTTTGTTCTCTGGGGTAACCTTGTTCTCTTGACAGGGCACAGACCGTGCAATGCCCAGCAACATCAGATCTCCATGTGTTATTTGTCCCCAGGTACCAGTGAGGTAGGTCTGCGAGTAAAAATATGACATGCAGAACCAGGAAATCACTTTCAAAACATTGATGCAATTATTCTGAGGAGCCACACATACTTGTTAATACAACAAACTGCAAATGAACGGAAGTCAAAAACTTTGCTGTTCTGAGCTGTTCTGTAAGTATACAACCTTGTACAGTGGCCTGCAATGAATATTAATGATGGCACACTTCAGAGGAACCCTGTCTATCAATATTTAACCTCTTTCCAAGGGAGGACCCGAGCTGCTGTTCCCACCAAGGGGCCAAAAGCTGTCCTTGATATTGTGTTTACCAGCTTGTCACCTCTCTGAACCAGGACAACCTGGGTGTTCCTTAGCTGTACACTGCTCACGGATGAGGAGCTGTTTGCTCATTGAGGACATCAGTGGATTCAGTTGTAGAAATCACTTAGTATCCTTCTAGTCCTCAGTGCTGTCATTTTCCAAGACATCCAGGTGTATGCAGGACTCACCAGCTGCGAACTAAGTAAATATTATATAGAGCAAGAATGAAACTCCTGATGACCCTGGGAAGCTGGTTCAGCCAGAACATTATCAATGCTGGAAGTGTTGTGCCGATGAATCAGAACAGCAAGAAAAGGATTGATGGGCTGGCATTTAGCAGCAATGACATCAGGTTAGAAGGATAATTTTTTTTTTCGCAACATTTGGAAGCTGGAACACTTTATCATCTTTCCTCTAAAAATCACTGCTTTGTTGCAAGATCAATATTTTTATCTTGAAATGTATGAGCAGAGTAACAGGTTTAGCAAATGATATGTCATTGTCATCAGACCACATAAGTCTTAAAATACAGAATTATTTTGAAATTTGCAGTCCTGAGCTTACCAGTTAAGAAGTCACAGAAATTACTTGTTTTAAACTATGGAATTATAACTAGAATCCTAAAGGGCTTTTGGTGAGAGAGGGTTTTTTGAGATTAAGAACATTGGGACCTCAAAAAAGTTGGTTTTCAGCAACTAAGGACAGAAAACCAGATTCTTCTCAAATTCTGATCACCAGACTCTGAAACACTTTCAATACAGAGATTTTTGAAAATAATGCAGATCTTTCAAAGGACAAACTAAGGTCAAAGGGAAATGTTCAATCTAAGTAAAGAGGCAAAATGCATATGTTCATGTGAATAATAAAATTTTCTATTAATAGAAATGTCACATGCCTTTGAAAGACAGTATTTCCTAACACTGATGTGGAAGTTGGGCTGGGTGGCATGGCACTTTTTAAATTCACTTAGTGTTATATGCTAAAATCAAGTTCTTAGTTGCGTCCTTCTCAACTGAGGTTTTAATAGCGGTTAATGTGAGCACAAGGTGCTGCCACAGGGCACAGAGGTGTCAGGTTAACAGTGGATTTTATGCTTGGGACTAGTTAGCAAAGCCAAACTTCTGTTTCTTTTCAAGATAAACTACTAGCAGTTAATCTGCCCAAAGTTTCTATTCATAAAAGACCGGGTAAAAGTTTGTTAGGTTTTGATTTGCAATTTAATTTGCTTCTGTTAAGAAGTTATTAATTTACCATCTTATACTGCAGGGAAGTTTCTCTGTAGATACAGCCTGGTTTTGGTCTGTTTCTCTATAACATTTACTGTTGACCACTGCCAGAGGGAGGTTAATGGGCTAATTTGATCTTAGGTTTGATGCAGTTCTGCTTCTTTTATTTTCCCAGAGTTCCTATACTTGTTTTATTATCATTGTCCTCTTGTAAATACATAGTTTGTAATCCCTTAGTCCATGCTTTTTTCATACTCTTTGTTTCACAACAGGGAGGGTAAGATTTTGTTGCCTAAATACAGGAAGTTAGCATCACTGTAGCACAGACAGGTATTCTTTCAGGCTTAGAGTTGCTGCTCCTAAAGACTGCAGGTCTGCCAGACCTGTCCCACTTCATGTGTTTTTAGGACACTCTTGGGTGTCCCACGATGCACTAGGAACCTGTAAAAAGGCAGCTGAATCCTGCCCAGACAGCCTTACACTGTTTGACATGTTACACAGAGTCTAGCATAATGAATCTCATATCCTGACAAGTGGTTCTGGGTGCTATAAGCAATACTAAGCTCGCTGTGAGACAGTCATAAATGTGAACTTAGGAAAGACCATTTGATAGGTCAAATCTGTGCTATAAAATATCTTCAGAGTGGAAACATTTTTTTTTTCTTGTCAGAATTTGACACAGACAAATACTTCATAGGAACAAATACATTTTAATTTCATTTACTTTTGAAAACAGAAAAAAATTTAGCTCAATAAAAGACATTGTAATCGTCTGACTTCAGATGGCCTTGTTTCCATTTTAAAATGTCATTTAAGATGTATGTACGCAAAATGACGTGTCCATCTGACTATATCATATCTAAGGGTTATAGTAAGAGGCAAAGCTGGAATGGAAACTTCGATTTCTGTTCTCAAGGATTATTTACATCACCTTGGAGTAAATTCACTTGCATTTAATTTTGTGGGAAATTTTACGAAAAGCTTCCCTTTTGTAACACAAAGAATATGTTGGGAGGGCTGTTACTTAAGAAGAAGGTAAGATCCAGATCCTCACCAGCTCCATGGCTGTAGAATGAGTGATTTTTTTCTTAACCAAACAATTGATAGTGAGCAGTTATCTCTTTTAACACGCAAATTTTTAACACTACATAGAACTCTCCCTAAAAGCTTAAGTGTTTCCTTCATTTAGGGAAAAAAAAAAAAATTGGCTAATGCAAAACCAAGGAAGTATCAGTTTCTAAAAAAAAAAAAAAAGAGAGGAAACATGTTCATACACTGTAGATTTGAGTAATCTCTAGATATGTCCTGAATAAATTCCACAGAAAGTACTAAATTAAAATCATATGTAAAAAATTGGCTCGGTGGCCCTGTCAGCTCACCAAGGTATGAAAAAACTGAGATAGGTTCATTCACTGGATGTTTGACACAGAAAAGATTTTTCTGAGATGCTGCAGCTGAGTAAGGCAGCCCAAACTGCTCCCTGTATAACAACTAGCACAATTAAGAAGAGGTGACAGGTGACAGTAGTAGGCGACTCTCTTCTGAGAGGTATGGAGGATCCCCCTTGCCAACTTGACGTGCCATCTAGAGACGTGTGCTGCTTGTTGGAGGCTCCTATTGGGGCTGTCATTGAGAGACTACCAAGTCTTGTACAGTTCACTGACAGTTATCTGCTGCTGTTGCTTCATGTAGGAACCAGTGACACAGCCAGGAGCAGTCTGAGGAGTATAAAGAAGGATTACGTAGTCCTGAGGGTGCTGGTAATGGACTCTGGAGAGCAGGTACTGTTTTTATCCTGGTAAAAGGGAAGGGATTTGAAAGGGCCAGTCAAATATGGAAAAATAACAAATAGTTACAGAACTGGTACCACAGCCAGGGGTTTGGTTACTTGGACTGGGTTAGGAAAGCTAAAGCCCTGATAGAATTAAATCTGGCCAGGGACATCAAGGACAACACGAAAAGCTTTTATAGGTACATTGCTGATAACAGGAAGACTAGAAAAAATGTGGGCCCTTTTCAGAAGGAATCAGGAGGTGTGGTTACCTGGTATATGGAGAAGGTTGAAGTACTCATTGACTTTTTTGGCTCAGTCTTCACAAACAGGTGCTTCAGTCACACCACCCAAGTTGCAGCAAGAAAAATCAGTGACTGGAAGAATGAAGAACTATCCACTGTAGAAGATCAGATTTGAGCTGTGAAGTTCTACAAGTCCAAGGGACTTGATGAGATGCATCCACAGGTCCTGAGGGAACTGGGAGATGAAGTGGCTAAACCACTATCCATCATATTTAAGAAGTCTTGGCAGGCCAGTGAAGTTCCCACCGACTGGAAAAGGGGAAGAAAGCCCCCTACTTATAAAAAGCAAAAAAAGAAAGACCCAGGGAACTACATACCAGTCAGTCTCACCTCTGTCTCCAGTAAGATCATGGAACAGGTCCTTCTGGAATGTATGCTAAGTCACATGTAAAATGCTGAGGAATACATTTAATGCTTCCTGTGTAAGCTATCAGTACAGGCAGGTTGAGCTCTGGGGGCAGGAGCCAGACACCGAGGCAAGAGGTCATGAACTACCAACCCTTTGCATAACAAAGGGTCTGGGGTGACTGAACACAGAAGGAGCCAATAACCCCCAGACTTTCCTGAATTTAGACTGTAAGTGTATATAAGACCAGGGTTTCCTTTGTTCAGGGTCCCTCCTTCGAAGCACCCAGCTTGAGCTGTAATTTTGTTATTTAGTAATTGTGCCATGATTAAATTATTTTAAGGATCTGGACCTCCAAGACTCTGCTATGGGGGACTTGGGGTCGAGCTAGTAAGGAAACATGGTCTGACAGTGTGAGTGTGTGGGGGAATGTGTAGCTGTGAAGGAGCTTCAGTGCCAGCTCAGGTGGTATGACAGTGAGTGCCAGAGTGGTTTTTGTATGATTAGATAGGGATGTTTCCCTAACAGTAATAAGGCAATTGACACTGTCCCACACAACATCCTTGTATCTACCTAGAGAGACATGGATTTGATGGATGAACTGTTCAGTGCATAATTGGTTTGATGGTTGCATCCATAGAGTAGTGGTCAACAGCTCTACGGCCAGGTGGAGATCAGGGATAAATGGCATTCCTAAGGTGTGGGTATTGGGACTGACATTGTTCAACATCTTTGTTGGTGACATGGACGGTAGGATTGAGGGCATCCTCAGCATGTTTGCTGGTTACACCAAGGTATGTAGTGCACTTGACATGCTGGAGGGAAGAGATGCTGTCCAGAGGGACCTGGACAAGATTGAAAGGTGGACCCATGTGAACCTCATGAAGTTCAACAAGGCCGAGTGCAAGGTCCTGCACATGAATCCACGCAATCACAAGCACAAATACAGACTGGGGAATTAATGAATTGAAAGTGGCCCTGAGGAGAAGGACTTATGGGTTCTTGTGGATGAAAAGCTGAATATAAATCAGCAATGCTTGCTTGCAACCCAGAAAGCCAGGCCTGTCCTGGGCATCATCAAAAGCTGCATGGCCATCAGATCAAGGGAGGTAATTCTCCCCCTTCACTCTGCTCTTGTGAGACCCTACCTGAAGTGCTGTCCAGTTCTGGGGTCCTCAGCACAAGAAAGATACCAACAACCTCTTGGACTGAGTCCAGAGGAGGCCATGAAGATAATCAGAGGGCTGGAACATTTCTCCCATGAGATTAGGCTGACAGAGTTGTGGCTGTTCAGCCTGGAGAAGAGAAGGCTGTGGAGATTTTACAGCAGTCTTCCAGTAGCAAAAGGGGCTACAAGAGAGCTGATGAGTTGGAATGGACTTTAACTGAAAGAGGGTAGATTTATATTTGATATTAAGAAGAAATTCTTTACTACGAGTGTGTTTAGGCTCTTAGACAGGTTGCCCCAAGAAGGTGTGGATGCTCCATCCCTGGAGGTGTTCAAGGACAGGATGGATGGGGCTTTGAGCAATCTAGTCTAGTGGAATATGTCCCTGCCCATGGCAGGGGTTGGAACTATGATGATTTTTAAGGTCCAATCCAAACCATTCTATGATTTTATGATCCCTATGTGTTGAATAGTATTATGGGAAGAGTACACTGAATTTCTCTTAAAAAGAATGGGGCTATTCAGTTCATCAAAGTAAAGTCAGTCTTGATAGAAACCCCATCCTTTAACTTCATCTCCTTTACTTAACACAGCTGAGGAAAAAATATGTCATGAATTTTACATGATGTTAAATTGTCTACACTGAGTTGTGATTTTTTCTGCTTTGAGAATTAAATAGTTTTCACTGTCATCTGCCTTTGCAATAAATGGATTTGACCCATGCAAAAATAAACAAGAACCACCATCCAGATCCTTATTATGAGCAGTAAGAGCATTTGTATTTACTTTTAAAAGCTTTAAAGGCAGCAACCATAAACACATGCAAGTAGAGCAGAGCAGTCTAGCTTTAATGCAGAACTCATTAAACTATTTTCCCCATTTTTTGAATATAACTGATCTTTGATTACAGTTGGGAATATATATATGTCTGAAGTGATTCCTCAAACATTTTACACAGATGGCTTTTGATTGATTTAATCTCAAACTACTTTTTTTTTGTGCTGCTGATTTTGAATGTGTTTTTTCAACAAATGTTGTTGGTTATCAAAGGGATGTGTGGGTATTTCTCCTTTTTATATGGTCCTATGAAACACATAAAAAGGACAAAGGCTTAATTGGGTTGACTGCAATGTAAATATTCTAAGTGTTGTAGATACTGTCATCAAGCTTTAACTGTCTGCAGAAGAGGAGCAGAAGTATAACCTGGTGATTAAACTAGTGGACTGTGACTCAGGATATCAGAGTTCAATTCCTTCATCTAAATGTATTGTAATAGAAAAATCTAAGCTTCATTCTTTAGTTTCCATTTATGGTTGTCTTTACTCATCATCCAGTTGCTTGGTTCAATCCCTTTGTGGCACATGAAGGAGGATACTGCAGGTTAACAGTGAAAGGTTAACGCATAAGGGAACATGCTTTGAAATCAAATGACCTAAATTATCGTTGCGTTGATTAGTATGCAAGAGATATTGTGTGTGAGACAGCATCATCCTGAAGCAGCCTCATCTAAGTGAAAGGACATAGAAATATTCACCCCCTGGGCATTCTGAAAATATTTTTAGCTTCATTGGTATGGAACCAATATCCTCAGGAGCTGGAATTGAATGTTCTTAACGCAAGGCAGAAGAAGCAAGTGCACACAATAACAAAATGTGACATGCCATTAGCAGAGTCCCAGAGATTCTTACTCTTCCTCGTTCCCCAAATAAATGTGCATTAGTAGCAGAAATCTTCCTTTTAAGACCAAAGGATTGAAAAGT
Source organism: Oxyruncus cristatus (assembly GCA_013399855.1). Classification (NCBI taxonomy): domain Eukaryota; kingdom Metazoa; phylum Chordata; class Aves; order Passeriformes; family Cotingidae; genus Oxyruncus; species Oxyruncus cristatus. The sequence continues at coordinate 775,730 of VXAY01005704.1, forward strand.
ACAGACTACCAGGCCTAGAGATCACTGATTTCAGATGACATAATGGAGTCACCTGACAGAGTTGAGGAAAATCCTGTATGCCCAGCAATCATATCTCCCAGTGTAAGAGTGTCACTGTTTTTTCCTGTGGGTTAGTTAGGCTGCTAGGAAACAGACATGCTTGATGGCATGTGAAGGGAAAGTTATAGTTGAGGCTGAGCACCTGATTGCAGAGGGGCAGGAGAGAAGAGGAGGAAACCTATGTGGGATGCCCATCGCACTTTTTAGTTAGACAAGGACTGAAGTAATATATAAAAGAGCAAATTCCATCTTCACTGGATAGGATAGCCATAGGCAGTGCTGCCAGAGGGGAAAAAAAATAAAGAAAAAGAGAAAAAATATTTAAGGAGATAGAAGGAAAGATGAAGAACTAGATATGTGATCCGCCCCAAAGAAGCTCAGTCTCAAGCATTCTCTGACCTAAATCCTCACTACTTTGTTATGGCTTCTATTTATTTAGAACAGGAATATTGAGTATTTTATTTACTGTGTCCCCCTGAACTGGTTTGTTTTATCCAGAACTGGTCAAATCAAAAGCACTAACTCCTTTTCTCCATCAGCTCTTCAGATATTTTTTACTACAGCAATGTCCCTTCAGCTTTCCAGAGGTGAAAGGAAAACTCACAGAGAGTGACAGTTTGTTTCTTTACTGCTGCTTTTCACAGCTCAGTGAGCTTCAGCAAAGTTGTGCTTTGCTATACCTAACTTCCTTGCTCTGCTGTAGCATGCTGAAGAGCACCCTGGTTTCCAAAGAAATTTGGCAATTTGCCATAAATGAAGCTTATTCTTTACTGGCATTGGTGGGAGACAGGAATTAAATGGATTTCTTTTCTTACAGATGCCTCTGGCCAGCACAGACATATCACACATTACTGTCATGAAGACATCTGCAATGTGTACTATAGTAGCGATTGGTTTGTACAAAGAGAATGACACCTCAAGAACAGAACAAGAACCTAGATAAAATTTATTATAATTAAACTGCTTGTTGAAAAGTTGTTTAAAATCAGTTTACTTCTTGGGTTCATTTTGAAATTGATGAGAATTGGGTTTTTCGTAATCTATTCAGTCTTTTTTTCTTTGTAGGATTTTTTTGTCAGGGGTGGTGGGTTTTTTTTGTTTTCTTTTTGTCCAGTTCTTCTGATCCTTCTCTCTGCTGACTATTTGCCAGAAGTCTTGGATGTGAAAATGACCATAAACCACTGCTATTCTTTGACACATATCTGCTGTAATCCATAAATTTCTAAGTTTTTGAACAAGGTAATTTATCAATTTAGGATCAGGGCAAAGTGACTTGCAAATTTCTTAAATGGGGCAATGAATTTCCTAAGCATTTGTGTTCCATGTGGCATTTTAGATGGATAAGACTATCATGAATACTTAAAAAGATTTTGTAAAACAATATGAACAAAAAAATATACATGTACATGTACTGCTAAGCCAAATGTGTTGCAGTTTCACTAAGTTAATCAAAAGTGGCACAACACAATAATCAAATTGAGGTCACAACCAAGAATGAATCAATGAGTTCAAATGTTCAAATTATTAAGCTTTCAAACTAACAGTGTAGGTAATCAAATCAAATTATGAGTTTGTCACTATTTGAATTACTTTAAGTTAGTTTTCCTTGGAAAAAAATTAAGGAGGACATAGATTTCTTTCATCTATGATCTATAAGTACAAATATTTATGGGGAAAGAATAAAAGTTCCCACAAGATGGTAAAGTACTTAATCTAAGTGCAGTTCTCTTTCTTAGCTTAACTCATCTGAATGTTAGCAAGTTTAAAGCAGTAATGTAGTCCTTGTGGAAGTGACAAAAAGAGGCACAAAACAGAGCTCTATTCTGCCTTTCTAATCTCAAATGTTCAATTTAGGCTGAGGTGAACTGTCCACTGGAAATCTCTCAGTTTGTACAAAGCGTATGTACACAATTATCTTGGTCTGGACAACTATTTCAGGTATGAAAAATTCTACTGTAGACTTCTAACTTTTATTTGTTTTTTATAGTTAGATAAAAATGATCTAGGCCTGAGCATTTGTTCCAGGCTTAGCCCTTTGACAACACAATACAGAATATACAAGTGATGAACTCCCTTTGTTTGTCTTAGCAGAGTATGACTAGATGAATGCCATTTGAATGTCTCCTCCTTAAATCTCACTGCTACACATTACTGTGGTTGTTCTTATTCCACCCCCTAACTTTAGAACAAAAGAACCTTTTCAAAGACTTCACACAGAGGTGATGGATAAATCATACACATTATCTGCTTTTGAATAACACCATTTTAACCTGAAAAATCTATTAATTCTGTGCTGTTTACTTTAAGAAAATTGTTTAAGGCATTGTTTATATATATGCTGACACACGCATATAGTATAATTGAAAAAAAAAAAAGTAAGGAAAAAAAGATGAAGGCAATTGTCATCACACACAAAGAGACTGAATTCTACTGCATTTCTTCAGTGCTTGCATTCCAGTGGTTATTCTTTGTTGTCTTTATGTAGACAGCAGATTTACTGTCAGGACTGGTAACATATTCAGGATATCTGATCAAATGGCAGGCTACTCACACCAGGTTTACTAGGGAGTCAAGTCTTTAATTTTTCCCTTTTCTGTTTAAAGAAAGGTGGGCAGCTTGGACTGTGATTTACAAGAAAAGAGAAAACCCAGTCATTCTGGTGCGAAGATTTTATCAGAATGCTAACCTGTATGCTTTATCCTGTGTACCTCTGTGGCTTTTTAGCCAGTTAAGTTGACACAAATCCTCATGGCTCAATCTTTTAGAAGAAAATCTTTAGTGTATGGTAAAGAATTCTATGACTGAGTAGCCCTAATGTTTGCAAACCCAGCAATATTGATTCCAGATATAGATGCTCGGAGTGGATTTATAAAGGGAAGTCATGATGCTGGCCACCTATCTTACCACGATGGTGTTATACAACCAGTTGACAGAAACTCATCCTTTACACAAATACTTAAATTGTACACCTAACTGAAAAGAATTTTCACATACTTAACCCTTAGGGAGTTGGGTATTTGTTATTGAACAATGAGGGGTAAGGGAGAATGTAATCTTATTCGGCATTAGCCAGTTAAACATTAGGTATTTAAGACACTTTTTTTTTTTTTTTTTTTTTGGTTCCTTCAACAATCTGGAGAGAGTGATAGACAATTCTCCTGGGCAATTTGGCCTGTCTAATTTAGGCATCTCTCTTATTGTCATATAAATTGTCATCTAAAGGAACCTATACTTGTATTAACCATGAAGTGGGTCTAGTTAATTAACCTAGGCTTGGTAGTTATTTGTAGATGACAAATATATCCAAGTGTTTCTGGCCAAGGCTTCTTTAAATTTTTCTGCATATGCCTTCTTCACACTGAATTTTCCTGGGAATGATTTAAACCTCAACCTACCTTCCTTATCAGAGGCAGAGCTGAACCCAGCTAACTTTGTTTAGGCATCTATACTGCAGACATGTAGTCATTCAGTAGCCTAGATGCAGATTTCTAGTGCCATCTGAGATGCCCCAGGGTATTCCATGTGGCTCTAAGTAGTGCTCCTGTAGCTTGTGTCATTCTGTCAGCAATTTGTGGATGATTTGGACATTCCGTGGCGTTGCAAATTGCACAATATGTTTGGCAACTGAACAGAGCCTGTAGGGTGGAAGTCAGCTCCAGATTAAGACATTTAAACTCAGATGCCTGCATGTAGGTGTTTACCTGTGAGTTAAGTGCCTAAGGTCCTGCTTTACTCAATGAAAATTTAATCACTACACTGGAGCCTGGAAAGCAACTCTGCTGACCCCCTGGCTTTAGCCAGACAGTGTAAATTGAATCGCTGTAGACTCTACCCCGTATATTGACAAGGGACCCAAAGCTTGGGGCTAGAAGCCAGGCAGAGGGCTTATGGGCATCTCAGATAGCTCTAGAGGCTTGTGTGAGGACAAATTAATGGAGCTAGTCTGTGCTGCTATAAAAGGAGTTTGGACACTGCTTCACATGCAGACACCTACATGTAGGCATATTAAATTAGTAATAGTTTTGTCTCAAACAGGAACACACCATGAAAGTGGAGGAGATAAATCCTGTGCTTGATATCCAGGCACATGGTTACTGGTATTAGATATGTCAACCTCTCTCATGATGAACAAAGAACTGTATATTCATAAACATAATTTCTACAGCTTCAGACAAGATGGGCCAGTAAATCACTGGCAGAACTGGAGTTTGTGACTCAAGGAAGCTGACACAGACTTCTGAAACAGTAGACAAAAATCTAATAGACATCAACAAAAGCAAAAATGACAGTATGAAGCTGAAGGCAATTACTGACTTGAAAAAAAGATACGAATTTAGTGACTGCACTTGATGAGGCAGACCCAGCAAAGTCTGTGAGCGGCAGACAGATTGATGCAGATGAATGGTGTGATGACTGTATTGCAAGGAAATACTGAACAAAGAGATTAGAAGGCGGAGAAAGAAGCTGAGTAGAAATACATCAGAGAAAGTTATTTTAAAAGGGAGAAAGGTCCCAATTTTGACACTGTGTGGGCTGAGGAAGCTCTAGGGACCAACTCTATGAAACAAGGAATCATTTCTCTTTTATAACCCTTAGCTCATACACAGTAAAAAACATTCCTTCTATCCAAATACATAGATCTCCATGTTTATTGCCAATGGTTTTGTTACTTGAGAAAATTTTGGCAAGGGAGGTTGACAAATGCAATTAGCAAATATACTATAGACTGGTTTATATCAAATATTTTGAGACAATTGCCCTTAAGGTTAGTGTGGAGAGTCTTGGCTCCCACTAGTAATGCTGGCTGGGGAAGAATGAAAGAGGTGAAAATAATGCCAGTCCACAGTAACGACCTATTGGGAGTGCCGTATGCTCCATACTGTGAGCTGTCAGGGAACCTTTACTTCCAAGGAAATATGGATATTCATTTATGTCTTGCATGTGTCAGACACATTGGGGCTGACATTAAAAAATCAAACTAGGCAAGTGCTGTAGTGTTACATCTTACATTTAAATCATTGTGCTGGCAATAATTTTTTATTTGAGCCTATTGGGGTGTGAAAAAATTCCTGGCCAGAAAACTCTTCCGTGTCAAGGCTCTATTAATAAAAGGAGATGGTACGGTGACTAAGACTGACAAATTCTGTGCTTTGGTGCCTTGTTTTTTTCCTGGAGGGGGAATTAGGATTTTTTGCAGGGACTAGTTCATGGTTCTTGCCAAAGAACCTAAGAGAGAACAAATGTTTTTAACAGGCAAAGGAGGGAATTAATTCACTGATTTGTGTTACATGATAGGGTCATTACATCAGTGCTGGCTGAAAGCATAGAGAATACCTTATTCATACTTTGCCTGAGAGTTTCCTCTGCTGGGAAACTGTTCATGAGAACCCTGCACACCTTTGAAATCTCTTTTCCATGAGTAGAACTTGACCAGCACAGGAAATGGGATTATCATCCAACCAATAGATTCACTTGCATGTTCTCTGTGGCCATTTAGAAGTCAAGATTTTCTGTACTACCTTCACTTCCAGGTTGAAACCTCAACCTCCTTATGCCAGATTTTGTACAGATACACCTAGTATGTTAATCCAGCCCAAAACTTAGTGAGAAGAAAGCAGGTTTATCACAGTAAGAGTTAAGAAACTGTGGTATAGTGAAATAATTCTCAGGGACCCTGGCCTAAATCTGTATCAAAGAAAATAAAAAAATGTCATAGTTGAATCTGATCCCCAAGATTTGATTCTCATCATTAGGCAATATAGATGCATTGGCAAATCAGTATATCTGAAGTATCATCAGTCAATCATGATTATCTTACATGTGATCCTGTCTTCACAAGGTGCTGCTACTCAGGTGTTAACATCTCTCCTGCTAAGAGGAGATTAGTAGTGGTTTGTAGGACACTAGCAAGGTAAGAACCAAAGGGCAATAGTATAACTTAAACCGTGTTCATTACAGAGGCATAATGCAACCTCATTTGCCTATTTGGACTTTCAGGCTGCTTTTGGATGTTGGTTTCTCTTTTTTGTAACCAGTCAGGTGTGCATGCAGGGACTCATATTTTTTCAGACTGCTGCAATGCAGGGAACTAAAAACCACTTTGAACTCCTGCCAGGGCACTTCTCTGTGTTTGGGTTTTGCAGAGCCTCAAGGTCATTCCTTGCAGAAGAAATACAAGCTCAGATTCTTCATGAGTTCACAAGGGATGGCTTCCCACAAATATCAGCTGTACTCTGCAAGGCTTTGCCCATTTGACAGGAAGAGGCATGAAAATATTTTCTTTAATAGGCATAATTCTGTCACCAAACTCTCCATACACTTAGCTTTCATCAGTGAAGAGAATTCTGCTTAAATAGCTAATGTCATTGTGGGGAAAGACTTAGCTACACTGGAAGAAGAGAAAGATCTGCTTTCCCATGCAACTAACTCAGCAACATCTCTTCTACCTAAAAATCTTCTGGGTTTGTATCAGCCCAAGGGCTCATTTGCACAAACTGAGTCTGAAGAACAAGGAATATGAAGGACTAAAGGATTAAAAAAATAAATCTAAACGCCCTCTAAACCTTCTTATGGGTAACATCTATACAGTTACATAGTTTCATTCACCTGTTCAATTCTCTTTCCCCTACAGGCCTACTAACTAGGAGTCCAGCACACTACATTAGTATTTACATTCTATTGAGTGCTTCATTAGCCTTGGCATTGTATTAATGATAGCTGGGGGAAAAATAACCCAGAAAGTGAAGTTTTGAAATGGAGACTGCTTAGGATGTGATCAATCAAATAAATATGCAATTTCGTGTAGAAGACTGGAGGAAAAATTGACCTGAATGTTACTCCCAATAAACATAATATATGGAAATGAATGGAGGTATCTTAGGTTACTGCTGCCCTTGCTCTTTTGCTGATGGAGTGATGATCATGTTCATACCACCTTTTTCTCTTGCTGATGGAGAAGATGTTGCGCTGTTTCCCAATTATTGACAGGAGTAACTTATGACCTTTATGTTTTCTATCAGCAGGTACTCATTCTTACAGTCCATAATGCACAACGATGTTCCAACCATGCAGGAGCACGGGCATTATTGTTTCTATTGATAGTCTGACAAAGGCAGAAGGGGGTTACATAGACAGACTACTGCATAATGCAATGCACACTGACACATGGAAATCTTCCAGACATGATCCATGTGTGCAAGGATCTATGCACCTCCAAGCTTTGCATGTCTGTGATTCCTACTCTTGATGTGCTCCAGTAGGGAAGGTCTGTAACTGTGTGTGTGTACCCATTGTAGAATGTGGGCTCTGTAATGACAGAAGGTAGTACACATTTGCTTTTAACTTATGGCGTTAACTTACTGTGTTTTCAGAGCAAAATCTAAGGGTTTAGTCCCTGCTGACATGAAGAAAGGAGGGAAGCAGGTCTGAGTGTACTAAACTGGGATCTTAAAAACCATAAGATTTGTCTTCTGGGATCCATTGTGAGACCGTGAGTCCTTTCATCTCTCTGCACCAGTTTTCCCCTTCCTCCTCCTGTTCTTTTCCAGAGGAGCTCTGGGAATCAGGGCTACCTCTTCGTAGATGTTTGTATATTTATTTATTTTTTTTTTAAATAATGTTGGTCTGATCTTGAGTAGAATTTCACAGTCTTGTAATTCTTGTAATGACTAATAGTGATAAGGATTGCAATGGGCAAACAAGTAGCTGCTGAAAAGACTTGCAGTTACAGACTTGTGGCTGCGTATGTTCACCCATGAAATTTTCCTTGGTGTTTAAATATTTCCTGCAATTTACTAATCTATACTCATACTTCACCCCTCCCTCACCTTCCAACCCCCTGGACAGATCAGCTAAATTTCAGTCTTCAGGGACTTCATAGATGGGCAGCTTTTACGTTTTTTTATTCTGCTTTGCTCGTGGTGTATGGCTTAGCTGGTTAATGTAAAGGAACGTCTGGGAGTTGCACAGGCTGGAGTTTTTTTCAAGAATATGCCTCTTGTCACTGTTATTGACATGCAACAGTGTGTATTTCCACACTTAATTGGTGGCTTAATACGTTTTCAGTGTTCAGCACTCTGCAATTCAGAGATTACTTTCACTTTGGCTGCGTAGAGGAAAACGGGAACACTGGTGACTGCATGTCATTCTTATATCAATAATAGCTGGAAGCTACAGCACTAAGGTCTTGCAACAAAATGATGACACATGAGGCAACTTTGTTTTCTCATCATACCATACCTTGAACTGTCATGAAATCATGTGTTGTATGAGTATGGAATATGTTGCAAATGCAATGAGGTTCCTGATCCATGTACTCTTCTATTGATCTTCCTGATACAGGAAGCAGGGAAAAAATAGGATACTGTAACTCTCTGAAGTTCCTGTGGAGGAGGAATATAAAAGAGCTCACATCTTTCTCAGCTAAAACCTTCTATGTTGTTTGTAAAGATTTAACATTGGATTTCCACACATGTATGTTATTTGGAAAGGACCTAGATGAATTCAGAGTGTTTGCTCTTCTTGAATGGGATATTCCACATACAAGTTCAATTTGACCCTTGACATAATTTTGCAAGTCAAACAGAAATCACATTAAAACATATCCTCTGCAAGCCTGGCCTCTGCATAAAGCAATCAATATTCTTTAATTAAAGGGTGATACTATTGATTCTAATTAAGCAAAATTGCCTACCTCATTCATTTACAGTTCATATGTGTTCCTAGAGACAAGATGATTTAGTGCTCTTAGTACTACTTTCCATAGACAAGAGAAACATACTTATTTTTAAAAAAAATCTCAACTATAGCACCAAGTGCTACACATGTCATTTTTGTCTTGATGAATGGACAATTTGATGTGTATAAACATAATTTTAAAATAATAAATTATGTAAGTAGGCAATACAAATGTGCAAACATAAGGTTTTGGAAAATTGAATTTTAAAATGTTGGAATCATTAGATTACCAAAAAAGCTCTGCAGCTATTAATGGCACACTTTAATATGTCTTGGAGATAATATTTTTCACTCCAAATAATCTGTTAGGAAATTGTTTCTATGAGAAGTGTGCATGTATTGTATGCTGAGGTGTGCTAAAGAGGAAACCTTATAAGCATATTTATCATTTCATTTGAAAAGAGGAATCTCAGTTATATTGACACAATATGCAATTTAGTATAAACCATGGAAGGATTATTTATATTTTTTTTTTTTTTGTGACAGGAACCAATATGCAACCAAGAATTAATGACCGTTGGTTCTCTGAAAAGCTACATTTTAATTTTCATTGGATGATAATTTAAAGAGAGAAACTGAGAAACTTGAATTCACTACACACATAAATATCCTAGTGTTAACCCCTAGGATCGGTATGGCCTTAGGATGCTTTGCTTAATTACACTTTTTTATGTTTTCTTTTTTTTATAGGAAGTGTCATTAGACAGTAATTAGAATGTTGTGATATAGACTGAAAAATATATTACCTGAGGGTTTCAAGTCTGGTTTTGCAGAGGAGATATACTGTGTATCAAAGACCTGAGAGAGTAATGGATTTGGAAGACATTAAGAATAGAGCATTTAAGAGAAAATTTAAAATGAAATAAAAAAAAGCAAAAGCAATGAAAAGCCTGCTGACATTTAATGAAAGCAGTGAGGTCTGTAAGTGTTAGATGTGTATTTAATTTATTTTTGAAACAGATCTGATCTATTTTCCTAGTAATACCAACAGATAAGCTTGTAAGAATGGCTGTGTTACAATCTACATGGAAAATTTCAGTAAAACAAATGTGGAAATTCCTGACAGTGTTTTACTGACACATAATGTTTTCTTTACACAGCTGGAGGCAACCACCTGGACCTGTTGCTTGTGGACAGAGGACTAGTGGATGATGTCATGACTGGACTTGTCTTGGATGTAGTACTCATGAAATGATGGAGTTAGTGATTCTTGGGGAAGGAAGGAGGGGGATCAGCAGAACTTCCTCCTAAGACTTCCAGAGGGCAGACTTTGGCCTTTTTAGGACACTGGTTGAGAGAGTCCTAAGCACTAAAGGAGTCCAGGAAACCTGGGGTTGCTTGTCGACAGCAGCTGAACATGAGCCAGCAGTGTGCACAGGTGGCCAAGAAGGTCAGTGGCATCCTGGCCTGTATCAGCAGTAGTGTGGCCAGCAGGACTAGGGCAGTGATTGTCCCCCTGTACTTGGCACTGGTGAGGCCACACCTTCAAATCCTGTGTTCAGTTTTGGGCCCCTCACTGCAGGAGAGACACTGAGGTGTGGGAGCAGGCCCAGAGAAGGGGAATGAACCTGGTGAAGGGGTCTAGAGCTCAACTCCGATGAGGAGCAGTTGAGGTAGCTGGGGGGTTTAGTCTGGAGAAAAGGAGGCTCAGAGGTCATCTTCTTGCTCTCTACTGAAACTACCTGAAGGGAGGTTGTGGTGAGATCAAGTCTCTTCTCCCAAGTAACAAGTAGGAAGTAGTCTCAAGTTGTACCAGGCAGGGTTTAGGTTGGATATTAGGGAAAATTTATTCACGAATAAAGGTTGTCGTGTGGTGGAACAGGATGCCCAGGAAAGTAGCTGAGTTACCATCCCCAGAGGTATTTAAAAGACATGTATATGTGGTAGATGTGGCACTTAGCGATAGAGCTATTGGTAACTTGACAGTTGCTGAATTACCGATTGGACTCCATGATATCAGATGTCTTTTCCAACCTATGTGATTCTATGACTTAGAACGACACAGTTACAAAGGGTGTGAAATGTTATGGCATATTACGGTGTATTACGGCGTAGATTGTTTAGGCAGATATATGGAGTACTGAAATCTTGCCAAAAATACACTTACCATTCGAGGGGAGATGGGAAATTGTTTTATACAAGCCTGCTTGAATTATTGATTGTTTCAAGTAAGCCTTGATCTTACAGCTAATTTTGGTGAGGGCGAAACTAATAGACGTGTGGTAGTCAACAGACTACAGATGAATAAGTTTCCTGGAGCCACCCATTTAGTGAGAGGACATGCTGAATTTTATGATTCATGCCCTACAATTCTAAAGGAAAACCGGAGCAAATGAAAAGCTGTTAGTATATTCCATCATCTTCTTTGTTGCAAAAAAGCAACGGGAGATATTGTGCAGTCTTTCTTCAAGCCCTAAACCTGCAGAGTTTTTGGTGGATTTTGAAAATAGACCAAAGACATTGGAGACATGCCAATATTGTTAAAACTGATCGATCTATTTATATGGCTGCTTTTGCTCTTTGCAATGTTGAATGGATAAGTAGAAGAAGTAAACAAATTTATGAATGATAAATGTCTTTGGGCCCTCAAGTTGAAAGAAAAACACCCTTAAATGTTATAATTTGCTCTATTTGAGAGTTCTGGCAGGCTAATGAGGGACTGATGAGCAGGACCAACAGTAGTCATCTACAGAGTGTTTAACAGGTAAAATAAGCCAGGCTGGTTCATCAGTACAGGGCAACTCATATCTGTCTGACTCAACTCTTTCTCCTAGGGACATGACTCCATATATTCAAGTGAGTGGAAACTGTCACTGTGCTATCCATCACTGATACAAGGGATGGTCTGGGAGTGTGGACACCGGCCATGACTGTGCCAAGGAGCTTGCCAGCAGTTAGCTGAGGTGGATGATCATGAACCAGTGTTTGAAGCGGTATGTTCATCCTGTTTACTATTTTTTTTAGCATAAGAATAATCAGGGTCATCATCTTCTTGCAATTTTGTCAGTTACTTAAATCAGGTAGGAAAGTGTTGGTTCTGTTCCTTGAAGTACATCGGACAGATTCAATGAACAACAGATAAAGTGAAGCCACTGGAGAGATGAAAAAGAGGGAGCTATTACCAAGATCAAGATAAGGAGTAAGGTACCTTGTTATGTTGCAACATGGATCTGCAAGTTTCTAGTTATATATGGTCAAATTGTGTCCCCAGATACAGATAACTGAGAGGAGCCCTTTCATAGGTACAGACGAGCACAGAAATTAAACTGCTTGGTACATGAGCAGTGATACAATCCCTATAGAAAGTGAGAGCATTGGTTTGGAGGAGACAGGGATATGCAGTACGCTCAAAGCCATTTGGCTGACGGATCCATTTTGCAGCTTAATATGTACCTTATCTCCAGTTCCACCTATTCTTTGTTTGCTTTGTCCTTGTGTTTCCTGATGCTGCAGCCAGCTCTCTGGTTACAGTGATGAAGAGAGACATGTGGCACTGAATTTCAGTTTTGCATTGATCTTGCTGGGAATTAGTGAAAAAAAAAATCGATTGGAGCATCTTGGTCACCTGCCAAAAAATAGGTTGTAAGTGACTCACAGTTACTGTATGATGGGTCAGCTTAACAGGTGCTCTGGATAACTGACATGACGGAACATAATGGTTGTTGTGGAGAGGCAGTTATAGTATTGACAGGAACATGCAGGCATTTAGGAAAAAAAAAAGGAAGTAGCAGATTGAGACATCCATGGTGATGCCAGAACCAGGAATTTTTTGACGCTTTCTGAATGAGAGTCACTGTATTTTTGTCGCTGGAAGGCTGGTCTGTAGAGTTAATAGATACCTGATAGGCTGCATTTGATAACCTGGACCAAATTCTTGTATGTAAGCAGGCTTTGACAATTTAAGGGTAACTTAGGTAATGAAATAAAATACAGAGGCATAAAAAAAATAAACCAAGCACTTGAGCTAGGAAAAAGCACATTGTATTTCTCATTAATTCAAAAACTTAGAACACTTATTAATCTGTAGATTCAGTATATCAAATCATTCTGCAGTTTGTACGTGGACTCACGGGCTTGGCTTGCCCCTGTGTGCATGAGGAAAAAGGGAAAACTGCCAAGGGCAATTTTATCCTTTCTTCTCTGGAAAGCACAGATAATGTGCATGCCTAAAGCTTAATTAGAGAGTCTGAAAAAGATCAGGTTTCAGACTTCTTCCCTTGCAGAACTGTCTGGTTATGCTGGTGAAAATGTTGTGTGACAATTCATTCCACCATGGCCCCATTCTGCTTCATAGTACACTGTCAGAACCAAGTTCTCTCGTGTACAATACCTGACACACAGCCTGATTTAATGGGTGGTATCCCTACACATGGCAGAGAGGGTATGTATATCTTTAAGGTCCCTTCCAATCCAAACCATTCTATGATTCTATGAATACTCAGAAAGTACTCACTGTACCCTGAAGTAGAACACACCAAGGACATACCATGGAGGGCTTGGCTTTGAATCCTCAATGGCAGGGTTTATTTTGGAACAAACTATGAGGATGACCCATAAAAAATCTCTTGCTTTACATCTCCTCCAAGGCTTGACAGGGCTACTTCCTCCCAAGTTTTTCACTGGTTTCCCATTTTCTGTGGATGCTACAGTCTTCCTTGTGACTAAGTCTTTCCTTTTCTGTGTCTTCCATGCCTTATGCAGAATCACAAAGGCTTATTCTGGCTCAACATCCTCGGATACTTTTTGGGAAAGTGCCTTCTGCCTTTCTCCCCAAAGGGAGAAAGTCTACACTAAAAAACAAAATGTTGCAAGCCAGTAAAATGTATCTACCTTCTATCACGATCCATATATACATGTTTGGGCAATTTATATACAACATAAGAGAACAGATATTCTCTCTCATCCCGAATGGAGTGGGTATAACTGCCTAAAGGAAAATGTACAGAAATGTGTGCTTCTATTTATGAGCTATCTCATTTTCTATGCAATCTCCATACATACTGGTGCTTAAAATAGCAAAACTGCCTGTGAAGTCCGTAGACTTCATTTACACTGTGTATATCTCAGTGTTCCTCATTCCTTTCAGAGATAAGATGTAGGTGATGTAGGTGTGCACCACATCTCTGTGAACCCTGTTTCCCTGAGGAATCATGTGTGCAAGTGCACTGCAATGGAAGCCAATTTTTGGGAGCAACTTTTAACTACTTATAATAGAAATCAACTTTTTTTTTTTTTTTTTTTTTTTTTTTTTTAAGGGGGACCTTTTTTTTTTTTTTTTTTTTTAAGCGGGAACTTTTATGTTATTATTGAAATACACTGGGCCAAATTGATCTGCTGCATAACTCTCCGATTTCAACAGAATTACAGCAGGGAGAGAACTGTCCTATTTTGTCTGGCCAAGTGTTTAATTCCAGATTGTTATGATTTTTTTAGTTTGCAACAGGGTGATATTCTCAACAGTAGGCAGGAGATTATCTACTTGGCTTTTCCAGAAATCGCTTTGATTTCCATGTAACAGCTGATGACCTCAGTTATACTTTCAGTCATGTTCTATGTTGGCAATTGCAAGAGCTGTAAAAAAACCCAAACAACTTTTTATGAGGTTCAGGACAGGAACTGAGTGAGATTTAGGCTAACATTTCACAGGGTTTAGTTGAGTTGCTTTATACTTCAAACTAAGATACCAGTATCTCTCAGTACGTTCTCATTCCCATGTTCACATGTAACTTGCACCATCATTCACCCACCTCTATTCTCTTTTTCTATCTCCATATTTTGGGAACTGCAAAAGCAGGAGGACAAGTGATTTCCTTTACCTCAGCTTTATTCGATTGAGTGACTGGCTCTTCCTTTTCCCGTGTATTTCAGGTAGGAGTAGGACCTGTCAGGATATGTCCTTCTTTTATGCTTTTTAGCCACCAGATGTCTCTAATGCTGTAAAAAATTTAGAAAAAAAGCTATTTGAACCATGGTAAACCAGGGGAACAAAGTTGCAAGTTGATAGTTACGGAGACTGACCCTTTGTGCCAATAGTTCATTGCTCTTTTCCCTAATAATTCCCACTTAAAAAAAGGCACTCCTCATCTTTTTCTCCTGAAAGTCACATATTTCTTTCCTCTTATTACCAAAAGCAAAATATTAATGTACTAATTTTTCAAGTTCTTCCTTCTCTACTAAATTTCCGTCTGGGAAATAAGTAGTCAGCTCCCACACCTGTGAACCTGCCTTCATTTTTGAAATGGGGCTTTGCTTTTGCAAGAGGTCTGAAGGGCTTGAGAATGTTCAGTGGACTGAGAAAAGTAGATTTATTGTTTATAAATCAGCACAGGCTATGGCACCCTCAGGGCAAATTCAGAGGACATGACATTCAAGATCAGTGGCAGTAGGATCATTAGCAGCTGATCAATAGGATTCATAGCATTTTCTCTGTCTCCCTTTTTTTCCTCCATTACCACTGGAAAAAAATTTGTTGACATACCTGTTGGAAGCATAGAGAAAAAAAAATATGTCGAAATCTTAAAAGCATTGACAGGATAACAAATTATTTTCCTGCCCAAGCCCAGTAGCATACCATAGATGTTAGCATACTGGTATGCTTGGATACAGAAGCTTCTAAGTGACTTTCAAAGACCTGTCCTTAGATTTTAGGTTCTCTGAGAACCAAGATATTTGCAACTGTGATCTGGAAGTTATTGCAAAAATTTGAGTTTGTGAGACTAGGGCAGACTGATCATGGGTTGATTTGGGCCTGTATAACTTTTATCTAGTCATCAGAAAAGACATATTGGGATTTTTTTTTAGGCAAGCATTGTTAAGCTTAATGAGTTTCCAAATGAGAAGTTACTTGGAATATTTTCTTTTTTTTTTTTTTTTTGTGTTTTTGTCTTAATAAACCTTGCACTTTTGAATAACCTCACTTCAGTCTGTAGACTAACCTCTTAGAGACAGATTTGTGAATTACTTCTGGGGATAAACTTCCTTAATGCTTTCTGTAAACTTCTAGTGCTTAGAGACTACAACATCTGAGGACCAGACACTGAGAAAGTTACTCTTAACTATGAACTTTTACCTATGAACATTATATGATTATCAATAGTAAGCACATGCTAGACATTTTATACATCACTTTCTGAGCTAATGCTTTAGTTGTATTTGACTTCCAATAGTCATATATGTGTTCCAGTGGTATTTACAAAATGTTGATAAAAATAAAAAAACCCCAAATCTGTTATTCACTCAAATCTCAACCAAACTCAACAGTGACATGCCAGGTTGATGTCAACAGTTCTTTCTGTCTTTTACATAATTTACTGTGTGCAGTTCTGCCTCTGTTGAGTAGTTCATATGTCTTTGCTACAGGCGACATCACCCAGTTGTTCATAAACCTTTAAAATTTTTCTCTAGGTTAATATTTTGGTTTTTTGTTCCTTGCTCAGGTCTCCTTTTCTGTTTTCTCACCACAGCATGACTCTTGTAACCATCATTCCTCTTCTCTTTTTTTATTTGTTGTTGGAATGTCTGTGTTTTTTGTCTCATTCTACTGACCTTTATCCATAAATTAAGTGTAATGGAGGTCGTAGTTGCAGAGGTTCTTGGAACCACTTCCAGCCATTTTGCTCTGAGTATACTTACATCCTTATGTTTCATACTGAATCACAGCTTGGGAAACACAACACATGACAAAAACATTTTGAATCTTGGCAAGCAAAGGTAAAAAAAATAAGCATTTCTGTTTTTTTTTGAGAAATTATAGGCTACACAGATACTCCCAGTGTTGAAAACAGGGAACGCTATAGGACATGTCTAGTTGCAGGCAGAATAGGTGTCTAGATTTCATGCATGGATGCTTCTCTTTGAAACAGAGACAAATTTTTTAGGCCTGGATAACAGATGACTGAATCTCTTGTACTGAAACTATGCAGACATTGACTTCAGTTAGTTACCAACACAGAGGTATCTAGTGTAATTGGATATGTTGGTTGGCAGATATGATGCAGGATCTATGTAAGATCTCACTGCTGGAGTGGCAGCTGGTGTCCAGACAGTATTCTCTATAACATCTCAAAATATACCACATTGTGTGAGCAACCAAGTCCAGTCCAAGACACCTAACCTGAGCACTGGAGGCAGTATTAACCTCACTCAAATTTAGTCATCTAAAGGTAGAACTCTAGACCAAGCTAATAATTCATCTAGGGTGGCCTCAGTTGCCCATATACCAAGTGTTTTCTGTGATTAGAGATGATTTAAGATATTCCACCTTGTTGCTCTGTACCACACCAGAAGAACCTGTAAATCCTATGCCATACCTGCCAGTTTCTTATGGACATCTCAGATACCCTAGGATTTCGAAAATGAGAGGAAATATTTGTATGGGCAACTGAGTATCTTTCATAGGCTTCCTTTGTAGATAAAAGAGAGAAAAAAAAGAGAAAGTGAGCTCCAGAGAGCTATCCATCTCATTTTAAGGAAGGTTTCTCTGATGGTAGAAAGAACTGTTTCATAAAGCTGTCTCTGATTCTCAAATAATATAGACAAAGTACACATAAATGCTTTATAATAGGTACCTAACTTTTAGTATATAGATGGAATGAATCTGAAACAACCTCATATCTCTTGAACGAAAAGTCATCCATTAAATATTTCTTGATACACACCTGTTGGATATATTTTGGTGGTGATGCTTGATATTTCCAGTCTAAACTCCATTTTGTTTGCTTTAACTTACAGATCAATGAATATACGCTTCCAAGTGATTTTCTTTCCCAATATATGAACACAAAGCTAATTAAAAAGTGCTTTGGAGCACAGCCAATGGTGAGAGATGAGTACCTTCAAAGGGGAAGTTGGAATGTCAGCATCTTAGGTGCCCCACATTACATGGAATAAATTAAAGCCAAAAGGGCATAGATTCAGGGTGAGGAGTTTGGAAATGGCTTACCAAGTTATGTTTCCTGGCCCAGCCAAATTCTGGGTAAATCCAGGACAGTGAGAAGTGAAAGCCTCTCCAATATATGGTTACCATATGTTTAGAGAATTGTGGCTGACTACTGGTATGCTTTTAGCTACACAAGAAAAGCCTATAGAATAGCAAATTTGAACAGACCAAATACAAGTCAAGATAGCAAGATCTTTGGTGTCCCTTGTCTTCAGGGCAAGCTTGTTAGAAAATGAAAAATTGGAGAGCTGGGAAACATCTGTATGAAGAATTTGAGTGCATGATAGGAAGCGGGAATAACAGCTAGCTCTTTTATAAATCACTATTGTCAGGTGATATCAAAGTAAGTCCTTTAACAGCAGGAGTAAGAACAGTTGTCCTACTCTCCTTTCTACAGATAGCTAAGTCAGGCCCAGAGTTCAAATCATAGAAGAGGCTGAAGACAAGACAGCCTGCCGTAAGATGGCTGTTATTGCTTACCTGGTTACCCTGCCTCCTATCATAATCGGTTTTTGATGATGTTAATCCCAAACATCATTTAATAATATTTAATGAATAATAATTTTTGCTTATTTAGATGGTGGTTTTAGTCAACTGGCAGAGATGAATAATGGTCATGCAGAGAACCTGACCAACTTTTTCACTCCGATTCATGTTCTGGTTTACAAATGAGTTCCTGTGGGTACATGTAAGTATAACAATTTTTTTTTCCTGATTAGCGTCAAGTGTGAGTTCAGATTTTTTGGCTTATTTTTAATTTGAAGATAGTGCAATTATCTAGAAAAGCAGCATGTATCAAAAGAAGCAGATGCAATAGATCCAACCCTATGAACACAATTTTCTAAACATCTGCTATGACTGTAAACTACTAAACCCAGAAGTTGAATACATTAATAGCTCAGTACACTCAAGAATATATCTGAGAATCTACAAAAAACCAAACACACTGGCACAAAATAAGATTTATTCACTGCAATAGAACTAGGCTGGGTGTTGTTTTTCCTCTAAAGATCTGTGGGAAAAGCTGAAGTGGGACATAGAACTGACCTTGTGTTTTGGTTGTGTGTGCCATACATGTAGAGTATTACTTTTGATTACAATTCTGTAGAGGTGTTGCATGATAGGGTTGTAAACAAGAAACTACAGGATGTGACACTACATGACCTGGGACTACCTAGGTTTCAACATGTAGAGGCGTGGATTACATCCGATACATTACTCCGCAGTCTGCACTGAGTAAGCAACTGGAGGAAATTTGTGGGGTCATAAGAAGATCATATTATTTCCCTGTGACTCGGTGGTTTAGATGCACTGATTCTGCCACCTAAAAGCACATGTGCTTCATTCAAACGAGGTACCAATTTTCAATCTTAACTGCCTAGCAAGAAGACATCTGAAAGGGCAGGGAAATGTCCCTTCTTTGTATTTTCCCCTATATCCTGTGTGGGGCTCGTCAAATCCCTTGCCTTTGGATAGTGTTCTGATCAAGACCTGAATCCCTCAGTCTAAACTGTCAGACACAGAGGATGGCAATCCTGATCTGTTGTTAATTATGTGCAAGACAACTTTCCTGGGGCACACTCTAGTCTCTGTACGTGTTTCTGGTAGCTATGAAGATCTCTCTAGCCACCACTTGTCCATAATGCATTATAACAAAAGAAGAACAACACCGGCAATATGCAGAAAAGACCATGCCTGGGATTACATTAAATGGGTTTGTATATGAAGCAAATGGAGGACGAGACTGGTGACTGCAAAATGGATTATTGTCCATTATTAAAAATGGATTTTAATAAACCCCAATAACCTTCCTTTAATTTTTGACCATATAATGTAATACTCCCTTATACACTCCTACACTACTCCCTATACACTTCTACACTAAAGCAGTAGAAATATCACCAGTCTTCATTAATCTCAGTACAGATTTTGAAGTAATTTGCTGATCTCACTGAACAATTTCATAGGGGTTCATTTGACCAGGTGTAGACATATATGTTGGAGATAGTTGCCTTGGCTTGCTTTGCACTCAGTGCAGACTAACTACAAATTACAGGGTGTGACTAATTTTGTCCTAAACCCAGTCACATGTATCTTACTGGTTCTACCTCTTCCCTGTGACTTTACCAGGAGTCAGTTTGAGGTGGCGGGTTCACATGGTCATGACAGTGTTATAGATGCCTGAGGACAGGTGAAAAGACTACACTTTTTCTGTCAATCAATAGGAGGCCTCTAGTATCAATTTACTTCTCAAAAAATCCTCCAACTCATATTTAGTATGGCTGGAGTTGAAATGTCCCCTGGAAGACTGAGTATTGGTGATTTATAGATGATCCTTCTTAGCAGGGTAAATGGCCACATTTCATTTTCTAAAAGATAAAGATAAATAACTAAATAATATTTGCTTATCATGTTTAGTCTAGAGAAGACTGAGAGGGAATCTCACCAGTACATATAAATATCTCAAAGGAATGTGCCAGGAAGATGGTGCCAAACTCTTCCAAGTGGTGCCCAGTGATAGGACGAGGAGCAATGGCCATAAACTAAAACACAAGAAATTTCGTCTCAACATGAGGAAGAATTTCTTTACTCTGGGGGTGGCAGAGCACTGAAACAGGCTGCCCAGGGAGATTGTGGAGTCTCCCTCTCTGGAGATGTTCCAAACACACCTGAACACATTCCTGTGTAACCTGCTCAAGGTGACCTGACCTCACCCGAGGGGTTGGACTAGATGATCTCCAGAGGTCCCTTCCAACCTGAACTATTCTGTTATATAGGAATTAGAAATTAGAAATTGTTGTGCATTTTCCTTTTTTCTTTTTTTGGTTCCCCCTCTCCCCCCACCACTTCCCCCATGTAGAGGTCTCCTAGATGCACCTTCCCTTTTCAGTTTTGGCTGAATGCTTGCTCTGTACTCCTTTGCCAGCTTAATTCCATAGTTAGAAGTGAATTTGACATAGTAGAGAGCATAACACATTTAACCATACCGAAGTGCATTTTTAAAAATTATTCAGGTGCATTCTCCAAAACTGTTAAACCACAGAGAAAATTCTGCTGTTTAGATATAAAATTCACAAGAAGATAAGCAGTTATCATTATTTCTGATGAGGAAGAGGTTTTGGGGGTTTTTCTCCTCAAAGAGAAGAGTGCCAGAGTAGAGGCAGCATTGGGTCATCTAATAAAAAAAGGATATTCACATCTAAAATCCCTTCATCTTTTCCAAAAATATTTTCTAACCAATGTTTATTTCTGTTTCTTAAGAACACTATAATTGTCCCAGAGCCTTGCCTTTCTCTCCAAAATTTTTGCCAAGCCGCAATGCTGTATGATGAAGGATTTTCTCTCAGGGCCAGGCGCAAGTAGGCAGAGAAAGGGGATGCAGAGTGATGATACAGAGGAATGTGATCAGAACTTTTTCAAAGTCATTTTCTGAATAATGTTCCTTGCTTAAAGTGCCTGAATTGCCAGAAGATAAAAAGACTCAGTGCAAAACTGGTGACAATAGCTTTGGGGAAACCATGCACAGTTAACCATTTTTCTCTAGAGATCTTTACATTGCTTTGGAATGGCTGTGGGTTGGGCCTAAGATAATTTTTTTGATTAGGAAAGATTTACAAGAATGTGTTTCATTATTATTTCTTTTGGTTTTCCTTGGCAGTGTTGGGATTTGCTCAGAATAATCCATTCTCTTTAAAATTAGGAGTATGCTTTGTCCATCGCCTAAACTATATGTCTATAATCAAATGGAAGTGTGAAGAAATTCTGGTTTTTGAAATGATTTGTATCCTGGGGCAACAAGGTATCTGAAGATACCCCTGAAATCATTGAGTCAGGGCATGAATGAATGCCTTCTAAGTCTAAAGAACAAAAAAATAACAAAGCTCAAGTGCATCTGGCAACTGTCTTCAGGGTAAATTTCCTTTCCTCAGCACTCAGTTTCTCTGTCTTGTTTAGATTAGCCCACAAATCCTAATTTCAGTTTGGCTCCAGAAAAATCAGCCTACATTTCATCATTGTTTCCTTTAACAGTCTTATATATCATACTATAATAATATCCAGAAAGAGCCTTTAGTCTCCTTTCTTTTGGGTTTGATTATCCTTGTAGTTAAATCATAACAAAGGTTGATACAAAAGGCAGCTTTGGAAGAATGAACATAAATGCATGGGGTTTTGTCCATTCTCAGGAGATTTTAAGTGATCTCAGTACTTTCTCAGGCTCAAATAAGCCTGCTGGCATTCAAGATGAAAACTCTAAAGATTTTTAAAATTACTACTAACAGTGTCTCAAATGACCTGTTCAATATCCTTGAAAATTAAGCATAAGTTGGGACCGAAGGGAGCTGTAATAGGCAACTAATACCTTCATTGTGTTGCACTTCAGACAAGTGATTTCCAGGTGCATTGCTTTATAACTGGGTGACTGCTGAGCGCACAATCAGTAACAAATTTCAGCTTTTTTTTTTCTCTGTGTAACACAGTAACTAATCGTTTCACAAAACGGGAAGTCTTGCTGAGGACTGTAAACCATTGGGAGTGTTAAAGTAATCTTGTAGCTCTGATTAACAGGCTTCCAGATGCTGGATTAATGAGTGGATCTGAAAAGTTTGCATCAGCATAAGCTTCAGTCTTGCTGAAAGCAGTAAGCTTTTTTGCTAGCACACTGCAGTAAAGATGAATCGAGCTATAGCATGTGGAAGAGCATTTTGCAAAAAATCCCCGCATAACAGCTAGATACTGAAATGTGTGACTTCCCTCGCTAGCAACAAAGCCTCTCCAGGCTGAGATAAATCCCCTTTCTGCCACTTATTTTGATCTCAGAAGAGCAATGTGTTTTTCTGTTTGTATGGCTAGTTCATTTATGGCTGTATGGTTGAGAAGAATAATATCACTAAAACAAACACCAAACCCACCTCCCCAAACCCAAAATGTGGCAAAGATAATAGGTTCTGTTTAGTAGTGGTGAGGAAGTCCCTTTCCTTTACCTCCTTCCCTTCATGCCTGAAAACACCTCAATAAAGCAAAATGCTGACTTTAAAAAGAAGCAAAACACCCTAAACATAGACACTTTGGGAAGATGCTGGATAAGATGTAGCTAGACAAGAACAACAAGAGGTGACAGCAGGGAAGACTGGGTATGTTGATTCAATATTAATCTTGTTCTTTTCTGCTTCATCATGCCATAGGAGAGCTCTCACCTGAGCATATGACAATTTTTTTTTTTTCTGTGCAGAAGCCAAGTGCACATTTATTCTTAGGGTTCAGTGGCTAATTAGTTCAAGCCAGTCAGTGGCACCCAAGCAGTAGGCCACAAGCTTGGTTATAGGTGTCATCACTCCAATAACATTTCCACACATTGCCAAGCAAAGAAAACTGTGGGGGAAATACCCTGATGTTGTATTTATTTTCCTCTGAACATCTCATATGGTGGTGTGAAAGGACATTTTGTGGGTGTCTACTTTTCCTTTAGAATCTTGGTCCCTGTCTTGTTTCCAGTCAGTTATTTTTCTGGGTCCTTAAATGAACTTTAGTATTGCTGCTTGTGCTAAGATGCATTTATCTGTCCACAAAGACAGCTTTGGCTCTCAACTCACACTATATATTTTGCAGCACCTGCTGCAAACTTGTTTTATCTTCAACAGTCAACCTATTCCTTTGTGGAAATGAAAGATTTAAGAAAAAATGGCAAAAAATATGGTACCATTACCACAGCAATTTATTTCTTGTTCAAAGAATAGATTTACTGGCAAGCAGATAACAGACTGCTGTCTCTAGGCTAATTTTGATTGGATACATAAATGTTTGGCTGACATTATTCACACGTTCTATACCGAGTAAGATTAAGACCTGTTACTGCTTGTATGCTGTGCTGTGAAGTCCTTTAGCTAAACAAGAAAATGCATTTGTGGTGCCAGAAGTGCTTATTTTTGTAAAGCTTCAGGACAAGCATTCCATGCTGATTTTTCCATGTAGGATGGGAGGAAAGAACATTGCAGACAGCGAGTGATAAAGTTGGCTTTTGAAGGGTGCTTTGACAGTTTTGATGTCAAAGTGACTTTAAATTGAAAATAGATAGGGAACAATTCTGCTCATTCCTAACGGGAAGAACATGCAAGCAGCAAGACATCTCACCTACTATGTGAATAACAGAAGACCCTTATAATGACAGATATAAGGTTGTTGGTCACATTTACAGCAGCTCTTAGCAGCTGTGGTCTACCAAGGCTGCCTTTAGTCCTCTGAGGTTCCCATGTGAAACTGTCTCATGGGACTGTCTCATGATACTGTGAAACTAATGCCCCTGAGAACTCACTGCCTGATGGTTCACTACAGCTGTGTCTTACAAAGTGTTTGTCCCATCTGCCTTTCCCCCAAGAGCTAGCTTCTTCACAAGTGAAAAACTGAAATATCCTGTTTTGACCTGTATTTTAGAATGCAGCAAGCCTTCTCTCACCCTGTGTTTAGAAACTAACGCCCCCTAGGCTTTCTGCCATGAACTTGTTTCCCCTCCTGCAAGCCTGTGCCAGCTTTGAGGCAGCAGAGTTACACCAGGGTGAAAGGAGGAATGAGAAAATGAGTGTTTTCAATAGCTTACAGGCAGTGTTCACAGCTGATGCTGATGATTTGCCATCTGTGCGCTTGGTGTTTTCAGTACTAACTGAGGTGAAATTGTGATCGAAGAGCAGCTCAGAAACATTTTCTGTTGGTCGATTTTGTTCCAGAGTAACTGCCTCCAGGGCCTATTTGGGACTTCACCTGAACAAGTGAAGTCATTTCAGATTCTAATTTTGTCTTCTCTCCTTCAACCAGTAGCTGTAAATGGCATTTTTCATTCTCAAAAGTACAACAGTCCTCTAGCAAATAATGATGTAAAGCAAAGTTCAGGGAGGGAAATCTCACATTAAATAGAAAATTATTTAGTGCAATAATTGAAGGTTGAAAAACCTTGTCAGCTTGTATATACATCAGACAACTTACCATCTGTGATTAATCCCTCTGGTCTCCAAAGGTACTAATATGTGTACTTGTGGGAGAGTTTGTCTAACACATTTGCTCTCCATCAAGCATTATTTTCACATTTCATGTCACTTCTGGATAGATTTATTTAAATATAAATGATGGGGGCATCTCTAAACAGTTCCAGCACTGGAAAATCTGTTATAATGGAGTCATTGCTTGAGGGACCTTGAGATTTCAGTCTTTCTTTCACAAACTGATCAGTTATTCCATTTCCAAAACATACCGGTAACCACTGATTTCAACAAATACTGGAAAACAAGAAAACCAGGCTATTACAAAGGAAGCAAACTGCCACTTGATATGGGAAAAATAGACGATACTACTCTCTATTGTTAGAAAGAATCCTGTAACTCTTTGCATATTTTGAGATTCCTCACACCTATAAAATAGTTGTTGTTTGCTGTTTACTACCAGATTGCAGCACTGCTCTCAGGGCTTGCTGACCTGGATTGGAGTCTTCTAGAGAATAGTAGAAAACAGCACTGGGACCTAAACAGTCAGTGGTCTCTATGTTGGAAAAAGGTGGTTTTAAGGACCAGTTGCTTGGGTTTTTTTGCTTTATTCTTGAAAGATGAAACTGAGATCCTTTCAATGTGACAAGATAGAGTGCCCTCTAAACTAAGAAGGCTTATTTTAGAAGTGGTTTAATTGTTGTTACACATCCTGTGAGAAGCAAGTTAACAATATTTGAGGATACAGAAAGGCCTCTGTACCTGCTGAGGGGAAATTCCTGAGTGATTTTTTGCTGTGTCAAAAATAAATACAAATTCTAGTTATACAGTTGAGAACAGGAATCAATTTTTCTCAGGTATCTTTGGATAGACCTTGATAGCTGTGTGAAATCCTAATAAAACCATACAGTATCTATTAATCGAATACATTTTTCATGAAAAAAAGATGAAGCTTTGTCAACACTAAAATATTTTTCTCAGTTGTCTGCTTTAGCAGCTTCAGATGTAAAATGTAGCAAAAGCCATTCACAGAATGCTAAATCACTTTGATTCAAGATGAAGTGTTTTGCTTCAGACTTCTACTTGCATTCCAAAAGAAGTTGAATCTGAAATGAAACATTTCACTTCAGGATTGGATGAGCTCCTGAGTTTTAAAAAAAGGGAAATTTAGACACAGAAGAATATACATATACATGGCAATGAACTATAAATGTAAGAATACATAAACATAAACAAATATAGATTTGGCAACAGTCAATCATTTGCAATCAGCAGAACAATGAAATTATTTACGGAAAGAAATTTTTCCCTTCCATGAAGGTATGTGGGTCATCTGATTCCTTTGCCTTCTCTAGCTTCTTGGTGTTGATATTTCCAAAAGCTGTGCTCACCGTTACCTGTATGACTTCATGTTGCTGTTTGTTCTTAAATCATAATCTAGTTCACTGCTATCTTCATGGTGCTGTTAGAATAGCTGGTGGGATTGTGCCATACATTTAATTTATTTACTGCCTGTTCCTTCAACAGGCTTACAGTGGTGAAGGACAGTAGAAAGGGAACACTAAAGACAGCATACTGGATAATTTCACTCTATGATCCAATAGGAAATACCCAAAAGAAAATGCATTAAATTAGATTTTTTTTTTTTTTAAGGAAAACATAAAATGTTTTACAAGTTGCTATGTATAATTGAGTTTCAGAGCCTGAAAAGGTCTTCTGGACCTAAAAGTTGAAGTCATGGATTTGGTAATAGGTAGCTGAAATTGTGACTTCTGTAAGTGCTGAGTGACTAGTAGATTGCTACTACATACAGCTGTGTAATAACCTTGCAGTGAGGCAACCATGCCTGAAGTATGGATTTAGTAGCAGGGTAGGATAGGAGACAATCTTTTTCTTCACTCTTCTGCTGAAGATGAACGACCATGCAGTGAGTGATAGGCCCAGTGCAGGAGATGAAGCTGAAGAGGGATCCTGAACTCCACTGATCAGCACAAGTGCAATTGTCTGTTCTCCAGGACCGCTTGTTTATTTTATATTAGACAGAGTAGAATGGGCTGAGGAAGCAGTCTTTGCCCATAAGTACAGAAGTTCTCTCTTTGATTCTGTTTTACCATCTACATAGAGAAATTGTGTAAGGAGAAAGAAGGATGAATAATAGGCTGGTGATAAGAATGGAAATGCAACCCAGGTTTTCTGATTTCCAGATCAGTGATTTGCTCACTGACTTGTGCTGTTTTTTCCTCCCAATAACCAGATTCTACTGTGTTAAACTGCCACTAGTCAAGATCTGAGATAGAGATGTCACTAAACATGGTTTACATTCCTTTATGTGGCTTTAACATCTGTGGGTACAAATGTGTATCTGAACATCCATCTTGGCCTTATCTCCTTTTGGTAGATACCCACGATGAAAGACTCTGGGTTGATGGTTAAATTATTAAGAGATTTTATTCTGAGATCCTGGATATATTATTCAAAGACAGACATGTGCCTGGGGTTTATATATCAGAACATCTGATTTTCTTTCTCAAATTATACAGTGGCATTTCTGATTTCCAGAGCCAGAAGCCAAAGAACAACCCATCCAATCTTAAAATCACTTTGGAAGCTTAAATATTGAATGAACACATGTTGGAAAGGGCTAAAGGCTATATTAATTTTATACAATTTCAGACAAGAGGGAATTTCAGGCATTAATGACAGATAGACATATCTGGACATATTTGAACCATAGAGCCTGGAAAAAATCTTGCAAAATCCAGTCCTCACTGTTAACCAACTCTGGGAGGGAGAAAAGAGAAATTCAAGTCCAAAGGTTTTCTTTGTCTTCATGATATTTGTCTCACTTCCCAGGCACTTTTTCCTGTCTGAGACAAGAAGCAATAGGATTGTGATGGAGGAGAGAACAAACAATATGTAGGAGAAGATTGGTCTTTTCTTTCCCTGTAGGCACAACAGATTTCTAAAGTTTCAAAGATTGTGCTGGAGTTAATAATTGTATAAGCACTACTAGTTGAGGCAGATGTCACTCAGGCCTATGATGGGCATGTGTCCAACAGCAGCTCTGCTTCTGGAGGATCTGGGAAGTAACCAAATATCTTACAAATGTGATTAGTCAAAGCCTTCAGTGATACAGACTCCAGATATCATGGATCTGAGAGATGGTTTCCCAAGGAAACCACTCCGTATTTCTTCCTCAAGTAATATCAAAAAGAAACATTTTTTTGAGTCTACAGTTTACTGTAGAAGAGACTGTTTACTGTCTTCTCTTGGATCACAGATTTTACTGCAGGGCGTATGTGGTGAAGAAGCCTAACCTTGAAGTGTAGCAGCTTGTATCCATAGCATGGTACCCAAAGGATAGCTGGGCACTGTAACAGGCTCCCAAGGGAAGTGGTCGTGGCACCAAGCCTGGCAGACTTCAAGATGCACTTATACAATGCTCTCAGGCACACGGTGTGATTCCTGGGGTGTCATTTTGCATTAACAGTCGCCAGATCATCAATTACTAATGGGTTACTGAATTGTTTATGGCTAAAGTCAAACAATACATGTCTTACTCTAAATATTGTCTTTTCAAAGCATGCCATGGAAATTCTGATTCTTGTTTTCCTAAGGGAACAAGACAGAATTTCTGTTTCTGCTGTCTGCCTCCAAAAACTCTTGGGTCTTTTGTTTTCAGTTCATCGCTCTGAAAAACAGCTTCAGAATTAATTTATCCATACTCAGGTCAGGGATTTGAGATTCCACAGTGTTGGGTGCAGTACAGAATTTTAAGTAGAGCTGAAAGGAGGTAATTCCTTTAATGTGGTGGGATAGCCTAACACTGAACTACAGAATTTATTTTGAATTTTGACATAGCTTTCAATGGAACTAGGATTTCCATTCCTAGATGTCCTTATCACAGGCAAAGTGTCAAATCTCATACAAAAATAGATAAATAAAGGCAGGGAGGGGGAATAATTAACAAACAAATAAATAGATAGATCAATAAATAAACAAAGAGGAAGACAATGAAAAGTCCTAGTAGAAGATACTGGTTTGGCTTGCAGTGTGATTACAGAGTTTATGTCATTTGCACCTGTAGACCGATCAGACTTGTAGACACTCTTGTTCCTGGAAAATATGGGAGGTGTCCAGTTGTCAAAAACTGCAATTCCAATGTTTGTTTCCAGCTAATACACCAGAAGGGAGTGCTGCCATTCAGAAGGACCTGAACAGGCTGGAGAAATGAGCGGACTGGCTGGGAAGGTGCTCTACGGAGAAGGACCTTGGTATCCCAGTGGACAGCAAGCTGACCATGAGCCTATAAGGTATTCTCATGGTGAAGAAACCAGCATCCTTCTAGACCTGGAGGATAGAAAGCTCAGGGAAATCTTACAAATATGTAAAATACCAGATGGAAGTGAACAAATCGGAACCCAAACTCTTCTCCACATTGACTTCTGATAGGACAAGGTTCAGTGGGCACAAATTTAAACATAAGAAACTGCATCTAAACACAGTAAAGGACAATTTTACTATGAGGGTAGTAAAACTCTGGAACAATCTACACAGAGAAGCAGTTGAGTCTTTGCCTGTGGTGGTGTTCAAAATCTGACTGATCACAGTCCAGAGACACATGAGGTAGTTGACCCTTCTTGGGTGGAGAGTTGGACTAGAAAAGATTAGATGGGTGTCTCTTTCAATCTAAATGATTCTGTTATTCCTCAGTGGGATAGTTTTTCTTCAGGGACCCCTCTTGCTAACCACATGGCTGGGACTGTGTTTTGTGCTGGTTCTGTGCCCTGTGGTGTCTTCTAATATTACTTAAGCACACCTCGTGCTCTTGAACACTTCTGCAGTCTCTTCAGGACAAGTAATCCTCATCCTTGATTTCATAGTGTAAATATATTAGTGAGGTTGTGACATTGTTCTTTCCTTGTTGCAGAATCACAGAATCATTTAGGTTAGAAAAGACCTCCAAGATCATAGTGTCCAATGTTTGCCTGATCACCGCCTTGTCAACCAGACTATGGCACTAAGTGCCACATCCTGTTGTTTCTTGAACACCTCCAAATGGTGATTCCACCAACACCTCCAGGGACAGTCCATTCCCATGTTTAACAACCTTTTCCATGAAGAAATTCCTTCTCATATCCAACCTGAATCTCCCCTGGTGCAGCTTGGGGTTATGTCTTCTCTTTTGCCTGGGAGAAGAGACCGACCCCCAGCTGGTTGCAAGCTCCTTTCAGGTAGTTGTTGTGAGCAAGAAGGTCACCCCTGAGCCTCCTTTTCTCCAGACTAAACAATCTCAGTTCCCTCAGCCATTCCTCATAGGCCATGCACCTGCTCTGCTGCCCTTCTGTGGACTCCCTCCAGCACCTCAATTTCTTCCTTGTAGTGAGGGGCCCAAAACTGAACACAGGATTTGGAGGTGTGGCCTCACCAGTGCCAAGTACAGGGGGACAATCAGTGCCCTGTTCCTGCTGGCCACACTATTGCTGATACAGGCCAGGATGCCACTGGCCTTCTTGGCCACCTGTGCGCACTGCTGGCTCATGTTCAGCTGCTGTCAACCAGACCCTCCCACATCCGTTTGTGCCAGGCCACTTTCCAGCCACTTTTCCCCCAGCCTATAGTGCTGCCTGGGGTTGTTGTGATTGAAGTGTGGGACTCAGCACTTGACCCTATTGAACCTTATACCATTGGCCTTGGCCCATCAATCCAACCTGTGCAGATCCCTTTGCTGAACCTTCCTACCCTCCAGCAGATCAACACCCCCCACAATTTAATACTGTCCCCAGGTTTACTCATGGTGCACTCAATCCCCTCATCCGGATCATCAATAAAGATATTGAACAGGACTGGGCCCAACGCTGATCCCTGGGGGACACCACTAGTGACCGGCCGCCAACTGGATGCAGCCCCGTTCACCACCACTCTCTGGGCCAGCCATCAGCCAGTTCTTAACCCAGCACAGAGTGCCCCTGTCCAAGCCCTGGGCTGCAGCTTTTCTAGGAGTATGCCATGGGTGACAGTATCAAAGGCTTTGCTGAAGTCCAGGGAGACACATCCATAGCCTTTCCCTCATCAACCAGGCAGTCATTAAAGGTGATCAGGTTGGTCAGTCAGGATCTACCTTTTCTAAAACCATTTTGCCTGGGCCTGATTCCTTGGTTGTCCTATAGGTGCTATGTGATTACAAGATGATCTTGATTTGTTCCATAACCTTACTGGGCGCCGAGGCCTGGCTGACAGACCTGTAGTTCCCTGGATCCTCCTTCAGGCCTTTCTTGTGGATGGGTGCTACACTGGTCAGCCTCCAGTTATCTTGGACCTCCCAAGTTAGCCAGGACTGATGGTAGATGTTGGAGAGCGGCTTGGTGGGCTTTTCCACCAGCTCCCTCAGTACCCGTGATTGAATTCCATCTGGTCCCATAGGCTTGTGAGCGTCTAGGTGGCTCAGCAGGTCACTAACTACTTCCTCCTGGATTGCAGGGGTGTATTTTTTTCCCTGTCACCGTCTACCAGCTAATGGGTCTGGTTGACCTGAAGATAACCTGCCTTACTGTTAAAAACTGATGCAAAAAAGGCATTAGTACCTCAACCTCAACCCATGTCCAAAATAGGATAGAGGTTTTTCCTGGCCCTCCTTTCATTGTTGTTGTATTTATAAAATCACTTTTTATTATCTTTTACAGCAGTGGCCAGGTTGAGTTCTAGTTGAGCTTTCACCTTCCAATTTTCTCTTTAGATGACCCAAGGACTTCCCTGTCTTACCTATTTTTATGAAAACCTTCAACTGAAAACCACTGGACATGTTCACTTGAACTATTTTTTTGTTATCAAGTGATATGAATAAGCTTATTCTCTAGTACTTGGCCTGCAACATGGGATTTCCTTTCTTGAGTGGCAATATCTGTTGTTGAAGATATAGTGTCACTTGATCAACTAATATGCAGCAGACAACAAGGAGGTTCTCTCAACATCCTATTTTACTTTTTAATCCCTATGAATGGCTAAGACCAGTCTGGATTGTGGTATGCTTCAAAGCTGAATCCTGTTTTACAGGGGATATTTCCTGCAAGAAACCTAAGATTCCTTCTGGAGAGAAGAAAAAAACATTTTGGAGTACAATGGAATGGTGGTTTTCAATTTCTGATTTGAAGGAACTGTGGAGTAATTGCAATGGAGATATGAAAAAATTGCAGAAGAAAATTGTCAGTCAACACGATTTTACTATTTGCAAAATTGGGAGGGTGTCACAAAGTAGGGCAAAGAAAGATTGAAAACCACAATTCTATAGAAGTAGAGGCCATGTCCTTCCATCATGAGGTATATACTTACTATCTGTGTACTTGTTTTAGGATAGAAGTGGTACAAGTGAGGCATAAGTGAACTCCAAAAAAAAGTTCACATTCTCAGTTTGAAAACAGACCTTTACAGATTAACTTGCTGAAATAAGACATTAGCCCTCATATATGGCATCTCAGAGCTCCATAGTATGAGTGCAAATCCAGAGGAAGTTAATTTAGGAAGCAGCACTGGAAAAAAGATGCATTTATTCTGGTGTGGGACCACCCTTGACATTCAGACTGACTTGAAACTATGACATATGATTATGCCAGTAGCAACTCTTGTCCTCTTTCAAGAGTGTTAAAAATTGACACAAAAATAAATTGCATATGAGAGACAAGTGGAGTATCCCAGGTGTTCTAGGCAAATGCTGCCATGAAAATTAATAAAAGCGCTTTTAGGAGGATCTGAACGAGCAATCTTTCATGTTTCATAGTGAAGCCACTTGCCCACCATCACCACCTCACTACAGATGAGGGAAGAGACATATTGAGGGCCCTTGAGCTTTATGAATGATCACAGTGAATCAGCACTGAGTGATTTAGCACAGGTGTTCTGAAATTGGGCTGCGCAGGAAAAATTCCAAGTTCATTCAGCAATTCTCAATGTCACCTTTCCAGTGGGGAGTTCAAGTGAAAAGTCTGTCTACTAGAATGAGACTAAAACAGTTAACTGTGGTGAATACACAACCTCAGTATCTCCTCTCCTTAATATGAGCATTTTTATGGGTTTATTAGTTAGAGGTACTTATTTAATTTCTATAAAGAGCATTTAAAATGTAGAATACTTTAAAAACTCCGAACTAGTTCTGAAAGTTACTACTGAAGCACTTGAGCTCCCTATGTTCATTCTGAAAGAACACTGTCCCTTTGTCTGTGCCTTGTGGCAGTCCTCAGCCCTTCATCAGGCATCATTAAAATCTTATATGATTTCTATGATTGAATTTCTAAGGACAGTTTGAGGGAGAATTAAAGAAAACCCAGGAAAAATACATCAAGATGCATGAAAAACTCATGAATATCTCCATCAGAGAGACATTCTCTTGGAGTGTTTGCTGTATGAGATATTTATGACTGTCAGAGATGAGCAGATATTGGGTTTTTCACAGATTCAGAGTGAAAACCAAGAGTAATGTCATGAATTAAATCTCAAAACAAAATGTAACGTTTATGCTCTGCAGTGCCTGCGGAAAATCCAATGCACTTTCCACCAGAGTTTCTTTAGCTTCTTTCAGTCCTAACATTAAAGTGTGACTGTTCTTACATACTTTCATTAATTAGAACATACTAGTTTTGAGCCAAGAGAGACAGGCGTCCGTGAAAAACATTTTCCCTTAAGAATATTTCTCAGCTCCTTTTTAGCCTCAGCTCTTTATGTCATGTTGCCAAAGCTATAGAGAACTAAAGCTCCATGTTAATACATTAGGATTCCATATGTATGGAATAGAATTTTCCTTTGTTACATTTTCCTCTCAAACCAAGCACAGTAGCACGTAGATTAAACCTCATAACAGTGAGGTACATGTTGTTCCTTCAAAATAAAAAATTGAAACAATTAGGACTGGTGGCTGTTTATTATTGACAAAAACCTGGTGTAAGGACCCTGCTGCACTGAAAAAAACAGTTTCCAGCCTACATCTAAGCTCTGCAAGCCCTGGCTCTTAGTCTATGGTGGCTCCAGCTCTCCAAAGGACAGGCCTGTCTGCCCCAGTCTGTTTGCCAGAATATCAGTGCATGGATATGCTTGGGTACACAGGATCCCAAAGCTCTGGAGGGTTCACTCTGACCACAGTAAATTCATGCAGGCAAATTTGCTGATTAAATGACATTGTATGGGACATAAATTCTCAAAGTCATGGGGAGTCCCAGAACAAAACACTGGCTTATTGACCAATTCCTGTTGTAGTAAATGACATTTTCACCCCCTCTGAAAAATAATCAGGCACTTTTCACAGCATCCTTAGAACAGCTTTTTGACATCCACTGAGTATATGGTACATTTGGGACTAAACCTGGGATTTCTGTGCTATCTACTAATTGCCAGGCTCATGAGAAAAAAAAGCTTGCTCAGATTCAAAATAGATATTATACCTATTGTACTGCTAGACTGGCTGATAGAAAGGTGTGTTGGAAAGAGGTCGAAAAACGATTGGCTGTAAAGCAGTTCATCCAATAGGTTGAGGGAAGTGATTCTCCCGCTCTACTCTGCCCTCATGAGACCACACCTGGAACACTGCATCCAGCTCTGGGGTCCTCAGCACAAGAATGACATAGACCTGTTAGAGTGAGTCCAGAGGAGCAACACCAAGATCATCAGAGGGAGGGAGGGCCTCTTCTGCCAAGAAAGGCTGAGAGAGTTGGGGTTGTTCAGCATGGAGGTGGCTTTGGGGAGATCTCACTGCAGCCTTCCAGTACTTAAAGGGGGCTTATAAAAAGAAGAGAGAGTGACCTTTTACATGTAAAGATAACAATAGGACAAGGGAAAATGGCCTTTAACTAAAAGAGGAGAGATTTAAATTAACTTTTAGGAAGAAATTCTTTACTGTGAGCATGTTGAGGCACTGGCACATGTTGTCTAGAGAGGTTGTAGATGCCCCATCCCTGAAAGTGTTTAAGACCACATTGGATAGAGCTCCGAGCAACCTGTTCTAGTGAAAGGTGTCCCTGCCCATGGCAGGGAGAATGGACTTAGATAATCTTTACGGTTTCTTCCAGCCCAAGCCATCCTATAACTCTATGATTATTTGGGAAAATAATCCTGGACAAAACTGGTCAATAGACTGTGCTAAGAATTTATGTTTGGACCTGGATTGTTAGGGAATAATCACATGAAAAGGCTTGAGTTTATGCACAGGTCCTATTTAGTTTATTTTGGGTATAGACTAAGACAACATTTTATCCCAGTGTATGCCACTCTACAAGATTTTTGTGTGAAATTTTGTGTCTTTGTGTGAAAGACAAGTGACACTGTTTAAATGTGGGTTTATTTGCACTTAACACAGTGATGAAATAAATCACTTTGTTTAGTTTCCGTGGAATGATTATACAACATTGGCATTTGTTTATGCAGTAACCAGACACATTTTTAAAATTCTTCTTCCCAAAGAAAAGGTTTATTTTAATTTTTTTTCTTCAGAGTAAAAAGGAAGGAGAGAGAAGCAGAATGTAGAGAAATAGGAAGCCTGTTTTCAGAACTGCCAGAAAGACATAACTATAACTTGTGAAATCTGCATATTTAAACAAATGAACATATGCTTTTCTTTCATGCAATAGAGACAGAAGACACAAAACAGTCTTTCCACAACTCAATGTGGGAAGTAGAGAGGATTGCACTAATATGATGGTATATCAACATCTTAAACTTCTTAAGACATAGGAAAGATTTGATCCCATCGCTTCCCTGCACACAGAAAACCTAGCCTTTGAAATGTTCCTTTTGTCTGCTCAATTTTATTTATCCCAGAGAAAAAATTCTTAGTGTAGTTGTAAAAAGCTCTGTGAAGTACAGACTCCAGAAAAGGGATTTGGGATGTTCAGAGGTCATAAAAAAAAATAGAATACTTTACCTCACCTGTCAAGTTCAGGCTCAGTATACTTTATTTTCCATCCTGCACCAGCTGGCTGGTACAGACATCTCAGACTCTCCAGGGTCTGTGCTCCTTCACTAGCTATTTCCATTCTGTATGCTAGGATTAGTTTTTCAAAATAAATCATATTCGGAAATCAGATTCACTAAAGTTTGCAGATGTTTGGTACTGAAGCTTTGGGCTGAGTTGCTATTGAGGTACACAAACATTTGCATGTAGATTAGCATTTTCTGCATATTCCAGCAAAGTTTGAGGTGTTACTCCTTCAACAATACAAAGAGATTGCAATGAAATTCTAAAAAATCTTTCAGAAAGCATTTCCACTTATCTCTATGAGAAATACGGGAAGAAGAGCTTAAGAAAACAGATGTAGGAAGGGAAGAAATTCCTTGACACAACTACCAGGGAGTCAGTATGCATAACTAGTAATGGCTGGAGGCAGCTTACAGTTTGACTAAATCCTCTCCCTGTAGAGGGTTAGGTCCTGAACTGACCTGAGGTCTCAAAAAGTAATTTACCTCACTTTAGTTAATCCTATAAGTAACTACGCTTATAAAGATTCTCCCTACTTATTCTAAAATTTCTATCTTCAGCTGCCCACTGAAGTGAAAATTGGGCTGCAAAGATGATTAGAACACAGGAGACTCTCTCTCATGTGGAAAGGCTGAAGGAGCTGGGCCTGTTTAGCCCAGAGAAGGGAAGATTGAGAGAGGATCTTGAAAAGACATATAAGTATATACATTGGTATATAAGTATCTAAAGGGAGGTGCCAAAAGGATAGAGACAGGATCTTCTTGGGGATGCCAAGCAATAGGATGAGAGGTAATGGGCAGAAACTTGAACACATGAAGTTCTACCTGAACATGAGGAAGAACTTTGCTGTGCGGGGGACCATGCAATGGAACAGGCTGCCCAGAGAGGCTGCAGTCTCTTTTCCTGGAGACATTCAAAAGTCATCTGGACACAATCTAGGGGATGCTGTTTGAGCAGGGAGATTGAACTAGATGACCTCCAGTGGTCCCTTCCAACCTTACCCACTATGTGATTCTGTGAAAATGCCTGCCTTGGGAGAAAGGTGAAAGTTTATATCCCTCCTGTAAGCCTCCAAAAGTCTTCTTCCTTTCTGTTTTTCTGAGTTCACTGGGGTCATGCAGGTTCACAAAGTTCTACAGGATGAATAGAAACATTTTAATCTGGGATATCCCTTGACATTAAAATTTATTAAGCAATATGAGTTCAGTCATGTCCAGTTGAATGGAGGTGAAATTACCAGACCCCCTTGCTTCTCTTCTAACTTTCTGACTATTATGGAAAAGAACCTGGCAGAACAAGACTAGATTCCCACTGTTTCCTATGCTTACAGCATAAGAGAAGGATCCCTAACTTAAGTAGACTCACTGATCTTCAGAAATGCCTCAATTTCCTATTTATTCAAAAAAATACCTTCAACATTTTTTATGGTATGGGATGAGTTGCCCGTGGTGCCAGTCTCTCGCTGTTCATTAAAGCTGTATATTTCCACTTGACATCGATATTTTAGGCAGTTAACATGGAGTGAGATGAATAATATCACAGGAAACCACGGCTGAATAATCGCTCTTACCACGATACAGTTGCACACTGGGGCTGAATGAAGAATTACGGAAGCAGCACTAAGTCTACAACACCTTAACTTTTAAGTGTCCTAACATTTTTCATACGTATGTTGCATATATATATATATATAGTTCCTCAATTTCCCTTAGAAAACACACCATTACAATGGCATGATGCTCGAGGAAACAAATGGCTGCTTCAAAAGCTCTTGCTCTGCTCCCAAAGGAGAGGCCACTGTGTGGAACATCTAATGACAGGAAGAAGCAAGGAGCAGTGGGAACATGGTCATGGGAGTCATAGTCTGTGGGGAATGCATCTGCCAAAGTGAAACAAAATCCAATTTAGAATTCTTTTGAAGGTACAAACCTTGGTCATTTTGCTTAGTCGTTTTGTACTTTTCATTTTAAGTAGAATAAGACAAAAGTGTATCTCTGACATTGGAACTTCCCCTCCCTTTCCTGCAAAATTTCAGCTTCTTGATGGATTAAGTCAAAGGTCCAAAAGTCTGTGAAGTGGTTGCAGGACAAATGCATTACTTATTCTTTAAAGTATTGAGAGGATGTACTTTCCACTCAGATAGAGCTTGCCTATTTCAGTTAAAAATTCAAAATTTTTTAACCTGTGTCAGAACGTAGCATGAAGAGTTAAGCCTGTAGTGTTAAAACTTGGCAGTTAGAATACAAAGTCTCATGATGCAAAGCGTGAAAGAAGTTTAATTCTAGACATAGTTGCCTGTGCTGCTTGATATTCAGCTTGGCTCTCAAATCATAAAGCACAGAGAGATGGCAGCTTTTCATTTGGAGTGATACGGTCTGCAGAGTAAGTCTTGCTATCTAAAACTCTATAGATGGTCCTGCATGTTTTTAACTTTTCCACATTTGAAGTTAATTACAGTGAAAAAAATTCTCAGATATTTTGCTGGTCAAATGACAGCTGCAGGCTCCCATTTTTTTTTTTTATCCTTATCTCCTGTGGTTTTGTATGTTGTTGCTTATATGCAAGAAAACAAAGTAAATCAAAATGTAAAATTAAACATAATTAAGACTGCACAGGGTGATCTAAATACAAATATGGTCCCCTTTATTTTATCATGGCTTTTAAGAAAATACCCTAAAGGCATTTACTACTGTAACTAGGATCAGAGTGAAAAATAGCCAGAATTGAGTTCAAGCACTATCTTACCTTGCTGTTAAAAAAGAGTCTGCTCCTCCTGCCAAAAAAAGACATCACACCTAAGAAGATATATGAGTTCATCTATTTTACAGGCTACTCTTCTAGGAAATTCAGCTGAGATGGCTTTGTGGAATAAATTGTTGTACATGCAGAATTCACAGACAAATGCTGATTCTTCACAGATGCATTCAAAAACATCTGGTCTCACTGTCAAATACCTACCACTTACAGTTTGCTGTTAACAGGAGCTGAAGATGTTTAAACTTTTAACTCTAGGCATAGGAAAAACAAGCTCTGGTTTATATGAAGGCATGTAGAAATGATAGAAAACGAGAATGTGCTACTGACTCTTAGTAAAAGCTTTACCATGTATGGAAGTGTTAACTGTAGAATTGGTAAATAGTCAGGGAAGAACTTAACACTGTAGGAAAGGCATTACTGACAGATAAGGCTGGAAATAAAAACACAGAGACCTGTCTTAAAGCCCAGTTGTCAGCAGTATACAGTTGGGAAAATCATATAAACATGGTGGAGACAACTTAATGTGTGCCAGGGAACTTTCAAGAATAAATTAGGGCAGCTTTCTCCAAACTTAAAAAGAAGAGGCTATACTGAAAGTCTCTTGGTCTTTTAGCAACTCCTGTCCTGTCTGTAATTGTTGTGGAGGTTTGTCAGTTTGTCAAACCTGTTAATCAGTCATTTCACTGTAGGGACTGCAACTGTAGGATTTGTTTTAAAACAAACAAACAAACAAACAAACAAATGAACAAAAAACCTAAATAAAACTAAATGTGAGAC
Source organism: Oxyruncus cristatus (assembly GCA_013399855.1). Lineage (NCBI taxonomy): Eukaryota > Metazoa > Chordata > Aves > Passeriformes > Cotingidae > Oxyruncus > Oxyruncus cristatus. Next base: position 814,923 of record VXAY01005704.1, read on the forward strand.
ATCAGGTATATGACCCGTGCTCATTGTATGAGTATACTGTGTTTTCTGAAGCATATTTCTGGTGTAAAAAATTGGATTCTTCTTAAGATCTATAAATATTCAGGGCAACTCCTGTGTTTTAGGTACAAATGGCTTAGACATCAAGTTCCCATGGAAATGAGAAAGCGCATCAAGTTTTTATGGACAATTTAAAACCACACAAGGTGACAGGGAAGAGCAGCCCAGACTGCTGAGGGGTTGCAGAGAAGATGATATCTTACGTACTTTCTTCTCTCTGCTCTGTCCCAAGATACCAGGCCTTAGCTGTAGGTGGTGAAATAAAAGGCACACACTACAAAGCCAGGCTTGATAACTGAAAAAAACAAAGCAACACTCAGAACTAAATATGATTGCTGCAGTGTCCAGTGGGAATTTGGGTTCAGCCTGAAGTTCAAAATGCTGCCCATACTTCACATTTCTGATCTCAGCTTCATTGCTTTATCACCTGTTTTTCTCTCTTCCTGTCAAACAAACAGTGTTGATGTCTCTTCTCAGCTTTGAAGGCTGGCCTGGTTTAACTGTAATTCAGGGATTGCTTTCATTTCCCCTGAAATTAGTTTTAGCAGGCCTTTCTGATAACAAGCAACAGCTTGATAATTTTTCATCTTGAAACAGAGAGTTGGGTGTAGATTGATCCAAAATATAGAAAATCTATTGGGTGTTTTGACTTTCTTGATAGTCTATGACCTGTGATGTGGACACATTGAAGGTCTGGGGCTTTTCTTTACATTTTAATTACAGGATGCATGATTTATTCATCCATCAGCACCCTGCAGCATAGCAACACTTAATTGAATTTTACTGTGATTATCAAGATCCTCTGACTTTTTCCATCACTGTAATAGAAGTATCAATCCATCATCACAACGATCTTCTGGAGTAGCTTGTCTTTTCGTCTTAGTTCTATAGAATGGAACAAATACTTCCAGAAATAGTTCCACAAATGTAGGTCTCTAACTCTTATATAGGTACCTGATTCCTCCTGAAGGAGGAAAGCAAGAACAGTTAAATGTTCAAATATCAATCAGGATCTTTAGTTAGATATCTTGTCTACACAGGAAAGCTGTGACAGAACTGATCACTGAGTCCAGTCATCATACACAAAGAGCCTCACCCATTAAAGCATCGTTTTGTGACAGTTTTTATAGAACAAGACAATTGATTCAAGTTAGAAGAGACTTCAGGAGGCCTCTTAGTCAAACATCTGCTCAATGCAAAGCTCAGGGCCTTGTTCAGTCAGGTCCTGAAAACCTCCAAGGATGGAATGTCTCTGACCAAACTCCTCCAAACTCTTTTCAGCTCCAGGCTGACCAAGCCCAGCTCCCCCAGCCTCTCTGCACAGGACATGTGCTCCAGTCCTCACCGTCTCAGGGACTTCCCTTAAACCACCTTTAGATTGCAAGTATCTTTTTTTGGACTGAAGAGCTGAAAACACTGTGAAGTATTTTGGATGCAGCATAATAAGTGCTGAGTAAAAGAAGAATCACCATTGCTCTCAGTCTCCTGGCTACCGTCATATTGATATAAACCAGTGTATTGTGACCTTTCACATCTAGCAGGGCTTGTTCCTGATTCATATTTAAGAGTGGTATTTCCATGCTTCAGTGACCCCTGAGGGCAAAGAGATCTGTCCAGAGAGTCCACACAGCACACCACTGAATTCACAGCAAAACTGTGCAAAGGGAATGGCAGGTCTTTTTGAAGTGTCTGATAAGTCGCATCAACCAGAAGGGTTTATTATCTTGGACTTACCGTAAGAAGGGATTAGCTGTTCTGAGCATCAGCCTATTTACGCATTGCTTGTGTATCTCTCTATTTCTGTTTTCAAAGGGAAGTCAGTAATCACCAGCTGGATAAATAAACAGCAATGGGAGGCAGAAAAAACACCCTAAAATTTTCTCCCTGATGGAGAAAAAGTTCCATACTAGTAAAGCAAATAACTGGACTATGCTCGTGTCCATGCCCACTACTCCTTTCTGGTGTTTTCTGAATGATTCAGACCCTTGCTTGTCACTGCACCCTCTGGCAGGGTGGATAAAAGCTGAATTTTCAGATGCTCTCCCTCCCTCTCCCTCCAGGACCTTTCCATGGCCCTCTGCCCTTGTCAGCAAGCCCATTTTGTGGGTGGGTCTGGAGGTGAATGGAGACCACTACTGAGTGAGTATATAACCTTGTTTATGCTATAAATCAGTACAGCTTGCCTGATTTGCTGTCAAGTGCAGCTGGTAACCCATGGTTCCAGTATACTGAGTTGAACTTAATATCCTAATCCAGTTATTGAGAAAGCATTCTGACCTTTTGTTTCTGAAAAATTAAGTTCCTTATGTACTTAGAAGTTTCCTTCGGTTTTACTGGTTTTTTACTCTTCCCCCCCAACCCTGACATCCACCTCCATTATTAACTCACACCTTCAGACTCCGTGTCTGACTGTTCCTCTTTCTTTCTGGGATTTTCTAAAATAATTTCAGTATAGTGGGACTAGGACTCAGGAAATGTGAGACTACTTCCTGTATGAGCTGACTTTGTGCAAATCACATCCTCAGACCTCACTTTCTCAACATGTAAAATGGTGCTGGTAATTCTGACCCTCTTAGAACCAGTATTTTAAAAGTTAGCAATGAAATATCTCGTTATAGATCTGCACACTACACCTTGCTTTCGATTCTTTATTTCAGTTTTGACTTGTTTGTAGGCAATGAGAAAGCATCAGGGAACTCATAAAGTCAATGAGTAAGCTGGCAATGAATTTGAGATTCTCCTGGCAGCTTTCACTATGCCTGCCTGAGAATTTCTGCCAGAGAATATAAAGGTTTAGATGAGGTGCAGTTGTGACCATCCTGCAGGAAAGCAAAATGAGTGTACTGGGAATCAACCAAAGGTTAAAATCCACAGTTAATGCATTTAAGGAGATCTCCACTTCCACTGAAGATTAGGAGCAGTTTACTCTTCTTTCAGACTATGAGAAAACAAAGGAAAAGTCATCCATGATTGATGGAGTGATGATATTTCCCTCCCTAGGTCTGTAGCAGTGGACAAGAGCCCCTGTTTTCCCCTGGATGAACTGCCTACTTCTGGTTACTTTGTCCTCTCAAGAACCTTTATCAAAGCAGCCATGGCTGTTTGCCTAAATTGCAAGATGATGGGACTAGACTACAAGACCGCAAGCTATACCTGTCATTACTGGTAGTAGGTTCATTCTAAGAATGAGTGAATCCTCATTCATTATTGAGGTTTCACTGCAGAATAACTCTAGTGAGATCAATAAATTGATCTCATCCTCATTCTAATCCATATTTCCTTTTGATTCCAAGATGACTGTTTTACATTGTGATTTAGGGAGCATGCTTTTTTGTCTTGATAAAAGCAACCAAGGATTGGAATTGTCCTTAATTTTCAGGTACTCAGATTTCTAAGACAGATAATATGTATCTCAGAAAGTGTTATGGAGAGCTGACATGCAAATCCTTGGCAAAATATTCCCCCTATGCCAAAAAGCCAAACCAACCAAAAAAACCCCAACTTAACAAAAGTGAATTAAATTATTATACTCACTTTTTAAACTTTTGAATTGTAACACAGAATTTTATGTTTTCCTTAATTTCATATTGAAAAACAAAATAAAACAAAACCAATGTCAAGTTGTTAAAATAAGTGGGTGGAAATTATTTCTAAAATTCTGTCTTGCTTTCCTAAGAAAAAAATCAAATTAGAGAAAAAAGAGAAAAAGCTGTGAAAGAAATATGATAGTGGTTATCTTAAGCAGAAATAAACAATTGTAAAACTAAGTGAACAGGGGTTTCTCTTTTAGGAAAGTTTTAAATACTTTCCACTAAATGTATTTTTTTCCTATGAAACTCAAATATCTTGTTTTTCAATTAATCTTCTTCAAGGCAGCCCAGTATTTCTGTCTTAGACCAATACATATATATTATTTTCCACAAAAGGCTATAATAGTTTTCATCAGCTAACTCTGAGAAGCAAAGTTCTTCCATTAAGTTAATTATCTCCTTTTAACTGTGTTAACACTTAGGCTATGTCTTGAACTACCAGAAGCGACTTTACTGATGGGAAAGGCATTTTTCTGTTAACATAGTTTGCCAAAAGTTTTCTAATGTACTAGAAGTTCAGAAGATTAGTTTTGTATAGGGTTTTATTTTTAGTTTTTACTTTCACCTTTCCCAGATAAATAAGGAGCTTTAATTATAACCTGGGACAGAGCAGTCATATGACACCTGCTGAGAATGCTACAAACATTTCAATATTGAGTGTGAAGGATGAATCTAAAAGCTGAGCTGTGTCAAAAGAGAGTGCCTGCCATCCCTGACTGACTTGTTGGGAAATCTGACAGTGATGCTGGTGCCTCCAGCTCCTGCTTTTAATACTCTACAAAAATGTGGAGAAGACATTGATTGTCACATTTACAAAATAAAGTATCCCACCATTATGTGTGTTCGACAGGTAAAGAATACACGGGGAATAAAAACCCATGATGGTATTTTAAATATAACGGGTTAGATCCTCAGCACCTGGAAATAGACTTCAGTGAAGTTACACCCACTTTTACCTGCTTCTGTTTTTCTCCACCAGACTATAGGTTTTATAGAGGAAGCCAGCTCTAAGCCTTCCTACTGTGTGTTTTTCTTACATCCGCAGAGATCAGGCGCTGCTTCCTAAAAACTGTCATGCGGGGTTAAGCCATTGGTCTGTCTAGTTCCATATCATGTTTCTGACATGAACTCCTGGCTCTAAAAAGAAAGTTTCTCTTGTAAAATATCTAAGATATTATGGAATAATACACCACGTGTAGGGACAGGCAAACATTCCTTTCACTGACCATCATGGGTGAGTTGTTTACATTTTGAAATACGTCCTTTTTAATCTAATTCATCATATTAAATATCATGACAGTGCATAAAATTATTAAGCACTAACTTATCTAAATTCTGTAAAAAATATGGGCATAGTGGTGACTTAATGGTGTCATGTGGGAGTAAATTCCAGGTTATAGGCTTCATACAGTTCTTATTCTTTCTGTTTCTTCCACATGGACTGCCCTTTCATTTAATCTCTCTCCTGTTGTCTTTCTGATATGTAACATGGTTGAGAGAAGAAACTGTTTAGTCCCTATGACCTTCATAATCTAAAGATCCACCCTTCATTTAGTCTCTTCCCCAGCAAATAGATTTAAGCTTTACTGGTTTTACGAACCTCATCCCAAATATTTTACTGGTTTTTACTACCCACACAGGTCCTTATCACCTTTACTGTTTTGTTTCTAGGGATGTAAGGGGCCCTGAGAGATAAAAAGGGTAATCTCCCCAGCTCAGTCATTCTCAAAAGTCTTCTTTAGTCATTTCCTCTCACCTGTTAACTGCAAAGAAGTTTTTTCAGAGGTTTTACTTCCATCAAAGGTTCTCCGCAAGTCTTCAGAAGGTCACTGCAATCCTAGCTGTGAGATGCTGATTTTCTTCAGTGACTCCAAATGGCAGCTGCACCCAGGAGTCTCAGAACTTCACTCTTCACCCAGAAAGGCTGATATGTATTATTAAAAAAAAAAGAATTATCTCCACAAAAGACACAATGTCTCTAATTTTTAGCCTGTTAAATATAAGGCAACAATTTCAACTGACAGCTCAGTCTCATCTGACAGTTCAGGTTATTTGCAAAGAGGGATCTTGATGCTCTTGCCCTCAGACGTAGTTTCCATCTTATCCTTTATGACCCCTAGACTCAGCAGCCAAGATGGGCAATGATGTATGAAACATGAAGAGAAAGATTAGAAAAATAACTGGTGAAAACAGAGGAATCTCAGATCATAATGTGTAGGAAAGACTGATAAGAAATATCTTTGTTAAAACTTACCATTCTAAAGGCCTTTACTTTCTCCAACCAAGATAACTTATTTAAGACACCCTAATCTCACAACGTCTTCTTTAAATCTGTTGCATCTTGATTTCAAATTAACTAAAAAGATTATCCAGCTAGGATGTTGTAGCTGTAGTCAAATCTTACCTGGAGGAAATGACTGTCTGACTGTCAAAAGTTTAGGGGGGAAGACCAGGCAAGATCTGGTCTGGTTTTCTCCCCTAAAGTCAAGCCAGGCTCTTTCCTGGTATGGAGTTTAACTCTTTCTCATTTTGCTGAGTGGTTGAGGCATGGGTGCCCTCTCAGAAGGTAAATGGCCATCTTACTGTGCTTACCTTATTGTTGTCAGTGATTCTGCTATTACCCAGGTATATGGTGAATCAGATAATCTGAAGAGTGCTGCAGTTTAAGGCCTGATGAACTATGGGCTTCTCCAAGAGAAAGCTTTTGGCAGCATTTTCATGCAAGGGCTGGTTCTGTTGCACAGAAGGATTTGTTTGAAAGGTGGGTTTTCTTTTTCTTTTACAAGCCAGGGAAGACTAATTCATCTTGGCTCACTGCAGCCTTCTGCACCGTCTGTGCTGCCTGCATATTAAATACTTGGTTTTATATCCCCTTCTTCCATTTCAGATTTTACTTCTACTTCTACTCTTGTGCACTAGGAAGGCCATCTACCCAGCCAGAGGAGGGGATCATCTGAGATTTAAATATGACTTCCAGGTTTCCCAGCCAAAGTTATACTTGTCTTTAGATGAATTGTGACTAATGCTGGACACATTATTATCACTCAGTTATCTGTTTTGAGTGTTATGTCAGCATGAGGTTATGGGCTTGTAATGGCATCAAAGGCAGCCTGGTGTATAGGACACCTTCATGTAGACTGTTTTTCCTTTATGGAGTGTGTCCTAATGAATAAAAAAAGATAGTTCAACTACAGAATATTTCCTTAATCTTTCTCAAAGACAAAGCTCAAAATTATTAGGTCAGAAGAATAATTTTAAGTTTTTTCTAATCCTGCCCCAGCCCTGCTCAGCTGCACAGTGGGAAAAAAATAAGATGAAAAGTTTGTGGGTCAAGATAAAGACAGGAGCATTGCTCATCAATTGCCAGCATGAGAGAACAGACTCAACTTGGGGAAATTAATTTATTTGATTGCCAATTAACAACAAACTTAGATAATGAGAAATAAACCCAAAAAATGCTATAAACACCTTCCACCAACCCTCCTCTTCCCAGGCTTAATTTCAGCCATGACTCTTTTACCCACTCCCCTTCAAGCAGTACAAAGGGAATGGAGGTTGAGTTCAGTTCATAACACTTCATCTCTCCTACTCCTTCCTCCTCACACTCTTTCTCTGCTCTGTCATGAAGTCCTTCCTGTGGGACATAGTGCTCCATGAACTGCTCCAGCATGGATCCATTCCACTGGATACAGTCCTTCAGAAACAAACTGTTCCCATCTGTGTGCCCCATGGGGTCACAGGTCTTGACAGAAAATCTGGTCCTGCATGGGCTTGTCTCCACAGGCAGCACTTCCTATCAGGAACCTGTTCTGATGTGAAATCTCCATGGGCTGCATCTTCCTTCAGGACACACCCATCTCCTCCTGTTTGAGAGCCTCCATGGGCTGCAGTATATGTTTATGCTCCAACATGGTCCTCCATGTGCTTCAGGGGGATGACTTCCATCACTGTAGTCTTTATGATTGGCTGCAAGGAAATCTCTGCTATGGTGCCTGACAGCAACATCTAAATTAACTTTTTTATTAGCAATTTTATTTACATTATTTTTGCTGTCATGAAATCCTCTACTACAGGACTACTGTTCTTTTCATTTTTAAAAGAAAAAGACCCAATCAACATAGAGTAATAGGGTGAAAAAATGACATTTTGCAAATGCAGTCGATGCACCAGTTATCTACATTTGCTCAAAATATCTCTCAGCCCAGGAATTTGATCAGGCATGTGGTCTTTAACTTTGCAGTTGGTGCTAGACAGAAGAGGTGACTTTGTAAACTCCATCTTTGCTATTCTATTGTAATTGCAATTTTCTGCTATTACTGGTCATAAAGGCAACAGAAGGTGTTTGGTTCTATAGATACCTGCAGTGACTAATCATCAGGGGAATTGTTTGGAAAATCCTTAAAAAGCTGGAGGCTTAGCTTTAAGCACAATATGTGACTCATTTCATCAAAAGAAGCATTAATTGGAGCGGATTTAAAGCTTTAGCTTATGGAGTCTAATCAAAAATGACTTGACATACCACTTTCAAGAACAAAATCTACTGAAGTCAATGGATATGAAGGGAAAATTTGTCTAAATGCGTGTTGAGTCGAGAACTTCTAGCAAGACTCAGAGCCTCTTACAGAAAACTGAGGAATATACTGTAGCTCTTTAAATGTTGTAGTGATCTATCCTTTGGGTCTTTCCCTGGGTCACTTCTCCCCTAAATCTTGAAACTGATAAAACTACTCTCAGCAGTTTGTCCATCTGCTTGCAGCAATTTGGTGAGCTGGCATGTACAAATGAATAATGAACCAGACAAGAACAATGTTCCTCTTAGAGCTACAGAAATCACTCAGCATGCTTGTTTATACTCCATTAACTAAGCATTAAAGCATGAAATGCCAATTCACAATGCTCTCAGGGAAGCAGCCTTAAACCCTTGCACACAGTATCTGTAGGACCTGGAAGGTCCTGGTAAACATGTGCACATGCATTCAGGGTTGTGTGCAAGTAGAATCCTCTGCTTTATGAAATAATAGACAGTCCAAATCCATTCCAAAATAATAGACACTCCAATGCCAGCACCTTTGTTTGACTTTTGCAATGCAAATTTCAACCGTCAAGGCTTAATTAAAAACCACCAGTCAGCACTATTTAAAAACTGGAAGAGAACTAAGTGGTAGGTTATTGCGGAAAATGTGCAAGTTGCGTGCTAAAAGAAGTAGGTAGGGTGACAGGTATATAATTATTGTCACATGAGGTGAAGGACAAGAAACAGTCTATGTCTTCTATTCCTGAAGAGGTGGGGCTTCAACAATCTTTGGTGTGGCAAGGGGTTCTTGAAGCAGAGTTAATTTGTTATTCCCTTTATTTCAAAGGAGAATCTCCTTCTCTGTGAAACCTCTGTGAGCTTTCAAAACTGGTGAGGTGCTGTGTGAGGTTCAGACATAAATAGGTTAGTGTGAACACAGTCCTTGTGTTTTATGCATCAGTTAGGGATGGGTTTGAAGAGCAATGCTGTGTTCAGGTGGTGACAGTTTCTGCTCAGCAGCACATCACAGCTGTGCTTTAATCCCTCATTCAACAGAGAACCAGCAAAACAATAAATCAAAGGCTCACTGCAGTGATCATCTGAAGGCAAGAATCTACAGCATCTTTCTAAGGTTTTAAACCAGCAAAACTGATTTTCTCTGTATGCTACTAAACAGAGAAAGTTCTGGGTAAAGGCTCATTTTTGCTAACTAAGAAGAAACCATTCTGAAATACCATTTGGTGCTCCTTAAGACTGTAATATTAGCACTACAAGCCTTAAAACCATCACCTTCTTCCCCATAGCTACCCAGAGGGTGTGCTTCTGCAGAAAGGTTTGTTCTGGTTGAGCACAGCAGTGCTGTTTGCCCAGGTTTTACAGGTCAGATCCTCTAATCTTCACCCACTGCTGCAGTTGGGTGTAAGTGTACTCAGAAATAGCAACAACCTTGTGTCCTACAAATCCACGTGTTTGCAGGATGTTCTCCCCTATATCTTTGAATATTAGGTACTTTCATGGCACTCATGGTGTCAGAATGGTTACAGAAAGTGAAGAAAACTTGCAGAAAAGAGGAGTCACTGATACTTATTCATAAATACTTGAAGAAAAGTGCCAATTCCAGACTTTGAAATTTCTGAATTTCTCAGCTTAAGGCTGAGCATGAAAAAAAAAAAAAGGTAGTCTATTTTATATTTGACCTGGGAATTTAACAGTCAGAGCTCAGTTTTAGAAAAGACATTGGGCTAAATGAACTTCCCTGCTCACTCTCGTTAGAAAACATTAGCCTTTAAATCTTGACAGGTTTGGAAGATCCAGTCTCCTGGATAATATATAATCAGTACTGAAGAGGAAGAATGAATTAGCTACTCAGAGATCTGTGAAAAAAAAAAAAAAGTCTTTCTTTAGCAATTTCCCACATGTATGGAATCTATACTTGACACATTTGACTTGACTGATCATCCATAAATAAAAATAGCATTATGAGACTTATTGCCAGGGCCTCAAGGGCACTGCTAGGCTTTAATGGCCCTGCCCACTCCAGGGTCTCCCACTACCCTGCCCATAGCCCTGGGCTGAATTTCAGCCTCCCAGAGCCATTACTGCCCAGAGACACTGTAGAACACTGGTCCCAGCTCCCCACAGCCATGGCCTGACTGGCCATGGGCCCTGCCAGCCCATGGGCCAACATTTCTGTCACCATGCCCTTACCAGGCCATCTCAGGACTGTGTCTGACAGTGGTGCTGCTCACTGGACCTCATCCTACTCTTCCACTGCCCTCCTTTCCAGTGCTGCATGTCCTCTGGCATCCATCAGGGCTGATCCCAGCCCAATGCCTTCTCACCTTAGCCCACCTGGCCCCTGGGGACCTTGGGAATGGTTGGGCACTTTCTCCACCATACTTATCACACTCAGCTCCCACCCTCTATCCCTTAGGGAGCAGGTGGAGCCTGCTGGTCCCTGACAATTATAGTGGAACAAAAATGCTCCAATACTTAATTAAATTAAATTAAATTTTAATACATGTTTAGGCTGTATAAGGGTAAAAAAAAGAATTGGAAGATAAAATGGAGGCTACTGTAATTCTTATCTCGTGATGTTTATTATTATCACATACTCCAAGATATTTAGGGCATTTGTGAATACTGTGTGATCTGCCTTGTGTTGTCATCTGGTTATTGAAATTATTATAAATAACTCTGCCCGAAATAAGGTGCAAACAATGCCACATGCTGAAGTCAATAGTATGGATTTCATTTAACACTGAATGTGAGGCAGACAGAGAAAGAAACAGGAAAAAGGAGGGGGCAGGGAAGAAAGAAAGTGACAGAGAGATTAAATAGAAAATGTATCATCACTCTGTGTAACCCATCAGCGTCCCATGGATCTTCTTCTGGTCTTCTTGGTGGTGAGGATCCCACAAAACCTAGACTGACATGGATTAACATACATTCAGGAGATGCCAGGCACCGCCCCTGTGGGCAGGGGAAGGGAGGGAAACTTTGCAGTCTCTTTTGATGGGCTCTGGATTTGTTGCACCAGTTTGATCATGTGCAGTCCTCTGGTGGTAGAAGGCCTCGGGAGTAAGTCTAGGAGGCACTTTAGGGTCTTTAGTGGCTTATGAGCCCTCCTCAGCTGCCTCCCACATGAATGTCCCAAGTGTACAATGCCTTCCCAGGGTGGGAGGTTACTCCTTATGTTTGGTATGGAGAGATTTCACCATCACGCACCCAAACCCCTTCTCCTCCTCTGACTGCTGAGCCCAGCTAGGGCTGATTCTTAACACAGATACATTCTTCTTCCCTGAGACTTGTTTACTTCTCCTCAGACCTGAGATAATTAGACAATAGTCTTATCTCAAGTTCCCATCACAGTCCAAATTCCAGTCAGGAGGCATATTCCGGAAGGGGGCATGCTTCTGTGGTCCAGGCAGGCATTTGTTTCTTTGCAGTTTGACAAAAAGTCTTTCTATGATTTTGACAATGTTTGAGACATGAAAAACACTTCAGTCTATCACACTTTGAAGAAGATGATTCAAGTTCAAATAAAATTGCTTGGATGGGATTAATGTCGCCTTATTTTTTAGCATAAGTTCTGACTGTTTCTGGTGACTGATCTGTTCTTGCCACCATCGACGTGAAAACAAAGATTTCAGAACTCTCATACATCAAAATAAATAAAACTCCACAAAAGGTTGTATGCAAATACTGTCCTGCAGGGTGGCGAGGAGCACTGAATTCCGAGTTGTCTGAAAGGTAAATAAAATCAATGAGCTTTTAACAGATATATTATTTCATTCGGTGACAGTTAAAGCACAGTGTGAAATCGAAACAGAAATCAGACATGGCACCTGCCAGTGCTTGTTGACTTGTATGTTGTTTTCAAGCCTATTATTTAAAAACATTAAGAACTGGAATAATAGTTCCTCAATTTTGTTAAGTATTTTTCCTTTGAAAATCCCCTGAGAAGCTAAGATCTGCATTTGCAAACACACATGGATTGTTTTTGGTTACTCGCAACCCCCTATACTGTTTCTTGGTTCCTGAGGTGCCGATTGCTATACAGTAAAAGATTTACAAGGCTTCCTCTGAACACCATGGCACTTCATTCTTCTCTTTCATGTGACATCCTAAATTGTTCTGTTACCTGATGGCAGCAAAAATCCTGACAAGTCACTGCTTAGTTCAGCTCCTTGCTGGCCAAAGCACTGTCATGTTGTTCAGGTTGTGTTGATCAGTCTGGTGGGGTTCATGTGAAGTAACATGCTGGTAAATCAGACCCAAATTTCAAGTGGTACCTACAGGTGCCTGATCCTTTCCACTCTCTATAACCAGAGTGAGGGCAACTAGTTTAGATGGACTCACCATTGTAGACCTCTGAATCTAGATGAGATGAATCCAAACCTTAAATTTCTTCTATTCTCTGTTTGTCTTAACTCTCCACTCTCCCAGCACCAATGCTAGCATCTTCCAGCTTAGCAGGCATCCTTTACCTGAACCTTCTCTTCAGGCATAAAAAGGGCTTGGTGGGAACAGACTTAAAATTACACCCTGCACAACTTAAAAAAGGAGCAAGACCTTCTTGTCCACATTCTGACTTGCAGTACTCTGTTTTTTCTTATTGTTGTTGCAGTAGTATATTGGAATAAGTTGGAATTTAATAATTGATGATGAAATTTCTGCTACTACCTCTCCAACCATTTGTTGTTTGCTGCTTAAAAACCTCTGTAAAAGAATAATTTAGTTTCTATCATTTCAGCAGATTGAGTAGAAAGAATTAATGCATAAATGTTAGATCCTGCCTACGCCTGACTCACACTTCAGCTTTCTTTTTATTTTTCATTCCTCTGAAGATTGTAGAATATTTTCAATATAATTCATTTTCCTAAACTCTCAAACTTCCAGTTAGAGGCCTAGAAAAAGTACAACATACTCTAGATGTTATGAGAAAACTGCACTGTTTTCTATCTAATCTACATATTTTTATAGCATCTTTTCACAGAATTTTTTTAAAGTGTCTGGCAGTGGTAGGTGGTGGTGAACTAAATTGTTCAATCACCTAGGCAATTTGACAGTGAGGACGACTAAATGGGGACTACTAGGGGAGATAGTCACAATATAGCCCTTTGTCCTCAGATGCTGGTAGGAGCAGGCTTTTTAGATTTATGTCAAGTTCCATGGCAGCCTGTGCTGAAAAAAACCCATGTAAGAAGAAAAAACCCACTTTATTTCAAACATTATTAAATCACTTTTTTCTTATATTGAACTGCTAGGCAAAAGTGAATTGCAAGTTTCTGGGAATAAAAATATTGCACAGAGGACTTTTTGACCAATATCTGAGTGATGAAGGTCTGTAGTGCAGCATCTCAAGGAAAGCCGCATTGCTGAGGAAATGGCATGTAACAGAAGGTACTGAAGTTGGCAAAACAGGCTTCAACATGTCTGTGTTTCATCTCCTTGTCAGTTTGGAAGCTGTGGATTCTTGTAAGTGGTTTTGTAATAAAAGCAGCCACTTACTTGAAGAGAAAGAAATTGCCTATGCTAACCACGACTGATTTACTCCTGGACATACTTTTAGACTTTCATGTCTTGAAAGTCTAAAAAAAAATCTGTATTCTAGTTAAGCAATACCTTGAGGAAGGACAGGCAGAAGGCTGTATCATTTGTAGTAAAGAAAATATGCCTAGGACAGCTTTTTAATACTGATGTGGAATATCCCACATCTGCACCATGTATGTTGTTCTTCTCCAAAATGGTATGGTTACATGCAATTGCCTACCTGAACCCTACCCAGAAATTACTTTTGATGAACTCAGTTGACAGAGAACAAAAATGTGCCTGGAAAAGTGTTAGCACTGTAAGTAAAATGAATTCTAGTGTCCAGGAATGTCTCCTGATAAAATTTCACTAATTAAAATAGCTGTAATTACAATGTATTTTTACAGACTTGGAGCTCAAACAACCTCACTTTCTGAAAAGAAGTTGTCAGGTTTTGTCCTTGCCTTACGACACAAACATTTTGAAATGCAGACCTTTTTTGTGTCTGTGTTCGTGCAGATGCGACTATGTGAAGGCCTGCTCAGGGATGAGAACACCTGGGAGCTACCAAATTCTATGGATAAAGATCCAGGAAGTATTTCTGGTAGAAGAGGCAGTACAGATTTCCTGAAACAACCATACTCACCTGTTAATGTTCCTATGAGAAAGAAATTTATCTGTTCATATTTGTCCTTGGAAAGTTTTTTCGCATCTGCAAGGCATGAAAAAAAATGAAATTAAAAAAACAACTAAAAAGAGGATTAGTTTTAATGACCTGTTTGTTGTTATTTCCAGCCCTCTGCAAAAACAAATTAGGATCTGTACTTTTACTGTTTCCCTCCCACAGAGAAGAGAAATATTTAGTTCTATAAATATTTGATCAGGGCTCAGCCACCTGGAAAAGATTGTAGAGAAGGAAATAAATTCCAAGGGGCCAGATCTTCTTTTGGTGTCTGTTTCACTGTATTGGACACAGAAATATTTAGACAGATTCCCCAGGGAAGCTCAGGGATCATTAGTACCAGCTGGTGTGGTATGTGCTCCCACACTGTATGACGTAACTTTATTACGGAACCTGCACCTGCCTCTGTGTGCAGCCAGGTTTGTGGGTGGGATTAATCTCATTCCAGTTTAGGTATCCACATGTTTAGCCTCTGCATCAGAGGCAAGTCATCTTAGCTTCCATTTTTGGCCAGTGGACTGAATTAGGCTTTTTAGAATATGATTCATCTAATTCGTTTCAAATGTCTACTGAGAATGAGTTTAATTTCATTCTAGAAATACCTGATTTTCTCTGTTTGTTACAAAGAAAGCCTGGAGTGGCTATATCATGTATGAACATCTCTCCTTCATCTGTTAGATGCCATCCTATTTAATAAGAAATATTTTAGATATTTCCATCAAGCTCAACTGTGGTGATCCTGCTGAGTTTTTAAAATTGATTTGCTATCCTGTACTTGGTAGCAGGTTAATATTTATGTTTGTCATTATGACAATCTTTTGTATGAGAATTCAAGAAAAAGCAAGGATGGGACATTACTTTTCTAAAATAGCAGCTGTAGGGAGAAATTTTAGAGTCATACTAATGTATCACACCAATCCTATGGCCATGTATGATGGGTATGACTCCTTGTCAGAAACTAGCACAAGAAAAATGTTCATTTCTCTGTAAAGGATATTCAGGTCCTGTATTCCTGCAGGATGAAATTTCTTGATATGAGCTGGGACAGAGGCCCTGCTAGCTCAAGGCAGATGAATATCCTGAAAAAGCATTTTCCATTCAATAAGTTCAGCTCCTCACTGGTCCCTGTTGCTGAGGTGGGCTTAAAGCCATGAGGAAACTATGTCATGTTATTTAGAGCAGAACTGGCTGAATATCTTTGGGTTGCATAATTTACTCAGAGCATTCTGCAGTCTTATTTGTATGCCTTATTCACTGGGTTTCCCCTTCCTCCCTTTGTTCATCTAGTTCATGAAGAGAATAATTTGGGATTATATAGAATAGTGCAAGGCTTTGTCAACACATTTCAGAGAATATTTAATGTAAAATCATTGTATGTTATTTGCTCAGGAAAGATAGAAAAAAGAAAAGCTGATATTAAGTTTTCCTGCTGCTTGGATACCAAGAATGAGGGGCAACTGGTGGAAAGGTAAGACCCATTCCATTACATGAACCAAGACATAGTATTCTTCCTGTGATGATAATATGCCAACATTTAACCAGGAGACAGAGTTCGTTCTAGGACCATGTAAGTATCATTTTGTCTGTAGGTTTATTGAGAAAAGCAAGTTTATTGACTTCTGATCAATGTTGGACTTTCTCCCATGTTTAAATGGGTGTTCTGGATTAGCTGTGGCAGAGCTCATGCTCCATGGTGAATCTTGAGGGGGTTCATCTTAATATTTTGCTTTGGCATGTGGGGTCCTCTGTCCTTAGCACATAAAACATACCTATAGGCTTCACAAGAAAAGAGATTGCCAGATTTTAAAGCCTCATAGGTTTCACAGTGGACTTTGGCTTAGGTCCTAAAATAAATAAGCATGAGGTAGGACTAGAAAAACATCTGCTGTGTGCAGTGCAACACTAGGGTGGGAGGAGGTAGGCGGAGGACGGGGATCTCCCTGAAAGGCGTCACCGCTGTTCTTCCCCTTTTGTGTGCTGCTGGGGGAGCAGTTTAACAAGCAAAACATGCAGGCAAACAGTGCAACAGATGGTGCAACCTACTATTGAGGAAACATTTCAAAGGGTAACAAAATATGGTTGAAACCAGCTTACAGTTTACACACTGAATGCAAAACCGAACATGCTGTTTTCAGCAGGCTGTAGCTGTTTTCATTTGTTGATGCCAAGTGATTTGGGGAGCCACAGTTCCAAAATGGTTAGTGCAGCAGCAGGAATCCTTGTAACTGTATAGACTTGACTCAGCTGGGTAGGTAGAGCAGGACTGTATTCTTATCTACAAATGGGCGTTAGTGCAAGCAGAGGAATCCTTCAGGGACACTTCCAGTGAAGTTCCTACAGTTTGTTCTCTTTCTTTCTTTCTGTCTGTGTGCCATTAATAACTTCTAAGCCCAGGAGATTTTAATAGATATAGATGAATCGTAAGGAAGATCTCAAAAAAGTTAAAAAAAATCCAGAAGAAGGTGTAGTTCCCTAAGAAATCATACAGTATTTCAGTGAAGATAAAGGTTATAAAAATCTTGAAGACTTTTGACTAAATTATGATGCCTTTATTCATTATGAAAATAGGCTAGATAAAGGAGACACAGACACAGACCACTAGACCCACATACAGAGCATCAGGGGCAGGTAGGAGCAAAATTTAAGGTGGATAATACAGAATGAACTGTAGCTAGAAGGAGAAACTGGAGGTAATAAGAAATTATTCCTTGACTCTATTATTATCAATAGATGACTCAAAGGAAAGTGTTGGACATTTATGCAGTAAAGGAGAATAATTATAACTAAATGGATAAAGAAGAGGTAAAGGATGGGGTTTTTTCACTCTTCTTTATAAAACTTCCTTATGACAAGTGGAAAACATATTACCAATGATGGATAACAGCTAAACCCAGAACAGAAACAGATCTTGTTTGATTATATTTTGGTATTTGCAGGTTTTCAGCTTGCCTAAGCCTTCTGATCCTGACATCTGTATGGGCCGATGCAGGCTCAGAAAACGTAGTAGTTATCTTTGAGAACTTGTAGAGTATGTAAAAGGTATTGCTGGGTTGAAAAGGAGTAATCTTGATTTATAACTGTAAAAAGGGACAAAAAATGTGTGAATTTATAGACAAGTCTTAACTTCAAATACTAGAAAAAATCTAAAATAAATGGAAGCAATCTTGCAGGCACTTGTAAGATAACTAGGAGAGTAGCAGTAAAAATGAATTTGCAAGAGGATATCTTGTCAAATCAATCTAATTTTCTTTTATGAAAGAAAATTGGTTGAAGTAGACAAAGAGGAAATAATAATTTTGTTTTCACTAAGGCTTTTTATAATGCCTTACTCTGCATTCCTGATGGAAAACTGGGGAGACACAGCAAAAGAAAAGTTACGGCTGGGGAAGAGTATAGAGTGGCATATAACCTGGTAAAGTTATCACTTGTTCCCAGTCCATCTGGAAGCACTGTTCCCTTCACTGTGAATTTTAATTACATAAATTACATAATCAAATCAAGGCTATTCTTATTAAATCCATAGATGACATCATACTTATAGGAACTGTAAGTATGACAGAGAACAAGAATAAAAATCAAGTTAATAAGTAGAGAAAGAGTCTGAAAGAAACCAGGACAAGGGCAGAAATATTCCACCATTCCTTAATAGAAAGTAATCAATAATGACAAAAGTTCACTCTTTAAAATTAATCAGAGACTGAGAACTTTGGAGAGAGACAGTGGCAATGGCAAATGTGGAGCTGGTAAAATTAGAAGAATGGAAATATTGAAAGGTATAGAGAAGAAGGATGAAAATTCTGAAATCATCCAGAAATGCTAACTAGGAATAAACAAACACTAGCAAAAATATTAACACTATATTTTCAAAAGGAAATGAATGCTAAAACCCAGCTTCCAACACAAGTTTAAGTGTCAGCACTCTGGTTTTAAAAGAAAGTAAAGGATTAAATGACACTGTTAAGTCCTGCCACATTCCTCTCATTTTTTCTGTTTATTTTTTATGTTTTATTTATTTGAATTTTATTTATTTATTTATTTATGATTATATATTTCTGTTGAATTTTTTAGAATTATCTGTAAAGTACATGAGCACTAATGAATTTTAGTCTACTGCAGTTTCAGTCATCTAATGCTTTTTAAAAAGTGTTTATTTTGACAATTTTCTGAGCATTACTGTGTCTATTTTCTATTGACAGATTCTCTCAGAGCAGAATGTCACTAATTGAGTCTAATGAATATGGCTGGAGACTTATGGTAGACTGGAGGCAATAGATAAAACAGATATGCATTAAGACTTCTGTGGATATTAACAGCAGGATTATGTCCATCAACAGAAAATAACACCATGGCTAAAATTTGCATATGCAAATACCAGGAGCTTTGGAGAACTGATATAATAACAGCAGGCATGCATTCTAGGACAGCATGATCTTATGGGTTTATGGACAACTTACTTATATGGAAGGAGAGACAGAAACATAATGAGACAGAAAATGTGTAGCAATTTTGAATGCTCTAAAGGATATAGTATGAACTGTTTTATCAGTTTTATTCTGCATCTCTTGCTGAAAGAATTGCATATAACTTGAACGTTGATAAAATAGTGCTATAAATATGATAAAGGGACTGCTGGTATTTGATCCCTAAGATATGTTACTGGAAAAGAAAGTAAATATGCAGACTTCCTTTCTATTGACAACATTTTGAAGTGAAAAGAGCTTGTTGTTACATAGTTTTGTTACCATCAGAGTCCATCAAAATTTAGACTTCCACAGAGATGGGAAATAGCAAACACTGGCTAATTTTCAGTTATTCCCCTCAATATTTCTACTTAAAACCTGATTTTTTAACTTGATGGATGAAAGGATCATTATGAAGGTATCAGGAAGAGATCATGACCTGAAGAGATCATTAAAATCATCCTATTTTGGGTGTTTGCCATTTATTGAGCTGAGTATCCTCTGTTGAGAGAGGAGAAAAAGAGCCCTGAGAAGAACTGGAAATGCCATGGCTAATCTCTATGCAGCTGAATGGAAAGGCACAAGGATTAAACCATGTCCTACATGTCAGCAGTCAGGGAGTGGTTCAGGTCCACTCAGTTTTGTCTTAGTTCTACAGGGCAGACAGACTGTGGCTCTGCTGTTGAGGGTTTTACATATCACTTGGCCATGTGTCTCCTCTGGGCTCCACATGCATGTCATATTCCCCTCAAACACTGACAAAGTACATGAGGAAGAGCTAAAAATGAACTTTGTAATGACTTTTTTTTCCTTTTAGCAGAACATTATTACATACGTCTTGATGTTAGTCAGAAATTTTGGTTTCCTAATTAGGGGACTTGTGTTCATCAGAGTTTGTTTGCTCTGCTGCCTTTATTTGCTTTGTTCATCTAGAGGGGAAAAAATGTAAAGAAAAATTCTCATAGGGTGATTTTTCTCAATTCTCAGAGAAAGTAAATCCAATTTTTTTTGTGTGTGTAATGAAGTTTTTAAATAACTGCTTCTGAGGGTTGTTTGTTTGTTTTTAGAAACATCACTCAAGTCCCTGTTATCCTAATTGTGTACAATATTATACTACACAGTTTAACTGTTCAGTCTTGGGAATGAATGGACAGTGGCTGTTAAAATGTAGGAGCTTGTTCAGAAAATAAACAAGGTTATGCACCAGACTATCCAATAACAAGAAAGAACAACTAGACCATGAAATAGCCCTAGGGGCAAAAAAATCAGTAGGAAGTATAGTACTGTGAAAAAAAATTAACTTTGGTAAGATTGTTACACATGGAGGGCACTTCAGTTTTACTGATGCAGTGAGTTGATCATGGCTGAATGCCAGATGCCCACCAAAGAGCTCTATCACTCCTCTCCTCAACTGGACAAAGTAGAGAAAATACAATGAAAGGCTTGTGAGTCGCAATAAGGACAGTGAGACATCAATTGCCATCATGGGCAAAACACACTCAGCTTGGGGAAAATTAATTTATTACCAATCAAATCAGAGTAGGGTAATGAGAAATAAAATTCAACCCTAAAACACCTTCCCCCCTGCCTCACCCCCCAACCATGCCCCCTTCTTTCCTGGATTAAATTCCCAGGATACAGGGGAATAGGGAATGGGGGCTGCAGCCACTTTGTCACATGTTGTCTCTGTTGCTCCTTCCACAGCAGGAGGACTCCTCATACTCTTTCTCTGTTGCAGTGTGGAGTCCCTCCCATGGGAGACAGTTGTCCACAAACTTCTCCAGTGTGAGTCCTTCCCACTGGCTGCAGTTCTTCGTGAACTGCTCCAGGACAAGTTCCTTCCACACGGTGCAGTCCTTCAGAAACAGACTGCTCCAGTGTTGGTCCTCTGTGGAGTCATAAGTCCTGCCAGCAAACCTGCTCCAGCATGGATTTTTCTCTCTACAGGGCCACAGGTCCTTCCAGGAGCCTGCTCCAGTGTGGACTTCCAAAAGGTTCTCAGTGTCCTTCAGATGTCCCCCTGTTCCAGCATGGAGTCTCCCGGGGGCTGCAGGTGGGTATCTACTCAGCAGTGGACCTCCCTGGGCTGCAGGGGCACAGGTGCCTCACCATGGTCTGCACCATGGGCTGAAGGGGAATCTTTGAAAGGGTGCCTGGAGCACTTCTTCTTCCTCCTCCCTCTTCACTGATTTTGCTGTCTTCAGGGCTGTTTCTTTCACATATACTCTCTCTTTTCTCTGGCTGCGTTTGTGCAGGTATTTTTACCCTTTTTTACCCTTTGCATTATCCCAGAGAAGCCCCACTGTCTCTGTTGGGCCAGCCTTGGCCAACAATGGGTCCATCTTGGAGCTGGCTGGCATTGGTCAAACACAGGGGAAGCTTCCAGCAGCTTCTCATAGAAGCCACTCCTGTAGCCCATCTGTTTATCAAAACCTTGCTAGGAAAAACAAATACAACTCAATACAATGCTGGATGAGGTAGTGAGGGAGAGACAGGCTTTTCAGAGAAAAACTATGTTGTTGATAAACATTAGTTATCTAATAAACATGGAAATAAAACAGACCAGTGTGAGTGGTCTGTAACAAAAGGTTGTTAACAAAAGGTTGTAATAAGACCAGGAGAAAGAAATAAGTTTTTCAGAATCCTAAAAAATCAGACTGGAAACATAATAAATATGTTTATTGATCACAGCTTAAGAGAATGTATTGAAGTAAGATTAGGGTAGTAAAGATGTAATAAGCCTTTTATTTGAAAGAATTGCAGTGTTGTTTCGTCAGAACTTTGGCAGGTAAACAAGAAATCCTACTCAATCATCAGCCTTCCCAATCAATTCGTATCCACCTCCTCTGCTCTTTTGTACTGCAAGTACAAATTCCTCAGGCCAGTATGTATCTTTTTGTTCACATTTCTACAGAACAAAGGGTTCCTGTTCACATTATGTCTTTGCATTGTTATCTTCTAATTAAAATACATACGTTAAAATAATCAAAATTGGTATTTCTAAAGTCACAATAAGCCATGATCAAGGCAATCCTGAGGTGAATGCTGAACTCAATCTTTTATCTTAAAAGGGAGAAACTTTCAAACTAAAACTGAGTAGTTCCTGAAGTGGCAGAATGGATTGTTCTGAATGCCTGATTCTGATGTACAACTTCTGTGGACAATAAATACAATTCACAGATCCTTCTAGGTACACCTGCAATGTAAGTAATAATGGGGAAAAAAAAGTGAACGTAGCAAGTTTTCAGAATGTCAACTTACTATTTGTCAGATTTGTTGAGAGAACAACTCATTGAATGTTAGTACGCTGCAGTCCCATGCAAATACTGATTTGGACAGGCCAAAATGATAATACTTGTTCCCTACATACTACTTCCCCATAAATACAGTTGGGCTTTTCACAGTTCCTTGGTGGTTCGTGCTCAGTATTAAATTGATACAACATCTGCTGAAACCAGGACAAGGCACATAATGCCCAGACTTGCTATTCTTAAGGTTTTTCTTTTTCCTTGAATTGAAGCTCAATCTTGTTTTACAGAAACTGTAGTGCACCTGGTATGTTTAAAGCACTGTGCTGAAGACTGAGGATACAGAGCAGACAATCAAAAGGGTCAAACAGATTCTGCAGTAGCGAACATGTTTTTGTGCCCATGCTTCAGACAGACTCCAGACATCAGATATCTGTAGGATTAAGTCCAGATGCTGAAATGCTCCTAAGCCTCTGTGATTTGTCTGTAGGAAACATGCTGGAAATTTTGATAAGAGCTGGGGGATTAAACATGATTTCAGAAATGTTTAATATGATAAAGAATAGGCCTGAGTTCAAAAGTGGGCAGCTGCTTCAGAGGAACTCATGTTTTTGAGAGCATTTCTTAGTAAAGAGACAAGGTTTAAACAGACACAGAAATTATTCAAATTTCAGTAAAGAGGTTGGTATTCAAATAGATGAAAGATTACATCCCTCTCACCCTTAGATAATACTTTTGTGTAAAGAATAATTGATAATAAGACTCTTCAAAAATCTAAAGAGAGAGAAAAAGTTTTAGAGGCTATAAGGAGGTTCACAGGAAGATTTGAAAGAGTGAGAAGTGGTACTTCTGCACAGTGCAATGCTTGTCACTCCTCCAGATTTTAGTGTAGATAGTGTAAGCATTTTCTCAGGGAAGAAGATCATGTGCAGCAATTAAATCAGTGGCACCTTCCCATGACATCACCTCTGAAGGCTGAAAGACCAACTGAGCTTCTTAGATGAAAAAATGGATGGTTGTGGCCCTGCCATGTGTGTACCTGGTATAACAATGCCTCCCCTGCCTTTACCTGCCTGACTGTTGGAGGACCGTTCCAATAGTTAGAGATTAGAGGGGAGTGGAGCTGGAAGAGACGCATATTATCTATTTTGATTTTATTCTCAGGCTGCAAAGTTAATTTTGCCTATGCTGGGAAGAAGTCTAAAACCATCTTTAGTTTTGCTTATGCTCTGCTATGACCAGAAAATTTCTGAGCAATGCAGTACTAAGGCCAGAATAAAAAGATCTGGAGAAAATCAGGATATACTGGCTGATATTTTCCAACAGTGGTCTTGATTGCCCAATGCAAACCCTGAATTACAGATAATGTGACCTCTGCCTCAGCACTCCTACCCCTGTATCATGATGGACAGCAATCTGATCAATGCAAAACACCAGTTCTGGATGTCTCTTTGCAAGTTGGAGACAAAAAGTTGGCTTTCAGCACAAGACTAAGACACCTAAACTGAAGTGTTCCATATGTAGGGATATACACTTGCCTAAACTCTCCGGTGGGTATGGTCAATGGAAGTCTTGATTCCGTTGTCTGCTCATAGGCATATAATGTCAGTTGAAACACTCTAAGGGTATCAGCTGGCCTCTGTGTTTTACTCCACAATGACAGATGGCTCCCATAGATCTTGTGTCACAGCTGCCAGGATTGTACAGATGTTGGTAAGCCTCTGTGGAGGGTTAAATAGTGCTAGAAACATATGTTTAGGCAGTTGTTTTGCATGTCTAGTCAATACAGTCAATGGAGTCTAGAAAGTGATTGATCCGTCTGATCAAGTGTAGGTGTCTCTATTGATGGTAGTTGGAGCTTTCATGTAAAATAAAATAACGTAGACATCTGAAGTAAACTGTGTGTTCCAGTGTTGAATCTCATTTTTAGAGTTACATGAGATTAATTCTTCCAAAATGAGAATTCAGATCTTTTCTCTTTGGCACCAATCTAGGTCAGAAATACCAAGAGGGTAAATTTGGCTGTACTTGAGTGAAAGGCTTCTGAAAAAAGCTCTTTAGCATCTGCAAAAAGTATATATATGTACATGACCCACTGAAGTTGATTTTTTGGAGCTGGCCTCATTAAGGAGAGATAGTTACATCAGAAGCTCCAGCTGGAGCATGAGTATTACACAATAATAACTACACGACTGAAGAGAGACAAGAGGACGTCTGAGCGACTGGGAGTTTCTTAACAGGTTATGATGTTCTTATGGAAGATATAAAATATTGTTATTATGCAGTTTTTTAAACTAATTATTTTGTTGAATCTTGTTGTATTCAATCCTTGTTGGGGATACTGTTATGAACATCTATCCTTTATTTTATAATAAATTACTATAAACACATAAAGTAATATGTGTAATGCTATATACACATAGCATTTTTATTTTTTTTTAAATAACCGTTTTGCAGAACTGTACCTTACCAATGCTACACAGGGTATACAATGGAAGATTATGTCCTTTCAAATAGTATAAGTTGCTACTGATTGTGTTGCTTTACATAAGTGATTTGGGGGCATTCAGTGATCCCTTAAAGATCTGTTAGGGTATATTGGGAACATAAGAAATTACTCTTTTCTAATATAACTTTTTTTTTTTTGCTAGATTAGTAAAAGAAAAGAACGGAAAGTAAACTTTTGCAATGTTGCAACAGAGGGAGCAACTCTAGAAAGTACTGGAGCAGCTGAATATGTGAGTGGCACTGAGGGGTGAAACAAATAATAAGACTTAGTATTTAAAGTGAAGAAAACAGAAGAGAGGTTATGAAAAATACCAGCTTACTGTTACCTTTGAGTGATACGTTAAAAAAACATCTGCAAATGATGACAAGAAAGACTAGAAATAGAGAAGAAGAAAGAGAGACTTTGTCAGGTTTCCGGAGGCTCATGTCTGGAATACAAATCATCAAACCATCTCCAGGTTTACAATAAAGCACTCCTGACTAAATCCAGTACTAAGAGTTGAGCTGTGCTGGTTGTGGCTGGGGTAGCATTAGCGATCTATCATAGTAGCTGGTGCAGGGCTGTGTTTTGGATTTGTGCTGGAAACAGTGTTGATAACATGGGGCTGCTTCAGTTACTGCTGGGCAGTGCTCACACAGAGCCAAAGCCTTTTCTGCTCCTCACCCCATCCCACCAGAGAGGAGGTTGGAGGTACAGTAGGAGCTGGGAGGGACCCCAGCTGATCCAAGGAATTTTCCATACCACATGGCATCATGCTCAGTATATAAAGTGGAGAGAAGAAGAATGAAAAGGGGGTGTTTAGGATGATGGTGTTTCTCTTCCCAAGTCCTGCTGTCCTGGAGATGTCTGAACACCTGCCTACCCATGGGAAGTGGGGAATGAATTCCTCATTCTACTTTACTTGTGTGTGTGGGTTTTACTTTACCCATTAAACTGTTTTTATCTCAACCTATGAGTTTTCTCCCTTTTACCCTTTCAATTCTCTACCCCATCCCACTGAGGGGGTGGGGGAAAGTGAATGAGCAGTTTTATAGGACTCATTTTCTGGCTGGGTTAAAATCATGACATGGTGGTACCAGCATTGCTGAAACAGCATTTCCATTGAAGCTTATCAGAGTATTGAGCAAGTAATCATGACAGCTTGGGTTTTCAGAGGTACTGTGCTGTGTGCCAAGGCCCAGCCTCATCTGACATGTTTGCAGAACTGGCGTTTCTCAGGATTCTCCTTAGACAAATTGTCAAGTCTGTTTTGTTATTGACTGTCTTCAGTTCAAAAGGTTCTACGCCAAGTTTGCGAAGATGCAATGTTCATTGCTATCTGTGCAGTTAACGTGCTGTCTTCTCAAATGTCCAATATATGCAGATAAAAATACAACAGTAAGACTTCATATGAAGAGAGGTTGATTCAGCTATTCTGAGGGACTGCAAGCAATTAACATGAACAAGGGAAAAAAAAGGTGTGTACAATAGATGCTCATGGCTAAACACTGTGTTTGCATCCTAAGTAGATAATACCATTTCTGCCTGACCTCCCATGTCTGTTTCCTGGTCAGGATTCAGGTGATTCAGGCAACCAGCACAATAAATAGTTTATACCTCCTCTGTCCAGAGACCTTGATCTGAATGATTCCCCTGAGCTCACATATTCTTTTAATCAGTGTTAGGAAAATATCTCTTTTCTAAAATACTGTTTGTATAGCCTTAGGAGAGAGTTGTTTTGCTTATAAAGCACTCAGTGAACATTCTCTGACAGTTTCAAAACAAAAAACAAGCTTGGATAAAAATGTAAAGTGTATCACCATCAATTTTCAAAACCAACACATTTTTTTCCTGGTCTCCAGCTCAAGTGCATTTATCCCACTGAGGGATTACTTTTATTTCTCAGCTGTGACTCACTGAATGTATGACAGAGTCTTGTTTCAACAAATTTATTGAGGCTGAAGAAGATGTTAAAAACAGACAGGCACCTGGAAATGCCAAAAGTGGGAAAAAGAGCAAATACAATTTATGTCAAGGGGAACCATGGCACAGTCCCTGATTCCCCCTGTGTATAAAACAAATATAATCATTCTCCTACTCCTCTACTTCCCCCCCTCTTAAACTTTCATATGAGCTCAGAGGATAAAGTTTATTTATCAGTCTGGTAATAACAGTATAATATCCCTGAAATGCATTTTTGAGAAATATGACGGAACAAGTCATTAGCCTTCTGATACACTGATTAAATTATTAACTTTCCAGAGCCATACTCCCTGACTGTAACATTTGCATATGGATAAACCACGTAGAGGGTGTGTGTGTGTGCGTGTGTGTTTGTGGTGGTTTGCATCTAACCAGAGAGGAAATTTATAGGTTTTAATTTCCTGGTATCAGTATCACAAGCTATTGTGATAAAACTTTCGAAAGAATTACAAGTATTGCCCTTTGAAAGAAAATTAATGTAGCCTACCCTCTGGGTGTAGATGAAGTATTAATATGCTGCGCTACCTTGTGTGAATATTTAGTCAGACAGTTTTAATGCTGGATCCAGGTATGCAACAAATTAAATTGGGAATTCTGTGGTGGCCAAAAGTTCTGATACAACAAAGTTCTTAAGTACATGAGCGATCCAGTCTTCTTACAATAGTGTGTTTAAGTACCATTTTAACTCTTACTGTTTTCAGTGGGATTTAACTGCATGCTTTAAGTTAAACACATACACTTTGTCGAAACAAAGATGCATTGTATAAATTGGAAAGATCACTTTATTGATGGGAACTGAGGATGCTCACCATCTTAACATTTGGTCTTTTAGCAAAACATCTGTACATTATCTGCTTATGTATATATCTGCATCGTAACCTCCTACTTGTTTAGCTATTAGAAACAGGCATGTGATGAGGTGTGATCTTTGGCCAAGGCACTAAACCCCTTAATGTAGCTGCAGTTATAATGACAAAAATGTCTCTCCCCCCACCCCCACACAGACACCTCCCATGTAGCTTATTTCCCTAGCAAAATGTGGAATAAAGGAGACAGAATTCAGATTTGGTGATATAGATCAGCATAGGCTAGAAGGATTTTATGGTTGTCACGTACCAAGGCCTTTATGATCAATAAAATGCTTTTAGGGGGGATTTAGCTTCCATAGTTTCAGATTTTAAAACATTTTGCGGGACAGTGGAGCAGCTAACTAAGGGAGAGAAGAATATTCTATGTTATTAGAGAAATACTCAATGTTCTTTAAAATTGTGTGACTGGTCCCATATTGAGCAGAAGTAATTCTGAATGAAAGAGACCTAGAAAGCTATTTGAATCAACTAAGTGGTTCAGAAAATAAGGATGGTTTAGAATATCAACCTGGAGGGGGAAGATTGCATCATTTATGTTTTTACTATCTAATATATATATATTAGGTAGGTGAAGAATTACTGAACTCCCTAGAAAAAATTCTTTTGAATAGTAACTGGAGAATCATCTCACAGAGCTTGATGTATCGAGAAACTAGACACCTGCCCCTATCAGATTATTTGCTATTCCTTCGAAGTCACTAGTGGGTGCAATGAGAGAACCTCTTCTGAAAATAAGTCATCCTGTGACAGAAAACCCCTGAGAGGTGGGATGAACAGTCAGTCATATGAAAATGCCAGTCTCTTGGTTGAACATAGAGGAAGTAAAAGTGCTTGCTTTCACTTGAAGCCAAATTTTTAGAAATACACATGTTCATCACATTAATTTTTTGTGAACCTTTTTGAGATCTGGGTATTTGCACCAGTGGAGCAAAATCTCAGCAGGTGACCAGGAAGGGGAGCAGAAATCAGAGCTTTATAAGGTACTCCTCAGACTTGCAAGATATATGCTTTAAGTCTCTGGGATGCCCTGTGGGATGCAGCTGCCTCAATAGACCCAGAATAAAGGAAAGGAAGATATTTTGGCATTTTTTGAATCTGATTAAAAATGAATTCTGGGAAAGGTATTTATAGAAATAAGGTGTTGCCCTAGAAACATTTTGCTTTGGAGGTGTACTTTCCTGGTTATATTAAAATAGGCCCAGTTAAAGTCTTAGCTTAAAGTCACCTACCTTCTATTGCATAGCCAGGAACACTGTTATCATTCATGCCATAGAGGCAGCACCACTGCCATAAGGTGACTTCATTGAAAAGACATGTGATATGGAAAGAAAAGTGAGATCAGAACCTTTTGATTTATTATAATTTTTCTTGGGTTTGCAGGAAAGTTTTTTTACTTACATTTTCTTCCTGTACTAGCATCACAGAGAAGTTTAAAAAGCAGTTGAATTCAGAAGAAAGGAATCCTAGGTTGGACTATATTTTAGACAGGAAATAAACCCATGTTCCTAAATTACTTCTATTCTTGTTCAAGCGTCAGAGTTATTTTCTATGAAAATTTTCTTGGTTTTAAGATCAGTGTGTCCTGTGATCCCATAGTAATTAATGCCTGTCAAAGATAGACCAGAATAGAATGTCTGGGGCTGTTTTGGATCCAATGAAATTTGGTGTTCTGTAAATTGCTTTCACAGGAAAAGGATTTCTAGAAAAAATTGTCTACTATGTATATATGCTTGGCATTGTAGGGGTGTTTTCCAGGCACCTTGTCTGGTTATACTAAATATTTATTAATAGGTTCGGCAAATTCTTTTGTCAGCTAGGTTTTATTTCTTTGCTGCTCTATCACAACCTCTAGCAGGAAAAAGTGAAAAATCAGCCAAATGCTGAACAACTTTCTCTCTAGCCTAGATCAGAGCCTTGATTCTGCTTTCATTAATGATACCTTCATGGAAGGGAGGTGGACAGTGGGTTTGATAGTGTGTTTGAAATTTTGACACAGTCCCACATGGCACCCTTCTCTCTAAACTGGAGGTGGATGGACCGCTCAGTGGATAGTGAATTGTCTGGATGGTCAGAGTCTAAGAATTGTGGTCAAAGACTCAATGTCCAAGCACAGAAAACTGGCCTTACTCAGGTGTCAATACTGGGACCGTCACTATTTAGTACCATGTCGGTGACATAGACAGTGGGATCAAGTGTCCTCAGCAAAATTGCTGATAACACCAAGCTGTGGTGTGTTTGAGATGCCGGAAGGAAGGGATGCCATCCAGAGGGACCTGGACAGACTTGAGAGATGGGCCTGTGAAAACCACATAAAGTTCAAGAAGTCCAAGTAAAAGGTCCTGCACCTGGTTTGGGGCAATCCCAAGCACAAATATATGCTGGGCAGAGAATGGATTGAAAGCAACCTGGAGGAGAACTACTTAGGGTGTTGATTGACAAGAAGCTCAAAATGACCTGGCGATGTGCACTTGCAGCTCAGAAAACCAACTGTGTCCTGGGTTGAATCAAAAAAGGAGTGGTCAAGGGAGGTTATTCTCCTTCTCTACTCCACTCATGAGATTCCACCCAAAGTATCGCATTCAGCTCTGCAGACCCCAACATAAGAAGTACATGGACCTATCAGAGCAGGTCCAGAGGTGGGCCACTAAGATGATCAGAGGGCTGGAGCACCTCTCCTATAAAGAGAGGCAGAGAGAGTCTGGGTTGTTCAGACTGGAGAAAAGAAGGCCCTGGGGAGAGTTTATAGCAGCCTTACAGTACCTAATGGGTATTACAAGAAAGCTGGAGAGGGAATTTTTGCCAGAGAATGTGTTGCATTAAAGGTATAGAAATTTGGCAGAAAATAAGCCCCATTGCTTTGCAGATCATCCTCACAAATCAGAGGGACTGGCTGCAATTAAGTTTAATTTCCGATTATAACTAATTTCACACTACAAACCAGGTCACATTCAGTAAAATATCAGATGCATCAATAGTGTGGGTTACACTACAATTCCAGTTGCATTTGGGATCACAGATTCATGAATAGTGTGATTTACTGATTCATCACTGTAAGTCAGAGAGAGTTTATTAAGAACTTTCTTGATCACAGATTCACAAATACTGTGGTTTATTGAAGAAAGAGGTTATAGATTTTTGTGAGATTGCCAGTGATAAGGGCACTAGATCTAGAAAATATAAGTGTATACCTCTGCGTACAAGTATTTCTGGGTAAACTTCAATGCAGTTGGAGGCATAAATCTTACCAAAGAGATGTCCCTGTTTTCAGATGGAGAGAGAAGCAAGCCCATCAACTTGTCTGCAAGCTGGTCATATTCTCATTCTCTGTCATGGAGGATTTCAAGTGCCAATTCATACTTTTGGGAGAAGTGGAGGTGAGACTGTAGTCAAATATCCTGTTACTGCTGTCATAAATGGGGGAGGTAGACACTTCATATGTAAATGAGACATATTGAGAGTTACAGAGGGAGAGATGATTACAAAAACTGTGGGTTGTACATGAGTTGGAACAGAATCGGAACACATTAGTATCACTCCCTCTTCCACCTGGCTGATCGCAGTGATAAGGATCATCTGACCTCTGCCTTATAATCTATCACTCCCTCAGCACACTGTCATGCCCACGGTAATCCATAGCCAGAATCTCACGCCATAACTCATGGAAATCCCTCCACCACATAACCTCATGTCATATCTTGTGGCTGTAGGCCTCATTCCTAAAACGTGTAGTGACAGGATGAGGAGGAATGGCTTTAAACTGAAAGAGAACAAATTTACATCAGACATTAGGAAGAAGTTCTTAACTGTGAGGGTTATGAGGCATTGGAACATGTTGCCCAGGGAAGCTGAGGATGCCTTATCCCTGGAAGTGTTCAAAGCCAGGTTGGATGGGGCTTTGAGCAACCTGGAATGTGTTCAAGCCCATGGCAGTGGGGCTTGGATCTAGCTGATCTTTAAGATCCTTTCCAACCCAAACTGGTCTAGAATTCTATGATTCTATGAAACTTCCTTTCATGCCAGTGAAAGAAGAGTGAGGCCTTGGTGTTAGCCTGCCCCCTGAGGAAGGATATCTCCAGGTGGTTGTGCAGATGGTATGTTACACCTGCCACTACCATCCCATCCACACTAGCCTTATGGGCTTCCTGCAGAGTGCTGATAGACAAACAGCCTGTCAGGGTATGCTGCAATGTATGATTTCATTTGAACAGGCTAAAAACATGGAGACAAACCATTTCTGGGGTGCAAGCTTTGACAGTACCCTGATTGGGTGCCTGTTTATTTTTGTATGTGCAGCTTTTGGTTTAGGCACGAAGGTGTCCTTGATACTGTCCTCAGGGACAAGTGCAGATATCTCCAGAAGACTTGTCTCAGCTCAGCACGCACAGGGTGGATACATCTAGAGTCTACAGTTTGGCCTATTTTTCCTAATCAGAAGTAGTTGGATAAAAGTCTCTTCAAGTTGTTACTTTAAGTACTCATGTTTTTTTAATATTAATTTGGGAATGAATGCTTCTGTCATAAGTTGGACATTACTGGTGATTTCCTTCATCAGTGGTCTGGATTTGGATCTGATTAGGAGACGAGAATTTTCAACCAATGTCAATGCAATGTATTCATAAACATCACTTAAGAAAGACAAAAAAGGTATTTAAAGGGTATGGTAATTCAATTTTTTTACAGAAAAAACGTTTGCAGAAGCCTCACTTTTCTCAGGTTTTTTTTGTTGTTGTTTTTTTGGTTTGGATTTTTTTTTTTTTTTTTTTTTTTTTTTTTGTAGGTTTTTTTTCAGAGGTGCATTTTCATCACAATTCTGGCTATAAAACAGTAGTTATAACACTATGATTCAGACAGCTGCATCATAATCAAATGTCATTAAGGCAACACTATTAAGTCAAATTTTATAATAGCTCAAGGGGGTAGATTATTATGGCATAACTCAATCACTAAGAACAGTACCTTAACTCTTGTAAGAGCAAATCTTTAACATTGGTCTCCAGAATAAGAGGCAAACAGCATAAAGACAGAGCAATCATCACAAAGCATGGAATATATCCCAGGTTGCCTCATGGACCTTTGAAGGTACAACACAAGTATTTATATTTGAAGGGATAGCTCATGTTGAGTCCAACCTATAGCTGAAATCAATAGAAATCTTCTCTACATAGACCTTTAACCAGTAGTGCATCTGGTCCATGTCAAATAGTGCTGCTTATTTTAACAACCGTTTGGAAGTCATGACTTCTGAATCCTGGGTCTGCTTAGATTTCTGACTCCTTGGATAGAACTCAATATGTCACGCATAATTTTCTGATCTGAGAGAGTTGATTAGACCTGGAAGTCCAAGGTCGTGTGATCCTTTCAGAGTCCTGGAATACCTCCTGTCTTCTTTTATCATACTGACTTCAGGTGTTAGGGTGAAGAATTCTCTATACACTGACGGTGAGCACTGTTTTGCCATTGCACTACTAAATGAAGCCAAGTTCAGTTGCTTAAACACAGGTCCCTGTGCCATTTGCAAGAGTCTGAGATATACCAGGCAGCTGCATGTGAATGGCAGATGAGGCCTGAGGAAGATGATGTCCTTCTTAAGTAACAGAGAAGATTCCTTGGGGTTTGTCAAACAAGAAACACATTTGCTAGGGCAACTGAATCAAGCCCTGAATAACTGACTGAATGGCGTTAATGTCACCAAATTTAGTTGGCTGAGAGGCAATTATGCAGTCTGAATTAGTGGTCCAATTTTCTGAAGAAGAGAGAAATGCCTGACACTGTGGTTCATTCCACCTCTTAGCTCCGTTGTAGGACAAGATGAATCTCCTTCTGAAGCAGACTGTGTCTCTAGAAGAACATTGACAATGAGCATTATTTTCATATCTGGATAACTGGAGCTGAACTCACTTACCAACATACCTACTGACATTTGAGAGACACAAGTGTACCCTTCTTTGCCTTCAGTTATCAGTCTGTAAGGCACAGATCTAACTCCTGTGTCATTTCCTCCAGCCCCTATGCAGAAGTGTTTGATACCTGAGTACCCTTCATATGTTATTAAATTACTGTACATTGTTAAATATATCTACCTCCAGATGTTTGAGGAGATATATGCCACTTCTGCTTTCTGATTTAAGGGACTTGCTAAAAAAAGACTCTTTTTTCAGAGGATTAGCACCGGATATAAAGAGGGAAAACAGATATTCAGCAGATTTAAAAGTCATAGGATTTTGTATAGGTTTAAGTGTTTAAATCTCTACATGTCTGGTGAAAAGTGAGAGGATTGTTTATGGTGATAACCCTAAAAATGTGTACGATTTGTATAGTTTAGCATTGCCAGTGGAAGGTTCACTGTTCCTCTGGAATTGCTTTCTATGCTAAGAAATACTTTAACAGGGTATTTTGTCACTCTAAATTGTCCTCACTCTACTAGTAGCAGAAACTCATTAAATAATTAGGTTAACTAAAGGTGCACTTGGGCCATAAATGAACATTTTCATGAATGTAGGGGTATGCTGTTGATTCAAGGGCTAGATTTTCTACTGGACAACTATGGTGAAAAGAACAGAGTGAACAAATAGCATGAAAGAGAGGATGGCAGCATTAATAGCCCTCTTACAGATTCAGTGAGTTTTCTCTATGAAAGCAGCAGTGACAGTTATGAGCTCCAACTCAGAAGTGCTCTTTGGATATTTTGTTTGTTTCCAGTTAAAAAAGATGACTAAAGCTAGGCCTCCATTTCTTTTGCATTCCCATCTAGCCTTAGTTAAGCATTTTAACAAGGCTGGTAATTAGCAGAGCTGGGTGACATGCCATTTTTCTGCTTAATAGATTAAACCTTGCAGACTTTTCATGTTGAACTTTACCCTCCCTGCCCTGACTTTCTCTAACCATATGTTTTATGATAAGTAGTAATAGCAATGGGACCCTTACACACAATTACTGAAGATGGCTTGAGACTTTATTGATATCCCAGAATAGAATAGAATATTTCATTTGGAAGGGACCTACAATGATAATTTAGTCTAACTGCCTGACCAATTCAGGGTCAAACCTGTTAAAGCATGCTATTTAAGTGCATTGTCCAATGTCTTGTAAATGCTGACAGGCTTGGGGGCTCATTCCCCTCTCTAGAAAGCCTGTTCCACTGTTTGATCACCCTCTGGGTAAAGAATTGCTTCTTAATGCAAAGTATGAACCTCTCCTGGAGCAACTTTGAACCATTCCCATGTGTCTTATCACTTGATAGCAGGAAGAAGACAAATCAGCACCTTCCTTTCCTCTTCCCCTTTTCAGGAAGCTCTAGAGATTTCCAAAAGCATGGAGAGTAAGAAGGTGATTGGGATCAATCAGCATATATTTATGAAGAGGAAATCATTCCTGAGCAACCTGACACCCTTCTGTGATGACTAGCTGGGTGAATAGGGGAAGAGCAGCTGATAGCCTCTATTTTGACTTTAATAAGGCTTTCAACACTTTCTTCCGCCACACCCTCATTGACAAAGTGATGAAGAACAGACTAAATAACCTTGCAGGAAGTCGGACTGAAAAGTGGCTTAAAGCATTATGATGAGTTGCACAAAGCCCACCTGTAGGTCAGTCACTAGCTGTGTAACCCAAGGCTATATACTGATGCCAATACTGTTTAACATCTTCATTAAACACCTAGAAGGTAATACACAGTGAACTCTGAGTGGGTTTGCAAGTGTTGCAAAGCTAGGAAGAGCAAGTGATACATCAGCTGGTTGTACTGCCTTTCAGAGAACCGGGACTGGATGGAGAATTTGGCTAAAGAAAACATCATGAAATTCAGCAATGGGAAATGCCAAGTCAGGCACCAGAAGAGCAATAACCCCAGGCACAAACAGGTTGGCACCAGACAACTGGAAAGTAGCTTTACTAAGGAGGATCTAGGCATCCTGGTAGACAAGTTGACAATGAGTCAGTAACGTGCCCTTGTGGCTGAAAAAATCCACAGGCTCCTGAACTGCACCAGGCAGTGTCAGCAAAATGTCAGGCAAGGTGGTAAATCCTTTAGATTATCAGTTAGAACCTTCATACTCACTTTGAGTATGGTATATAGTTTGCATAGGTAGTGAATACTACGAAAATACCATAGGACATTCTCAATCACTGAGGTTTTATTCAGGAATGTCCCCCATCAGAAACCTTAAACTTTACATTTGAAAGATCAGAAATATAACATGAAACATATAAACAGTTTTAATTTTTAGTACTTGTAAGACCCCACACTCTGAGCTACAAGCTCATTGAAGGGGTTTTACTTTTGAAATATACAAGGCTCCAAAAATTCACCCGCTGGTTTGTCAGAAGGTTCTTCAGTTCTTTTAATACCTTAAGGGAGAGCGAAAAGAAGGCGGTGCTGCGCACATTTCTTAGGAGGTCTAAAATTAACACACTTTTACTGACAGACCTCAGAAAATAAGGGAAGTTGGCAAAAGCATAAAGGGCAACATTCAACCAAAATAAAGCATTTCACAAAGCATTGACTTAGCACATGTTAACCCATACCATTTAGCAAAATCCAATCCAGCTTAAAGTTACCCAAAATATTAAAAAAGGAGATTAGGAGAAGAAGAAGAAGTAAAGAAAGAGAGATAAAAAGAGAGAACTATAGCTACCATTCGGAGTTCTGTGCAAGTCTAGCTTCCACATGTCCAGAAGCCAGGGTCCAAAACACATGGAGAGCATATGTTGCTTCTTTTATTTGCTTTGGCCCCTCTGTGGCCACACCCCCCACCCCCAGGAAGGACGTCAGGTGTGCCAGCCAGTCTGGGGCTGGGTCAGGGGCTCTGGGATGTGGTGTGGGGCAGTGCTCCCAGTGTGCCAGTGACTGACAGCTGGTCCAGGACTGCCCAAGGAGGTCCCAGGGGACTGGGGACATCACCCACGATGGTGGATGATGCCCACGACAGGGCATCACCTCACCTCCATGAAATTTGACCTGTCCCTTCCCCATGCGCACACACACATTTGAGTTGGTCCAAACCAATATTTAATATAGTAAAGCAGTATCTCACAGTACTGAAAAACAAAATGGGTAATTACAAAATTATCTACAGATCAGAAGTTACTGCAAAAATAATGCTAAAAATGAACAAAAAAATTTGATTTTTAGAAAAAGATAATTTGTAAGGAGGAAGAATGGAGAGCAGATGTATCCTCTTTTTGTCTTTTCCCTATTTGCAATCCTGACACATCAGTCATCTCCCAGAGCATAGATGGAACTTTGTTCTTTCCCTTCCCCCTCTCTGCATTGCAATTAAAGATGTGACATATTAGCTTAATTTCACTTAAGTTAGAAGATTACAGTGTCAGCATCATACCTGACATGGCCTTATAACCCATCTTAAGTAATCACATGAGAAAAAGTAGTCATTTATAGTATATGATTCACCTCACTTTCAGTTAGATACCTAAGAGAAGTCAGAGGACTTTTGCTCTCAAAGCACATCTTTCTCTCAGTTGACCACTCAGATATGATGTAAACGTTGTTAACACCTAAAAGCAGATGTGATAAATTTCAGATCTTAGGACTTGCTTCAGTTGTATAACCAAGACCCCAAGCGGCATTTGAGATATTGAAGGTTCCCCTGCAACTTCAGCTTTCTCCTCTCAAGTGGTGTAGTGCCTCATATCACATTTTATATTCCTTAGTGGATACGCTGTGCATGTTTGTGAATTGAAAAGCACACTAGAAACCCACATTTATGCTATTAAATGGAATCCTAAGAATCTAGTTGTCCACACAAGGTTATTTCTTCTCACGAACAGATTTCCTTTCAGAGGGAGTTTGAAAATTGCTTAACTTTGTAGATTTAAAGGTTTTTAAGGACCTCCAGAATTATGTACGCTGTAAATGTCTCCCTGCAACCCTGCTCTGAACTAGCCGTTGTTTCTATCCATAAAGATTATTCCATGGACAGGGAAAGAGCATGGAAACGAGCATGGAAGCCACCATGGAAGCAAAAAAAAACCAAAGGAAGGGGAGAAAAATTTGCCTTTCAAAATCGTAGATGTTGAGATGCCTTTTGGTTTTTCTTTTTTTTTTTGTTTGTTTTTGTTTTTGTTTTTGTTTTTGTTTTTGTTTTTGTTTTTGTTTTTGTTTTTGTTTTTTTGTTTTTTTTTTTAGTACATTCAAATAGGCTGTAATCTAGTGTTTAAGGTAAGTTGTTTCAAAATAAAGTACCTGTGAAAATTATATACTGAATTCATAAAGACAACTGTGATACTGCTAATTTTCAGGATGCAACTCTGTTGCCAATGTAGAGGCATGGGTTCCCATAAAAAATTCAGGAAGATTCATAAATAGCACTCCCAGTGTGAAGGTGCTGCTGACAGAAAAGGAGTTGGAATGACAGCCATGTAAAGCACACTCTGGATATCCCAGAGGCTTTGTAGAAAACTGAAACTGTATGGTTGCTGTTGAGATGACTGGAAAAAGCAATTGACTTCAAACTGCATGAATGTGTTTAATAAACTGATTAAACTGTGATGATTTGGGGACATGGAGGAGACTTCTAAATAAGATAAATGCACAGAAAAAGAAGGGTGCTTTCATCTCCACCCAGGGCTCTTCTGTCACATGGTCCTGTAGGTTTGCAGCTGTCTTTACATGTGCTGAATACAGTTCCCCAAGATAGATTCATCTGCATTCTTGGAAATAAAATCTCAAGGGCACTTAGATACTGTTTTTTAAATATCTCAGCAGCTGATAGTAAGTAAAAGTTTCATATGACTTTTAACATTTTTACTATCATCTCCATTAACAAAAGCAATCTACTGCTTTTGGGGACCTCTCCCAAAGAAAAAGTCTTAGTGTGAGTTGGCAGTGAGATACCTTTCTAATCTGATATTTAAAACTGGGATGTGTTTTGTGAGTCACAGCCCATTGAAAAACAGAATGCTGTTTGTAATTAATCCTAACAAATCAATATAACTGCAAAGTAGAGACTGCATAGCTTGAGTGAGGATATTCAAGAGGGGTTTTTTATTCAGGTCTGTTTTAGACAATATTTTGGACAAGCAGCTGTCAGTTTTGAAACTGGTTCACGTTTACCACTGTAGTGAGTCCAGATGATTGGTAGAGTACAACCTGAACACTATACTGAAGTGCAGCAGGGGTAAAATCTATGCTAAGAACAGGATTGAGGTAAATTATGGAGGATAATGGCATATTGGCTGAAAGAGCATGGCTTAGCAGATACGTCAGTGAGCAATGAAATTAAAATGCTTGTAAACTAATTTACATAGCACAGCTGCTGAACACAGCACCTGTTCAAAGTGGCTGTAAGACACTAATAGATGTAATGAGTGCAGAACTTATGTCTGGTGAATTTTTTCTAATGATCTGAACAAGTGCCCAAAGGATATGAAGTAAATTGCGAGTCCTGTGCATAGATAAGAACGCTTACTTTAACTATGAAAAGTATATAAAAAATGAATATTTATTTTAGTGTTAAAGAATATTTCCAATAGAAAAGATATATAGTAGGGCACAGACCTACTGTGAAACTTTACATAATATTGATAATTTAGTTTCTGTCAAGAAAAACAATATTAGGAGGCAGACACTAGACCTATCCACAGGAATTTTAGCGAGGAAGCCTATGTTATGAAATCTGGCAATATTCTCTAACCCTGTGTGCACCCCAGATGGACCTGACTGCCATAATGGATACAAGAATATCCTTTTCTGCTTAATTTCTCCACTTTGGTGCCTTGGTTTCTATAAAGAGAAAATTCGAAGAGAAAGGTCAAGTCTGATAGGAAAAGTATGCTGCACCAGAACTGGAAAGTCAGAATATGCCCTGACATGAGTCTGGACTTGGTCTGAATAGCCCTCTGGAAGAACTTTCCTCTCTCTGTTCAGTAGACAGCAAACCTGGATGCCCAGCACAGCTGTCCAAAGGGGAATACCCAAACTTAGGCTGTGTGACTACCCCTACCTCTCTTTGCTGAGAATTGTACAGTCCCACTGAAGGTGGTGGAACTACAGATGGAACTACTTCTTAGGAAAAGAGAAGAGACCTAAATATTCCACCTGTAAGAATGAATAAGTTTTTTTGGAACTCAGGTTGAATACATTATCCTGTTAATAAAAATCCAAGGTAAAACCATGAAGTAAATAGATAAATAAATAAATAAATAAAACATTTATATGGTTAACAGAGCAAATACACCCCACAGGCTGGAAAAATAAACACATTGATCATTGGCAACTTCTTTAGAAGCTGTAAGATTGAGCAGTTTGCAGAGGACATGTAAATGGATATGGAAGAGTCAGAGTAGTTAAGGATTGCTCTAGAAATCTCTGAGATAGACTATTCCTAAGAGGGAAATATCTTGAAAGGTTCATGAAATAATGATGAAGGAACCCATGCAATGTGTTTTTCCCTTAATGCCATTGTAAGCATCACAACCTTCTCCTTTGTCTGTATGATTGCAGACCATTCAAGTCCGCTCATCTCTGGAGATTCAGATACTGTAAAGACCTCATTATCTTTAAACTGTTATTTATCTTCTCCTTTCTGACTAGTTTTAGTAAATGTATTTTGTGAAAATCAGTAGACTGCTTTTTAACCTGTTGCCTACCCTTCTGTTCACTGGGGGAAGGGCTGTAACCTTGCTACCCACAGCTGTGCTAACATATCCTCAATCAGTCATCTTCTCACTAGATCAGCTTAAAGCTTCAGATGTATCTTGGCTTTTAATTAAATTAAAATGGGAGGAAGAAGTACCCCTTTAATGTGTGTGCTCCAAAGGGAACAAAATCTAGCGAGTGAAGCACACACAATGATCCTGTCTATTTACAAGCCTGAGAATTAGATGAAAACAGAAAAAAAGGGAAACTTTGTTCTGATCAAAACAGTAGTTTGATATAAAACAAAAAGGGTGGCTTTCTAAAATATTTCAAAAGACTTTTTTTCCTGAAGATGTGCTTGTAATAGAATTTTACAGCCTTCTTCCACGTCTTTGTACAAGCCTAGGAAGAAAAATGGAGTTAGTTGTAGGACCTGAATCAGAATCTTGGATCCAGGTAGTAATGAAAGTTGAACATGTTTTGTAGTTTTTGGTGCAAAATAAATAAAAAGACATGAAGATCAACATACCCACTTTGAAGACAGAACGTTGCTGCACACTCGATCACGTTCCTCCAAAAGGAAGTCTTTTCTCTCTCTGACAGTCACCAACGGACATAAAAATCAGACTTCAGTGAGCCACACAAAAGTCTTTTCACTCTTTTTTCATGTCCTTCACACACTGAGTTCTCAGTGTCTGGCAGGGCATTTACAGTGGCCTGCAGTGGCTTCTGAAGTGGGATTCATGATTGGGTGTTTTCTTTGTATCCTGTAACCCAGTAGTGAAAAAAGTTAGAAAAGCACCTTGAGAAATAAATATCCTCTGACTACTTTTCTTGTGTCTCTTTCACAACAAAGCTACCTTCTAGTGAAAGACGTCCCTGCCCATGGCAGTAGGGTTGTTACTAGCTGATCTTTAAGGCCCCTTCTAACCCAGACCATTCCAGGATTTAATGAATATCACACCTGAATTGTTGTATGCCCAGTGTTTTCTTATCAATTGTACAGCACAGATAAGCTTCACATCATTCATGTTACTGGTGATTAAAACCAATCTGGGGTCTCACAGATGGTATATTTCAATTTAATTATACTTTCTGATAGTGAATACATCTGAACAAATGAAAAAATGATGTGATGTTATATTCTGCTGCAAGGCAGAACACAGTTTGACACAGACAGCCATAAAATCTTCATTCTGGAGCAGTAAATGATTAGCATCAGTATTACTGCTTACTCATCATTCAACAGTCAAGATTGGGGTGGAAATCTAAAAGTTGTCACCTAAAACAAGAAGAGATAACAAACTGACAGACAATATGGTTTGAATAGATAAACAGTCATCCCAGATATTTTTTTCTTTTTCTCAGTGAAGGGAGTAAAAAACAAGATCAACAATGAAAGTTACATGGAACTTACATCACTGCATGCGGGAGCAGAGAATCACCCTGGCACCAAGTCTGCAATCTTGACAATTCTCACAAGTGCCTACTGAAAGCTATTGCTATCTGACATATGTTCCTATAAGTGCTAATTAAATCTCAGGGCTGTGTTCTATTATTAAAACAAGAGTTCGTATTGCTACTAAACAGAGATGCCTCCCTGCAGGAGCAGAGCTATCAGCTGCCTGGGTTTCCCTGATACATCTTCCTTTTCTGTCCTTGGAGCACCATCTAAGCCAGATTTTGAACAAGTGCAGCCCATGTCTGGGTTTTGGGAATTTCCAGCAGAAGCTTTGCAAGGAGCTTGGCAGGCTGCAGCAGGGAATGGTAGGTGAGCGTAGGCAGGCAACAGGAGAAGGAAGAAGATGTTCATGCAGCTTTAGATCTGAAATGCTGGTAGCTGCTGTGCTTAGCCTGGGTCCCCAGAGGCCCAGATGTTAGCAAGGCTGGTGCTGGGGGACAGCAGAGCTGGGGGTAGAGAAGTGGGGGTTCATTGCAGGAGGGGATTTAGGTCAGGGTTAAGGGAGCAGGGGGCTGTAGGGGTATTAGAGCTATGTAATGAGAGTTAGATGGGGAGGTGTTTGGGTTGGTGGTGGAGATCTTGGCATGAATGAAGGTAGGAATAGTGGGTCTCTGTGTTAGATTTGGAAAGTATGGGAGGCTCTAGGCCAGGAAGCCTGGGACCTACTCATTTTGAGACAAGGAATGTTTGATGTGGGGCTGTGGGACTCGTGCTCTGTAGGTGAACAGGACTGTGATATGGTGGAGTTTGCTTGGACCCAGTGATTTTGTTTTGAATATGATTCATGAGTTTCTTTTCAGGAGAGAGCACTGGATAGCAGTGGATTCCTTCTACCCCCTACTTCTTTTAGAGCTTTTTTTCTATTTTTCTCTATTTTGAAAATGTGGTTACATTAATCAGGATGTAAGACCTGAATATGCTTCACTCCAGGAGAGAAGTACTTACAGTATATAGGGCAAATGAAAGAGAAAAAGGGCAATAGACAATGAAATGCCCCACAACCTCCTTTCCCTGATTAACGTTCATATTAGCTTTTAACTATTCTCATAAGCCTAGTGCAAGGACTGCAATGCCAGTCTGAAGCAGGTGTCTTTTGCACAACTGCATGATTGCTTGTAACCTTTCCTTAAATAAGAATGATGAATCCATAGCAAATTCCTTGCTCTGCTACTTATCACAAGATTTATCCCTACTAAATGCAGGAGTATTGTTTACCTGTTTGTATTCTAGATGCTTACATTTAGATGGGATTCATACTGCCCATGTCTGCCTCTTTTTGCATATAACTCTCAACCAGAGGTTGTTTGGAGCAACCAGGTCTGGCTGGATGTTGCCCATTTTTTCAGCATCTTTTGCACATAAAGTCAAACTCATTTTATGTGCTTGCCCAAAACTTGTGGACCTAATGCTCACAGTTTCCTGTTGGAAATATGAAACCGAACTTCTGTGCTGGTAGAGTAGGAAGAAAACTTCCTGTCCTTTACAGACAATTGATAAAAATATAGAAGTATAATAAATATTGGCTGTGCCACCTGTGACAATGTCCCTACATTATCCAGTGTAAGAAAAGTATCTCACACTGCTTGGATTGCCCC
Organism: Oxyruncus cristatus; assembly: GCA_013399855.1. Lineage (NCBI taxonomy): Eukaryota > Metazoa > Chordata > Aves > Passeriformes > Cotingidae > Oxyruncus > Oxyruncus cristatus. Next base: position 858,000 of record VXAY01005704.1, read on the forward strand.
GAATTGGAGGAAATAAAGAAGCTTTTTTTTCGGCCCTTTCCATTTATTTTATTGCAGCTAACAGGATGACACTCGCTGTATCACTTACAAGATTGCTTCTCTTTTTTCCCCCCCATGAATCAAATAAACAATTCTAGAATAAATATACTGTAAATATAAAGACAACAAAAAATAAAGAAACTCAGTAAGACAAATGCTATAAAAGATGCAAAAATCTAGTCTGTCCGCACACAAGTATCTGTGAATGGATACAGAAACGTGCAACAAAATCAATAGGTAACTTCCATCCTCCACACCCCATTTATAAGAATGCTACAGAAATTGCAATGTAATTAGTTTATGGATTTTTGTTTGTTTGTTTGGTTGGGGGTTTTTTGTTTTTTTTTTTTGTTTGTTTGTTTTGTTTTGTTTTGTTTTTCCTGATTGTTGCAGCATTTTACCCCTTCTTTCTTTCTTTCTCATTTCTTTTTCGTCTGAGTTAGCGTGATGTGTTCAGGATATGTGCTCAAGCTTCTCTTAGAAACTTAAAGGAAGGAGGAGGATAGTGCAATTCCCTGCATTCACATGATTCCTACTGGGTTGTTCTTGGCATTAATAATTAAAGAAATATTATATTTCATTATTTGTGCAGGTTTCATAACAAATAATATTAGGATGTGTTGAGCCAAGTGACACAAAGGGTAAATCTAGTGGTCTGGAGGAATTCACTGTAACATCTTTGTTTTGTATTCATGTTTTTCTTTCAAAAATTGGTTATTTCCAGTAAGAACTTGTGCATTCTCATGTAGCAGCATTTTAATGGCAGACTAGATATAGCCAAGGTGAAACTTCTAGCTCTGTAGCAATATAATTTTTTTCTTCTCTTTTAAAATATAGGTTATCCTGACCCTGCATAAAATAGCCTTCTCAGATCTAAAAGGCAAGTTAAACCTAGCTGTTGCTTGTCAGGTCTACATGTAGGCGCTAGCTTTTAGGTTTTGGCATTTTGTAACCAGGTCATTTTTGCCATGACTTCAACAATAGTTTCTTTGAAACATTGCTGTGAATCCACTGAAAGTTCCTCAAATCTGAGTCACTTTGAACTCAGTATTTCTGGATCATTGCCCTGACACTTTCTTTGGTAGAAAATTTCAGACTGCCTGAATAGCAACTATTGTTGTTATTCTTATTGGTGAGAGTGAGACACTTTTTCTCTATCTTTATAATGAGATCAAAATATATAGATGTATGCCCTCATATATAGAGAAATCCTGATGTCCTGGCTGATATCTTTCCTAGACTTGAAGAACTAGCCTCACAAAGTGTTTAGGGTACAGCAAGGGTAAAATAATCACTGCATGAACAGAGCAACCCATGGGATGAATCATTGAAACAGTAGCTTGCATGTAACAGCTTTGAGGAACTACACATAAATCCAGCCCACTGTCCTGGAGAAAACTTACACTGGAGTGGAACCAAGCATAAAACCCTGAGGTTACAGTCAGTGAATCTTGGTTTGATATGCTGCACTGTATGATAGAACATTGTTTTCTCCACTTCTCAATATATTTAGAGAATTTCTATAGCATCCATTTTATTGTCTGCATTGTGGGAATTAATGACAGGCCAAGATTTGTACCTGTACCATGTTTTTAGGCTCTCAGGGCCAACCGCAAATGTACAGTAAATATTTTATCAGACACTTTGGACTAAATGAGCACTTATTACATGGTCATGTGGGCATGTGCAAGTGGGGTACTGTTCAGAATCCTGGTATTTGTGCTGTATAGACATCCACAGAAACATTTATGGGAGGGATAAGGACTTACAGGGGTTCTTGATTGCCTTTCATTGTGCACACATTTTGAGCACTCAGGAATATTTCTAGACAGGTGTTATCACTCTCAAAATGCACATTGCACAAACTGGTAGGAGTGAGAGTTTCAATCCAGCTATCTAATTTCTGTGTGTCTTTAATATGGCATGATGTAGCCAACAAAATCACAGAGAAGAGCAACAGCACCTCTCAGTAAACACCCCTGCAGGGTAATAAAGTGATGTATTAGAACATATTTTATTTTTTACTTTATCTTTATACTCTGTCTCTTTTGGCACAAAATCTGATTTAATAAAAATAGATAAGAAATATGGCTTTATGCTTCAGGGCATTAGACTTCCTCAGGCTTGAAGGGTTTTTTTCTGAGTTAGACACATGTCTCACCAACTGCCCTTTATGGAATTCTTCCTGCAGTTACTTTTAAAAATTTTAAAAGCCTGAAAGTACCATCTATTTTGGCCAAACCAGTAATTTTGATCTTCAGTGCTTGACAGTTATTTTTGCCATTTATGAACATACTGTACATTACATTGTCTCTAAGGTCCAATATTTACTCCCCACTCTATATCTCTACATCAATATCTGTATATCTGTGGTGATTTTATTCAGCCTTTAGCATATGCAACCTAATAGTCAAATAATTAACTCCTCTCTGTAAAATGGAAGTGTTGGAAAGGTTATTTTGGTAGAAACAGGTTAAAATCAACCAACCATCTGTAGCTCTGGCATATGTGATTTACAGCTCACTGCAGTATTACATGAGACAGTCTGTGTCTTTCTTTCATCCCGCAGATGAGTTTTTGTTCTTTAAAGCTTGACAGCCCTTTGTTTAGGCAAAAGTTCACATGTTTTGCTCGGAAGTTTAACTTTTTTTGTTCAGTCAAAGTGTGTCTTTCCGTCCAAAAATGAATAATAAAATTTGACATTTTTCTCCAAAGCACAGCAGCATTAAAGGTCACATTTTCAAAAGAACCTGTAAAACTCTCCTAAAAAATTATTCTAGAGTATTTAAGTGCACAGACACTTTTTTTTTCAAGAGTGCATAGAATGAAGAATGAAAGCAACTCTGTTAGTGTGTTTCAAAATTTGGCAATGAAGCTGAATTAATGGAATTAGGATAATTTTTCAAAAACATGTATGTCATGTAGGGGCCTAGATATTATTCTTTAGGTTTTAGGTGGAAAATAGCTGAAGTACTTACAAACATACAACCTTTATCATGAGAAAGAAGAAAAGTAGAAGAAGAATTTCCATTGTTCATAACAAATGCCATAGTTATTGCTTGGTATATTAAAATAGTGTACTGGGACTTTCACAAGACAGGAAATTTGTTTTACTAGGCATTATTTAGTCACACTGCCAGTCCACCACAAAGATCTCTTCAGACTGAGAGATGAAACAAAATATGGGAGGAAAAATAGAGGGTTAGAGGGATGAACTGAGAGCATGAAGGTCACACAAATGGTCAGGCATAGTAGTTTTCTTTGAACTTTCTGTTAGATCTTTCTTACTGTACAGACGATGGTCTCTTTTTCTTCATATATCTTCAGATATTTGAGTGAAAAAAACCCTATTGATCAGCTTCCTATTGAAAAATAGATAGAGGAGAGAGCTGCTTTTGTAAGTAGACAGCCAAATTTTTAAATAGACAGCTATTTGAGTAATCTTTAATACTCTAGAGCCTTTGTCAACAAAAACTTTAAAAAATTGCTACTTTGGCAGGTGGGCTTATGGCCATTTATATCTTGTGCTCACAGGCAGTCTTGGTTTGCTAAAGGTAACTATTGTGAGAAACATACCAACAAAATAAACCTAACAAAGAGTTTTAGAACATAGTCCTAGGCATTATTCTATTGGGACAATAAAGAAGGGTATTACTTTGTACTGATTTTCCTCAACAGATATGGGGACTTTTGTTACATGGATTGTCTGGCAGGTAGATAGGGTAGCAGTATCTTTTTTTCCCCTCCTATTGGGCTGTGGGCATTGTGAGATTTTTCTGTGATGCAGTGGGGAATATATATTGAAAAGACTCTGGAAGAAGATGCCAGAGGTCAACCTCGAATTTGATTGCAATTATTCTTTAATATCACTTTTTAGTTGTTCTGTTAATTTATATTTATTCATCTACCTGTTGTTTTTATTTTTGTTTTGTTTTGTTTTGTTTTGCCAAGCCACTGTGGAGGAACCATGGGGATTGTAAAACCTCGACAGAAAACATTGGTTTCACCAGCAAAAAAAATTCAGAATTGGAAGGGCAGAAGCTGCTGTGTCTAATGCCATGTGTCGAAGAAATGGTACCTTCACAGCTGGTGGATCGTGTAGAAAGTGTCTTTGAGATTGTTGGAGCTGTAGCTACTGCAAGCTGTGGTGTGAAAAGGAAAGGAGACTTGGAAAAAGGTACTCTGATTAAGTGTTTTTCATTATATTGAAAATTTCTCCAAATCGTCTTTTCATGTGATCACCAGCACCACTTCAAGATCCTTATTTTCTCTTTCTTGAACAACTTGGTAGTTATGGCAAAGACCATGTTTACAGGTTCTCAAGATAGACTTAATCTCTAATGTTCTTCTCTTTCTCACTCTTGACAGAGGTCTCACCCCCTCCATTTTCAAATTTCAAAAGGTGAAGAGTTTGCTATGCATTTTTCCTTTTGATTTCTCCCTCTACCTTGTTGGACCACACAAAGATATTGAGTGATGTCTGGCTCAGGTGTCCTCAGATAGCTGTAATGCTGTTAGACGGGCTGTGCAAAGCAAGGGAAATAACAAAGTCAGTTCTGTCTGTTCTCCATTGTACATACCACTATACAACACACATTACAAGGTCAAATCTAATGAGATTAAAAAAGAAATATTAACTGAAACCCCTGTGGGAGACTGAAGACTCTGCATTTTAACAGGCATGGGAGGAGGCTGATTGAGTAGAGTTCAGATTTTTTAGGGAACCCTGTGGTATCTGTCCAGATGTTTGCATAATGCATGAGCATTGGGTTTGAGTAGATCTTTGAGGAAGTCTGCATTAACACTGCCGTCGTGGATTATCCTTTGATGGACACCAGTTTACAAGGTGAAGTTGTACTTGCTGGTTCACACTATGGACAGGTGGCAGGAAAACCACTGGGCTACTGTACACCACATTCTTACTTTCTTGGGAGAAGATTTCTGTTTACTCTCATTACCTAGCTTCAGGTTGCGCTTTTTCAGGTCAAACCCTTTAAGGATAGCCTCAAAATTATCCTTCATCTCTAGAGCTTCCCAAAACTTTGCTTCACTCACACAGGAAGTAGAGATTTGAGACCTTTACTTCTGTAGCTTAACTCTGCATCAATATTTAAAGATGGAAATACCATCCTGTCATGGTGACCCCTGGACAGCAGAAGCAAATGAATAAACACAGCTGTTGGTCCTAGATAGAACACAAAGCAACTCAAAATGATGGCAGGATCACTGCCAAAATGCTGTGTACCAGAAATAAGCCTGCATACTCACTTCATTTTCAAATAAGAGTGCACTAGTGCTCTTATCAGTTCATCTATACTAATGCTCGTATTGATGACTGAAAAATGACATATTAAAATAATGCCAGTTCACAGAAAACCTTGCTGCAGAGAGAAATTATTTAAGGAAGTATGTATCTTTGCATGGTTAGAACTGCAGCAGAGATCCAGAGAAAACAACGTTAATACGAGCAAATATCTAAGCAAGTCATCTGTTGAGGTATTCTAGGTAAAGAAAAGGCAAGTTTCTATTCCTTCCAGGTCACAATACATGTATAACAAAGGTACTTAAAACTAGGATGGAATCATCCATATCTTAAAAGGGAGCTTGGGATAGAAAGACACTTCTGTAGAACAGTTTCAATATCTCCATGGGGCACAAGGTGAGAAACATCAGCAAAGTAGCTAAAGAAATGGGTAGTTAAAGAGTATGGGTTATGAAGAAATTTTTAAGAGCACATAACCACCTCAGTCCTGTTGATATTTTAGCATTTTCTTGGATTAATCTACAGATTCTGAAGTGATTTATGTGATGTGTTGTTTGAAGAACCTTTTCATAACAGGAAAAATGTCTGACTATAGGGAAAGATAGCAGTTGATGCATTCAAAACTTTCAATTTATTTTTTTAATATGTTTAAGACCTCTTTGTCACATGACTGTTTGAATGATAGTAGTCTACCTGAGTAAAATCACACATATATCTGAATTAGGCCAAAATTTGTGGAAGAAAGAAAAAAAAAAGTTGGAAGTGCCAAAGTGCATGAAACCATGGAAGGAATTAAAATCTTTATGCTGTATGACTTGATTTTTTAAAATTAATTAAGCAGTTACTTTTATATGTATGCTGTTGACTCATTAAAAAAAAAAGTATGACAACAGTATTCTTCAATTTAGTTACATTTTATACACTTGGTCATGCATATACTTCACTAAATTTATGTAGGCACTTATTGCAGTGAATGTGCTCAAAAAAAGCCCTTGTTCTTTTCTTTTTCTGAAAAGAACTATTGAAAATAAACAGAAGTATGTTTAGGTAGAGCATAGGTCTTCACTGTTAGATGGAGGAGATTCAGTAAGAGATCTTCACTTTTTCTGTCTGCAAGACAAACCTTCTATAGACAGAGCTAAAAAAGGTAAATGCAAGATAATTAATACCACTTGCTCTTGAGGCCAGGATTTGGTTCATAGGCCCTTTTCATTGGTAGTGAGGTCTGTAAGTCATGGTAGAAAGACTGCAGTGCAAAGTAAAAATAGAAAAATAGAATTTTGAAGTTTGTTTTGACTGTCCATATAAAAAAGAAAAAATAAACACAATGGAAAAAAGCAAATTATGGAAAATCATGCTGAAATATTAATCTGATAAAGATCTTTCTGAAAGATAGGGACATCATTAAGGAATATCATCCCAAGTTGTAGAAGAAGAAGGTTACAGGTGCTGGGGAAAAAAGAGGTGGAAAAATGTGTCATTAGTTGAGATAAAGCTTGAAATACCCTAAGGTACTCCTAGTCTTAGCTATCAGTCTTACGATCTTTCAGTTTTATTGTACTACTGGATAAGTCTCAATTAAGAAGCTCAATGAAACAGATTTTTCCCTTTTATCATTCAATAGTAGAAAGATCAACCTGATTTTGAAAACCTTTGTATCACTAGACTCCAAATAATGATCTCACCTATCACGTTTCCTGTATTATTGCATCACTTCTAATTAACTCCCCTGTTAATGATTTGATACTCTTCATTTTGCAGTTTGAGAATGTTACCAAAGATTTTTTGAAATTAATTATTATTAGTTCTATTCATTGCTTAAAATTCATCATTGGCTTTTTGAATTGTTAATGACTTCATTAAGAGAGCACTGCCAGAATATTGTATTATCCTGCTAAGCACTTGTATGATCTCCATCAACATAAGTCCTTCTTAGTCATAATGGTTTTTGTCCTCTGATATCCATGGGAAATCATTAAATATTATCCCTACTCAATTTAAGGAGAGGAGAAATGGAACAGATTAAGTAGACTGTTCCAAATAACACAGAAAGAAAAAAACTAAACCTGTATCTTAGCTTGTGGCTGACGATATATCTCTTAACTATCGTGTTATTCAGAACTTCAGGACTTAACTGAAGATACTGACTATACCTCTTCAGATTTCTGAAGCTTTGGAAATGCTGAATTTGCAGCAAAATATCATAAAATATAGATTCTGATGGAAGGGATATGAATATTCTCAATCACTTTTCCCACACTAGATAAGATTTCATCTGAGAAACAAAAAGTACTGTGCTGAGAAATACTGTAAGAAATGTTTACAGGGAATGCAGTTCAGATGTCCTGAGTCCCTCTTCTGACTGTTTCCACAGTCAGATTGTTTCAAACTAGATAGCCAAATAACCAATCAAGACAGAAGTCAGGATGCATCACAAACTTCCTATTTTGTCCAAACAGATTGCTTCAAGGAGGACAGAGAAAATGGCATTGCACAAGAAAATGTATTCTTGTGCTTCTTAGCAAAAATGTTTGCCTTTGTTTACTTGTTGGGTTTTTGGTTTTGTTTTGTCTTTGTTTTGGTTTAGATTGTGTGTGAAAACAGATTTTGTGTGAAAAAAAATCTTTTAAAAATTATCCACTAAAGACATTCAGTTTTCTACACTGCATAATAATGGATCCCTCTTCCAACTGTTTCTCCAGTTTCCTCTGAAGCCTTTCATTTTCATCATATTCATTGGCAAGGGGTTCCATATGGCTGCTGGCCTTTCATGAAGAACCATTTCCTCCAGTTTGTTCTGCACCTTGCTTCGACTAACTTTGACTAATAGCTCCTACTATTCTTCTTGTATTAGAAGACAAAATGAACAGTGAATTTTTATTCATGCTCTTCATGCTTTTCAGATTTTACAGATCTGTAGTATATCTCCCCTGGATCATCTATTTTCCAGTGATCCTAAGTGACTCGGTTCTTCCACATATCAGAGGAAACAAAGATACCTATCTTTGATCATTTCCCCCCAGTGTTTTGCATTTCTGCTGTTTTTCTTAGAGATGAGGGGATTACAGCTGTACCCAGAGTTTAAGACAAATTAAAAAAAAAACCAAAACATGGATTTCTACAGAGGCATAATTATGTTTCCTGTTTCATTCTCTGTACCTTGAACTTGGTCTTTTTACTGAGAGGAAATACTGAACTGGTGTATTTGTGGAAAAAGAAATGTTCTGACTAAACTATTTAAACTATTTAAAGCTAAAATTCTTGCCTATCACACTAGAAATTTAATTTCTGAAAACAGGAGAGTAGTATAGATGGCAACTAACACCCAGGAGGATGCAGGTAGGGACTAAAGACGCACATATAGACTGTAAACATGAAAACAGGATCATCTCTTCTGTGAAAATGAATGACAGAAAAAAACCACCAAACATTTACTATATTGCAGGTTAAGCTCTGTATTTGAATTGCTTCGTTATGTTCATGCTTCTTTTAGATGTGGACTATACTGGGTTTGAAAAAAAGATGAAGCTTCCTACTATGGTATTTAGTAGGTAGTCTCTGAATCACTAGGTAACCGGGAAGTATCAAGGAGGTGGCATGCTGTAATACATATGACATTTATCTAAATCAGTCCTGTATAATATGGAAAATAAACCCCTTCAAAACAATTGTAACATTTAATACCTTTTCCATGTAATTCAGTTCATAGACGCCTAATTAAAGATCACTGAACCAAGTGTTTAAGAGGCAACCAATTTAATTGCTGTAATTGTATGATTTAGATGAGTAATAAATGGGCTAATGATACTGTAATATTGAGTGTTCAAGTTGGTGATCAAGTCAATTAAGATATAATTGTAAAGCAGCAATCTACAAATAATGAGTGAAATCCTTCCTATCGAGAATGATGTTGACAGGGAAAAGACTCTGTAACCTTATCATATTTTTACATTTAATTTGATAGAAGGGAACATGTAGACAAATTTTAATCCTGCTGATCATGTAGAAATCAGTGTCCATTGTTGTCCACCTTTCAAACAGATATACAGACTTAGCAGTTGGAGGCAAATTATAGCGACTGTTTCATAAAGTCATTTTTTTAATTCTTGGACTGACCTGCAGCAGCGAGATCTTCAATAGCTATTTAAATCTGGGGTGATGGCCACACCCAACAGCTCCACCAGAACAGCCAATTGCAGTGCACACTTCACCTTTTTGTCAGAAATAGCTTTTCCTTTGGACTCAATCAGAAACTGAAACAAACATTTGCCAAACAGATGACAACGTTGGAGGGAATTATCCTTCCTACTAACACAGGGTGTATGAGAGAGAAAGTATGAAACCCAGTTCAGAGAAACTGGAGATGCTTTGCTGTCATCTCCAGACATCAGTAGTCACTCCTGATATTCTTGAGGTCATACCTGGCAGTGTCATTGTTGGCATTTTGTGGATGAGCAGCAAGAATTGACACTGGAGAGCTCCCGGCAATCAACAATAGCCCCGCTGAGAGATCAGGGCGGGTTTGTAGGTGGGCGCTTCCGTCCTTTTCCAGGACTCTCACCTCAGCTTTTCCCTCTCAGTGTGAATGGGGTTCAGGCTCAGCTATTTCTGTTTCTGATGGTCTTATTCCTTCATGTTCCTACAAGTCCAAGAATTTCAGCTCTGCAGGTGGAGAAGGAGCCTGAAAGACAAATAAACTACTGCTTCTAGTATTAAGAGTGGACGGTAATAAGAACCATTATGTTGTATTTGTTTTCCCTAACATGAGACACCAACAGGAGACATGTACAAACACCTCTCTGATCTTTGATAAGACCTTCAAGGGTATGATTTACAATGTTTAAAACAAGTCTCTCAGCTGGACAGGACAAATTGCCCTCTGAAATTAATGCTCTCACCACTAATCCTAGAGGGGGATTACTTTAGATTAAACATCAAGCTCTCAGGTGGCTTGAGCTAAATGAGATATACCCTCCACAGCTGGATGAGTACTGGGCTTATTTTTTTTTTTTTACTTGTTTTCTATTCCATTTGTCAGTTAAAGGCATTTCATTTCTCTGAAGATTATGCCCGAATTTGTTTTCACTCTACAGATAATTTCAAGTGAGGTTTTATAAACCAAAATTTGGAATGCAACTTAGAAGTTAAGGCTGTTGAACTTGATAATAGATTGAGAGAGGTGTTATCTTTTACAACAGACTTCTTTTCCCTTGTCTGTTCCTTTTAGCAGAACGAGCTACTGTAAAATGAATACTCACTAGCACCGTGAAGCTTTTCCTAATGACAGCCAATATACCTTAGTAATAACTTTGTACCCTAAGTAAGCAATTTTGCATCCTATCAAATTAGCATAATTTTTAATTGAATCTTATAATATTCCTTTCTTTTTTGTTTTTACTAATGCAGTTTAAGTATAATCATATTAGTCTCTCCTGTAAAACATGATAAAAGAATACTAATCAGACATAATAAAGTATAATGCAGAGCTGGGGAATGGATGAAGAACATTAATTTTTTGCTGCGTTGGAAACCCTAGTTTTGGTTCATTCCTTCTACAGTTTTTTTGCTTATTCTTGCCACCATCCTCCCAGCATATCCTATTTGAATGAACAAGAAATTGTCCCTTCTAAAACTTTTAACCCCACAAGACCACAAGACAAATTGCTGCAGATTGTTGACAATAGTGTCAAGGAATTTGTGAGGACATGTTTCAGGTTCAGGTTCATAAGAATTTTCCTGTATAAGGGCAGAAATACAACTCTTATTAAACATCAATATTATAATTTCAATGAATCTTAAAGAAGAGTACTTGTTTTCAGGATGTCACTGTGGTATCTCCTCACAAATGTTATCTCCTGGTATAAATCATGACAACTGAAATATCTGGATATTGATTATCTTACTGATCTTTTCTCTTACTTACTCTTTCTTGTCAGTAATGCAGAAATCTTTAAAATATACTTTCCATTGCCAAGAACTCCTGTATGTTGGCCTTCTCTTTGGAAAGGCCTCTCTCTCAATGCTGGTGACTTTTTTCCACAGCATCTGAAAGATTTAGGTTTTGTTCATAGGCAAAATCTCTCATCTATATAATTTGCATTTGTTCCAGTTTCTACATTGGAACAGGCTTTTCAGTGAGCACTCCTATCTTCATTATATTGAAGCAAAGGTCTTATTCTACCCAAACCATATTTTCCTTTGTCTCTTTTCTGTCATTTCCCATTAATCATCACAGAAAACGCAATTGCTTTTGGTCTTATTTTCAAATCCTTTTATGTATTTTTCCTTCTTGTCTCTTAGTATCTCTTACCATTGTAGAAAGTAGCATCAGGTGATTTTTTTGTCCCATCCCAAACTATCTAAGATGCTATTCTTTATCCTCAACAAATTACATTTTCTAATTCCTTGATTTTTACTCTCACCAAAGCTATGTTCAGGTAGGAAAAAACACCACATGTACATCTACAAATCTTCTCCATTTTACCCTCAGATTTTCTTCTAGAAATGCTCTATATTCTTCACTCTGTAACCCCTCTTCACTCTGTAACCTTTTCCTTTTTCCCATGGATTTGTTTCTATGCTCCAAAGATCCAAGGCTGGGGTGTGATATGGCCCAGCTGTGCAATCTTGGCTCAGACTTCAGGGGAAATTGCTAAGCTGTGACAAAGAACTGTGAGAAAGGCTCTAGAGCTGACCCATGGAAGACAACAAAGGTAAAATTAGAGACAGAATTCAAGAGAAGGAGACTGCAGAATTCAAGAGAGGAAACATCAACATTGAAAAATATAAGGTTCCAAAGCAAAACATAGGGAGCTCACAAAGCTGACGGAAGATGGCAACTCAGCAACATGGGATATATATTTCAGTGAGTATCCTTCTGCCATCCCTTCTGCTCCTGATTCATGTGGGCCTGGTGATCAAAGAGTATTTCTAGGCTTACTGGGATGATGGATGGAAACCTATGCTGGGAGCTCTTCACATTCTAGCCATTGTGAGTGTGTTAGCCAATAGATAACTGCTTTATTATTGAAGTTGTATATATTGCTGTTGTCTTTTAGCCCCAGTAGGCAGCTCAGCCTCATACAGCCACTCGGTCACTATTCTCCCTGCCTCCAATGGGATGCGGGAGAGAATCAGAAGGGCAAAAGTGAGAAAAATTCCGGGTTTAACAGTTTAAAAGGAAAAAAGTAAAACCTGCACACAAAAGCAAAGCAAAAATAAGGAATTAATTGACTACTTTCCATCAATAAGCAAGTTTTCAGCTATCTCCAGGGAAGCAGGGCTGCTTCATGCATAGTGATTACTTGGGAAGACAAATGTCACCACTTAGAATGTCCCTCCTTCCTACTTCTCCCAGCTTTTATTGCTGGGCATGACACCAGTGGTATGGAATATCTCCTTGGTCAGTTGGGATCAGCTGTCCTGTCTCTGTCTCCTCCCAACTCCTACATTCCCCTACTCGCTGGGAGGGGCAGAGTGAGAAGCAGAAGAGGCCTTGAGTTTGTGCAAGCACTGCTCAGCAACAGCTGGATCTTCAGTATATTATCAACATTCTTTGATTTCTTCTTGCTCTTTTCTCTGTCAGTATCTACCTTTTTTCTTTTGTTCCATTAGATTTCAGTTCTTTGTTAGTAAGAGGAGTCTTAAAGCTGAAGTAGCCTGTAAAGTTTTAAGATACTTGCTGCTACCGTAGGGAGTTAGAATCTGAATGACCCTTACATTACTTTCTAACAAATTCTTTATAGAGAAGAATGAAGGGGCCTGAAATTTTTTTTATGCTATGTAAAGCATCTAGCAATATGGAACACTCCCATATGCTGAAAGCCTCTGGCTTTTATCACAAGAGAAGTAATAAATCATCTCTGAATCTTGATCAAATTATATCTTCACTTTTTGCCTATTTGAAAGTCACTTGCAGATTAGATAGGACCATGGGGGGATTTTTTTGTTCTTTTTTTCTTCTTTCTCTAAACTTATTGTAATGTTAGTTTAAAGCAACAACCAACTGTTGAATAATATGTGACATTTGGATTTTGATCAGAGACTATAAATTGTAATTACAGTCCTTCAGAAGGACCAATAATATAGAAAGTTTAGAGGACAAGAGTTGAATAAATTAATATCATTTAAGTCCAGTTACCTGTCTGTCTAAGGAATGGCCAAGGGAAACATTCTCTTCAGTATGAAACAAAATCAGGTACGTTTGTTTCCGCATCCATAAAAATGACTGTTTACACATTGAAGAGCCTTTGTCAAGCACATACGATCATGTTATTAAAGGCATTTTTTTCTTGGGAGATTGCTATGGCAATACATAATAAAATATGACAAGATAATATTGTTTACATTCAGTAATGGTGGGATTCTAGAGCAGGTAATCATACACCACAATGCTAGTGATGGGATTGCAAGTTCATCTAACTTCCTTGAATGAAAAAAAGTTATCCTGAAAGTATGGTCCTTGCCTTCAAAAGGCAAATTAGGACAAATGCATTGTTTGGATAGTCTGAGAAGCAGGTTGGTTGACAAGTTAAGTGTGGAAAGACTGGAGTATTTCTTTGTGATGAGGGTTCTCAACATGGTCATTGGCCCAGGCATGACAGCAGCATAATCCCAATGAGGCAATTAGGTATGCTAGAATACGAGGTTTAACATGTGTGTTACCATGGATGGAGCAGATAACTTTGTGGGAAGCAGATCGAATAACGTGGGATTTTTTTAATAGATTCTTGTCTTGTATATCCTTTCCACCTACTAGTTGTCAAAAAAATTACTAGAACATCATACTTCTGAGGCCTAAATCCTTGTTTCAAATTTACCTGAGACAAATTGGGGTGTAAATATAGTAGGGTTTTCTGGAAAAACAGAAAACTTGTTTATATATTCTGACTTTCTAGAAATCTAAAACCTGTTAATATCATTCGGATGAATCAACAGGAAGAATTTTAGGAATAAGTCACATGAGACTAATATGATATGTATCTTTTATTAGTTTATAGCTTTTCAAGACAAATATCTAAGATGCAAGATATGCAAGATCTATATCTAAGCAATATGCATTTTCTATAAGAATTTGATGTAGGGACCCAGAGGAAATTATTTTAGCTAAAAGAAATGCAGAATACAGGGTTGTTAACCAGAACCAAGCCAAAGTATTAACCTGAATAGAAGAGACCAAAGGATTGATAAGCAAGGACTAAGAAAGTGAGTATAAGAATTGCTAATAATAAACTCAGTTACTATGACAAATATTCAGTCAGAAAGCAACAAGGTTTATCAATAAGAAATGACCATGGAAGATGTCAGCCTTCATGCGTTTGTGCATGCAGAAGGTAGTAAATAGTACATCCATATGTTGTGGTAAGGGAAAAAAACCCAAACAGGACAGAGGTTACAAGAGGAATTCCTAAGACTGTGGAACTTTGGAATTTGCACTGCTGATTTTAGCATAAAGGTTCCAAACACGTGTTCCAAAGCACAATGAAGAGCTTTTTCAGGTAGATGACTAGAAACATTATGAAGATACTTTTTTTCTTTTTCTCCTATAATAA
>VXAY01005704.1:872859-915699 GCA_013399855.1 Oxyruncus cristatus
TATAAATATAAATATAAATATAAATATAATTGTTTTAGAGCACTTAATTAATCCTGACACTGTCAGTATTCTCATAGGGGGTAGTTTTAGGCAAAATTCCCAGCTGATTTAGCAAAGACTTTTGAAGGAGGCATTTAGCTTTACTTGAATGTCTAATTCCGTATTTTATTGGAAAAAAAATCAATACAGACTGTTTGCACAGATAAATACCATTAAGAACAGTTCTGCTCCTTTATTCTGGGAGATAGCTAAAGTCCTAGGGGAGCTATTATCTCATGCCTCTAGAAAAGAAAAAGTCAAGAGTCTACTAGAACTTAAGGATTAAAGACCCTGTGTCTTGATTTGACTCTAAAACAACTTTGCAGCTTTTGCTGTTAAGTTCAATCAAAAAATTTTGCTCCGATTGACAAAATGTAAAAAAAAAAAAAAAATTACTATTTTTTCTAGGAATAATTTCTTTCTTTTAACACGTTACTCAACCAGCAACGTTAAATATACTGGCTAAAGGCAAAAAGCTCATCATCAATACACTCAGTTAAGAAAAGATTAAGGTGATAGAAAAACACAGCTTTTTTTGAATTATATATCAAAGAGTCTGTGTAGCTATGGTTCTATAATTCTGTAAGTAAATCATTTTAAATGCTCTCTTTATGAAGCAATGCTTGAATCAGGATAGAAAACCCATCTGGTTAATGCGAAGTATTTGTTTTGGTAATCCAAACTAAAACAAAAATAAAAAATCGTGCTTTGGAGCTGGTGATTGGTACGGTTGGTAACTTTTATTCTGGCTTTTTGGTCCAACTCCTATGTTTTATTGAACAGCTTCACTACAAATAGTGATTTCATCAAATATGAGTACTTTCCAAAGCAAAGACCTAAATTCTCTCATAAATACAGGAAATATGGCTGAAAATTTGGGTTTTACACTCCTTTTCCTAAATCAGATAGAATCATAAAAACATGTAATGGTTTGGGTTGGAAGGCATTTTAAAGGTCATCTAGTTCCAACCCCCCTGCCATGGGCAGAGACATTTTCTGCTAAACGAGGTTGCTCAAAGCACCATCCAACCTGGCCCTAAAAATTTCCAGGGATAGGACAGCCACAACTTCTCTGGGAATCCTGTTCCAGTACCTCACTACCCTCTGAGTAACTCACTATGCTCTTCCTACCATCTAATCTAAATCTCCTTTATTTCAGTTTAAATCTATTCCCCCTTGTCTTCTTACTACACGCCCCTGTCAAAAGTCTGTCTCCAGCTTTCTTGTAGCCCCCTTCATGTACTGGAAGGTGCTGTAAGGTCTCTCTGTAGCCTTCTCTTACCTAGAAGGTTCTATAAAATCTCCACAACATCTTTTCTTCTCCAGGCTGAACAACCCAAGTCTCTCAGCCTGTCTTCATAGGAGAGGTGCTCCAGACCTCTGATCATCTTCATGGCCTCCTCTACACAACGTTATGATGTGATGTACAATATCACTTTGGTCCATCACTATAACAATCTTGTTGCAGGACCTGGTCAGATACATTTGAAACATGGAGAGAAAAACTTTAATTTGGTCATTCCAAATCTTGCACTACTAGTACCACAGAGCAAAAAAACTTAACTGCTAAGACATTTGAGGTATAAGAAAGGATTTGAAGTAGAACACCAAGATTATATTGAAATCATCCTCTTCTTTCATGGTAGGAGGGAGGAAAAGCTAAGAATATGTTCTTTAACATGGGTAGGTTCATTTAGCTTGAGTCACAGTGGTATAGAGCATTTTCAAGAAAGAAAGGGTGTAGTTAACACAAAGCTTATTTAAATTAATCTGTAGAAACTTATTTAATTAATCTATTTTTGACTTGATAAATCTTGTAAATTGATTTCCTTAGCAGTTTGAAATGGCCTGATATAAGGAGAATGGGATTTCTGTAGACCTTTCTCCAGCCCATGGTGTTAGGGAGGAAATGTGGTCTAGATTACTGTGCAAACTACTAATGCATTCATATAAAATCAAATATGGACTGCCTTTGTGTATCGTCAGCTTCTTGATGATGATGAGTGGAACAGAATGTATAGTGGGAGGGATGGGATTTGCTGCAGTTTCACATTATGTTCCAAATATTTTGTCTGTAATTATGTGTTGTATCCTGCTATTGTTTTATATGATGCTTAAACATTGTGTTATATCCTGTAACAGTCACAACATTTGTGGAACAGCAAAACGTTAGGGTTTTTATTCCATCCCTAAAAGCCTTCAGATCAATATTAACTTGAAGTGTTTCTTTTCTGCTGGGGACTGAAGTGCACTTCCTTGTGGCTTCTGCATCCCCATGAAAGGGCAAGCATTGCTACCATCCTTTACTTACTGCTGAGGACTCCATGGGGCTTTTAATGCATAAACGATTAAAGCAATAAAAAAATGATTGCTACTTTTAAAGCAATAATATTGGCTCAGGTGCAATCTCCATCTCAGTGAATTCCTAAACTGCTGAAAGATGTGGAGGTATAACCATGGGGACAATCACTGTATACCTGCCACTTTCCCGGACTCTTTCTCTGAGCTTTTATGCCATTGATCCTGACTTAATTTCTGGCAGAAAAGTCTTTGCTGCAGTGAAAGAAAGGTGGGAGGGGGAGAATGATTTTAAAGAAAATAAAGTATTTCAGGGTCATTTTTGAAAGGCTGTCCTTCTTGACACAATCTGGTTAATGCAGAACCAGGTAAGGTTGGTTCTGGTGTATTCTGTATGAACATGAACCATCTATGTAATGGTTTTTAACATGTTAAACTTCTCAGTCTCCTATCTTTGAGCTTCCCACACACATTGAAATTGTTGACAGAGAAACCAACAGTGGAATAGTCCTGACCCACCATCTGGGGAATCAGAGCTGTTTTCAAGTTAAATTTCTACCACTAAATTCCTCTGTCAGAAGAAGCCAATCCTTTGCCCCGATTCTCCTGTAGCCCAATTCACCTTTTTCTTCTGCTCCTTTCAGGTTTCATTCAGCCTCTGACTTGATGAGAAATAATTCTTCCTTCCTGTTCTGCCCTTGGCACCTTTTTTTGTCTGTTCAACTTGACTAAAAGCACAGTACAACAAAGATCTTTTCCTCATTTCTGTCAGCAAATAGAATTGATAGAGATTTCCATAAATAATTAAAGGATGATAATTATCAGAGCATAAACATATGAATATTTCAGGGTTTTGACAATAGCTGACAAATGCAAGAGCATGCACTGTGAGAAACTGTCTGTCTGGGTCCTTTATGACTTCTGCAGTCTCTAAAGCATTAAATTTTTCAGACTTGAACAACACTTTTCCAAGTTTTTTTTTAAGATCAATAAAGGCCCTGAAAAACCAAACTATTTCAGTAAAATACCCAAGCTGAAATCCAGGCATATGAGCACTTTTGCCTGCATGAGAGCCTGATTCAATCTCTTGCTGAAATATTTTCAGGATAGGTCCCCTATGTACAGATAGATCATTTAGAAGGCCTTAAGGAGAATTGATTCTTAATCCTTCGTAGTTAAAAAAAAAAAAAAAAAAAAAAGTTTTCTCTATTTTCTGAGAGACGGAATTTAATTGTAGTGCGCAGTGATCATATTTACTAAAATCTTTGCTGTGACAATGATGTTTCACTGTATTATATATTTCAAGGTCCTTTTCAGCAGTCAACTGCAATTGACACTTCAAGAACTGACGTCTAACTAATCTAGAAGAGCTTGTAAGGCCACATGCAAAACTTCTCTACATTTTTAGTGTTCAAAATTAATTGCCTCAGTCTCAGCACAATCTTACTGGACCAGAACACTACCTTGCTTTCCAATCATCTTTCACTGCTTGCAGCATACTCACTCAACATTCCACATGTAGAAAGCTACATATAGGAAGAGCTCTATCCCTAACTGCATATGTGATTCTGGTTTGGGTGTATGTCTTCACAACAAGAAAAACAGAGAAAAACCCCAGAGATGCAGAACAGAAACTCTAAATGAATTAAACAGTGTTTCCAAAACAGCATCACGCTGTTTTTAGAATTGCTTTCATTGTTTCTCACGGTTTGGTAGAGACACAATGGCAAGGTATCTTCACAAAAGGAAACAAAAAATTTTTTAAATACTGAATGGAGCAAAATATATTAAAAAATAAGAAGGACAAGAAAAGGCTCTTATCCTGTTTTTAGATTCAGCTGGCTGAATCTGGCGTTTATGAAATTCAATAGAGACAGTACTGTGTGCATGGTTGGTCCTCAATTACTCATTGATTGAGCACTAATTTTTCTTAAAGAGCTTACTGATCGAATAAATTACCTTGCGTATAGTTATTGAACCCTAAAGTAAGCTAGGAGTGACAAGAGAGGAAGAAGACAGCCCATAGTCGTGTGAGGATGTGGCAAATCAGGTTGGCAAGCAAAGGGTACAGACAGACAGAAGAGACACCAAAAAAAAAAACAAAATAGGGCCACCAGGTGTACATACAAAGGAAAAATTGTCTTCAGGAAAGGATTATGGGTTAAGATCCAGATACCACTTCAGGGAAAATGACAGCATGGTTGGACACCTCTCTGAAATGCTTGAGCACTAATGCACGCGGCATAGAGAAAACCAGGAGAAATTAGAGGTCTGTGCACAATTTTAGGGCTGCCATCTCACTCGGTGGGTTGACAGAGACATGGTGGAGTAGCTCACACATATGCAGTCCTGTGATGGATGAATGTAGGCTCTTTGGGAAGGACAGGCTAGGTAGGCAAGGAGGAGCACTTGTCATTTATTTGAGAGAGCAGAAGAAACACATGGAGCTCTGTCTGGGCTCAAGAGAGGAGCCAGTCAAGAGTTTCTGGGTCAGGATTACAGCACAAATCAGCAAGGACAACACTTGCTGGTGTTTGGTCAGACCACCTGATCAAGTAGAAATAGATGAGATCTTTTTCGGACAAATGGAAGAAACCTGGGGTTTACAGGCCCTGGTCCTCATGGGGGAAATACAATCACCCCAAAATCTTATAGAGGGACAACCTAACAGGAAATGTCCTGTGATGTAGGATGTTTCTGGAGTGCATGATTAACAACTTCCTGGTGCAACTGAATGATTAGCCCATGACAAAAGATGGTATGATGATCTGATACTTACAAACAAGGAAGAATGGTTGAGGGATGTCAAAGCTGGATACAGTCTTGGATGCAGTAATCTTTCAGTGGTGGAGTTTGGGATTCCAAGAGTAGTAATCAGGGCAAAAACCAAGACCACAAATGTGGTTTTGAAGGGAGCAGACTTTGGCCTTTTCTAGGAGCTCTTCTTTGGCCTTTCCTAGGACCTTTGACATGGTCCTGAAGAGATGATAGGTCAAAGGGAGCTGCTTGATTCTCAAGGATCACTTCCTCCAAACTCAAGAATGGAACATCCTGATGTGCAGGAAGACAAGCAAAAGTGTCAGAAGTTCTCATACTTGATAATGGGGATTAAAGGAGATGGAGCCAGACTTCTCACTGGTGATCAATGGGCACAAAGTAATATAAATACAAAAAATTACACTTAAAAATTAAGATTTTTATTTATTTATTTATTACTGTAAGCTAATACAGATTACCCTGAGAGTTCAGAGTCTTCATCCTTGAGGTATTTAAATCCAAATAGACATAGTCCTGACCAACCTGCTCTCCTAACCCTGCTTTGAGCAAGGGTCTCAGGAGGTCTCTTCACATGTTCACCATTCTGTAATTCTGTGATCTTATTCCTGCTTAACCAGACACTCTGACCAGCTGCATCTGCTCTGTTACAGCTAATAGAGCTTCCAACTGTTTCATCTAAACTCCACATTTCCAGCAATAATACCTGTTCTTTGGTTATTTCTCATCTTTAACAGCAGTTCATGTAGCATATGGGATTACTTAAGGACCCTGTTGCTCAGAGGAGAATTTTTAGTTCTTACTTTCCCCAATGACCTTTATAGCCCAGCACTGCAAGCCTCCTTCAGGTTAAAGAGAACATTTACTGAGGCACATTTAGACATAATTAATTGCTCCCAATTTTAATACATATAAAAGCTATTAAATTTCCTCATTTTTTAATGACTTGCTCCTTTTGAAAAGTGATGCCTTAAATATTATCAAATAAAATTTTTAAACAGAACAGATTTTGCACCTGGCTTCTTTCCCCTTTGTTATTGAGACACTAAAAAAGAAAATCACAGCTTTTCTTTGTTTTCCCTCCTCTGCTTTTCACTGTTATGCTTAGCTATTTTAGAACAACTACAGTTCTTGTCCCTGCACATGTTCATGGGACCAGTATTTAAAATTACTTACACAGTATAACCCATAATAAGTTCAAGGCATTTGACTCCCAAATATTGTATAAACACTGTTTCCCAAAATGTTACTGCTTCAGGAGAGACAGAAATTTTTCTGTATGAGTCAGACCCTCCTATAAAACTGCCACAGTGCTCACTGTGGAAAGGGATGCTGTGTCATGCAATGTAATGACTGGTGTCTTTCCGGGATTCTAGTGAGAGACTGTGCTGAGAAGGGAATGTTGATAAGATAAAACATGTGTAATGCAATCAGAGAAGCATAATTAGCTCTACCTCTCAGTTACACTATTTTACAGTGGAGGTAAACCAAGCTCTAGATACCAGGAGTGCAAAGGTGGTTAGAAATTTTCCTATGTGCTTTGAGTAGCTTGAGACCAGTACTGTGGATTTGCATTATGCTTTGTGTAATCCCACTGTGCTACTGGTGAAGAGGTCCTGCTCACCCCTATTTTTCACTCCTCCTCCCCTACTTCCCAGACAGGATTATGCTACACCTGCTGTTCTGCTTCACTTTGGGGATTGTGCTGCTGAAAGTGACACAAACATCTCCATGATCTAATGGAAAATAGTCCCTTTGGTGTTCAGAACACCCTGCGTTTGCCATGCAGCCAAACCAGTGTCAGCCCAACGGGAAGTCAGGACTGTGTGACTAAGGTGAGTGGCAGACAGCAGGAAGCCATTTTTGGCATGTCTGCATTAGATCTGCTTAATAATAACAAGCCATGTTTAAAGAACTCCTCCCTGACTATATGTCCTGAGATACTACATGGCTTGATATCTGCTCTAACCTGAGCAAAGCCAGGACAAGTTCTATTACTCAGTTTGAAGAGCACAGAAATGATACAATGTAGTAAAAATTTTTCTGGGATATAAGAGGCATTTTAGCCATTTGTACAACAGCAAACATCACAGCATTCCTGTGTGGGAAATTACTCAGGTACCAGGGCTGGCAGGGGTAAACATGGGAGAGGTGTGTGCTGTGCAATGCCAGCCAAAGGCTGAAGTAGCAGTCTTTATATTCATGCTGATCTTACTTCACAAATTCTGTTGACTTGACCTCTCATTCTATGATAGATGTTTTTGACTGGTAGATGTTTCCCCATGGGATAATATTATTTACAAATGATGTTGTGTCATTTACACTGTGTTGAAGCAATCTAAACTTTCCCTGGCCAGTAAATCAGTCTGACCAGTAAGTCAGTCTGACCAGTAAGTCTGCTGACCTAGTGAGAGAGGATTATCCTCCTCACTGTGTTTCCTGGAGGTCTGTGGACTCTGGATATACAAAACAATATCTCCTATCTAAACATTGCTATGATATTTGATTTCTTTTTTTTTTTTTTNTCTCATTCATTTTTTTTTTTTTTTTTTTTTTTTTTTTCCCTGAATAGGAACAGTGTAGGGTCTAAAGACCAGTGACCAGAGCTATTCTGTCTATGATGATGGAATTTGTGGGAGACACAATGGGAGGATTGTATTGTATCAGTCTGTTCACTAAGGGCTATAAGAAAGAATTCTCTTCCCAAACTGTCAGTCTTTAAGTAACAGATAAATAAATATCATGTCCCATGCCTGATTTTGTCTTCAACATATGTTTAGGAACACCTTTATGCTCTTACTGAAGGGAAAAAGATAATCTCCAGCATTAAATAAAGGGACTAACTGGAATCTCTTTGTCCTTGTCTTCTTCCCTCTCTCCCCATCCTCCAGTTGTGGAGGATTAGTCTTTGGAAGATTTCTAAGAGGAACCAAGTCCTTATAACTAGACGCTGAACTAGAAGACACAATTTATAATTACTTAATAACTCTACTAAAGGCTTCCTGATTTTTCGGTACCTGGAGTCTTTAAATAGGAAATAGGATAATGAGCCTTATGCCTGTTTACTAATTTTTTTTTTAAAGGAAAAGTAAAAAGTAAGCCAAGCTTCAAGATAAAAAATTTTTTCAGTCCACAAATGACCTTGACCTTCAGAGGGCTCAGTTTCTCTTTGCTTGCTACTTTTTTTTTTTCCCGTCGAAGTTCTGCAGTGTTAGCAGTTTTCCTCTGCATCTCATGGCAAGACGGAAGTTTATTCAGCATGCTAAGCAGGAAACGTGGTTCCCTCAGTAAGACTTTTCTAGCCAGGAAGGAAACTAAATGTGTATGTGTCATCTCAAGGTAAAATAGGAACAATTGATCCCTAGTGCCTGGCAGGGATTATTTTGTGACATGAAACCTGAACATGAATCTTCCCCTGCAACATTTAGCCTAGCAAAGGATGTGTGATGGAAATGCTTGGAAACTGGAAACACCAACTGGTGTTGAGCGTTGTTAGAAATGTCCTGAAAACTAATGTAGTTAGAATTTGCTGCATGCCTTTTTTTTTTTTCTCCCAAAATATCTTTTAGTCTTTATTTATAAAACGATTCTTGTATCAAGCATCACTTGACTAGTGTCCTTCAGGATTGTGTTTGCCTTCTATTTAGTTCCTCCTGTAATTCTGTCATCATCCTGCCCTTACCTTGTGGCCCATCCTAACAGGCAGGTATCAAAATTTGGTCAAATCCCATCTTAGGTTAGAGTACTGAAAATACCTCTGAGAAATGTTATGGAAATGGAGCATATCATATCCCATAAAATTAACTAAGCAAATAAATCTTCAGGAGGGAGGCCAACCTTTATGAGAAGATGGAGAATTTCCAGTGCAAAACCAAGCAGAAACTTTTTTAGCAGCAGTAAGGATTTCACTGGGGATGTGACATTCAGATACATGGGGAGGAATAATAACCAGACACAAGGAACTTTCAACTCAGAGCAAGGATTTCTTGCAGTAGACTGAAATGCATAAAACAATCTGGATATGGGTTTTTTTACAGAAAATTATGGTTTTAAACTGACTGTTAAAAATCTTTACTTTTCAAATAAAATTTGATTCTTGCGAAGGAAGAATAATAAATTTAGGTGTGGAGTGGGGACTATTTTGAAAAACAAAGAAGTATGTGAAAAAAAACATTTTTGGAAGAGAACAATTAGTCATCTATTAAAATAAAAGAGATTTTAATGGGAAAAGACATCTATAATTAGAAGCTATTTAAGTTAGCGGTTGATTCAGTTCAGTGTCGTTATAAACATTGCTGGTGGGGCTAAAGCTATTATTTAGCATTCTAAACTACACTTTAAGGACTTCATATTGATATGTCATGCTGTTTAGAAGCATTGTTATGGTATTGAAGCTTACTTAAGGTTTTCATATTCTTTTGTCCTCGTGTGCCATTGCTGGTAGCAGTTTTGGAATTGACTGTGTTTCAGATCCATTCCTGAACAAAGATACTGAAGGCAGGCAAAGAACTATAATCGCTATTGATGAAACTGTGCTGCAGTATATAAAGCTGTGGAGTCCTACACAATATACTGGAGTGTGATGGAAGGCAGATAAGACGAGAGAGTTAATTAAGTGACTTTTTCTCTCTATCAGGATCAAAAAAAATCATTATTAGAAAACTTTTGAAATTACAAGTTACTATTTTCTGAATTTCCTGCAGCTTTGGGGAGAGTTGCAGTATGCCTCTGTTTAGCATGTCTTCAACTTGTCTTAAGCAAATTGAAGCTTAACTCTTTAAATATGAGAAGGGTAGTTCACTTCATGTGAAACATAGATTTACTAAAGAGAACTAGTACCATGCTGAGTGCTTGGGTGAGCACTCAGATGACAAGCAACAGTGGGGAAAAGAGAGAAGAATTTATGTTCTGAAAGAGAAAAGATTTTTTAAAGGAAAGAAAAGGCAAATAAAAAAGAGGGAAATTGAGCACTATATGAAAAATACTGTCTCTAAAGCAAAGTATTAGAAAACAGGATCTAAACCCTACTTTTTTATTTTCTCTTGTGCCTAACACATATGAAATGTAGGAGATTGACAGCTTTGAAAATTAAAGCTGGCTATTTAGGATAGCAATTTTCAAATGGGATCTCTTTATATAACAGCCCTTTCTTCCAGAATTGTTGTGGAGTGCTTCAATAGAGCAAAGACAGGCACTGCAGCTGAGGGAACCTGGAATGGGGCAGTACCAGCTAACTCAGAATATTTCACAAAGCATTTCTCTCTATACTAGAAAAGATCACTTCTAAGTCACTTACCATTTCCTCCAGTCTCCCCTAGGTTTCCTAGACTGATACTACTGTAATAGAGGTCCAGATTTCAGCGGCCCCCTTATTTCATGTCAGTAGACCAAAGGGATGGGACTGAGACTGGAGATTGAAGATCCAGTCTTGTATTATTCACTTTTCTCTATGAGACAATAGATAAAATGATATCACTGGGAAGATAATTCCCATCTCCATTCAGATATGCAAGAAAACCCTCCTGATTCTCTTCTCTTCTCTTCAGTGAAGTCTGCAGCTCCGAGGTTAGGGAGGGGGAAAAGGGAGACCTACCTACTACATCTGCTACAGAGCTGCAGGAGCCCTGGCTCCAGCCAACCCTTCACACATGGGGATGTGAGAGGGAGAGATCTTACATCTTAGAAAGAGTATTCTCTCTTCCAAAATTGCAGGAAATAGGTCTCCATCACAACTGGCCTCTGATCTGCCAGGATAATACAGTATTTGGAGCCTGTCTAAGCGCTAAGGTGAAACAAGAGGGGAGTGAATCTCCAGCCATCCCAGACAGGGATGTCTGTTGGAAGGGAAGAGTTATAAATTTAGATATACTACTATTTTTTAGTTGTAAGAAACATTCCTGTGATCCAGACAAACCACAAATGACGTGAATCAGCTCCCTCAGTCCTGTGTATGTGAAAGTGGTGGCTGCTCTAGCTCCCCGTTCCAGCCCTGCTGGAGTGCAAACAGTGTGTATGGAGAGTAGCTGGCAGTGTTACCAAAGGAAGCAACAAAATGCCCAGTGGCTGTTGAACCAAGCCAGATTCACTGGAATGCACACTTCTTTTGGAAAGAGGCCCTAATGAGTTTTGGCTGGGTTAGAGGGGCTACACGGGGTCCAAAGAGTGTGTACAAGCAGAAATGGCACTGACACAACATTTAGGAAATCTCACTTCCATTCCTTCTTCCCTTCTGAGGCTGTTGTGTGTGACCTTGGAGAATTCATTTTATCTATTTTTGTCCAACTTGTCTCTTCAGAGAGAAACCTCAGTGAGTTTGCAAAAGCCTCTCATTCAGTGTGGCCATACCCCTGTCGCTGTCCCTCCTTTCAGAGAGCCAATATTCCTGTCATTGATAAAAGGCTCAGGTCAGACTGCTCTCTGTGCAAAAGACAAATACCTGCACCTCACTTAAACAGAGACCTTGTGCTGGCTCTCTGCTCTCTGTATTCCACTGGGTACTCTTTATCCTTCAGAAAGAAAGAAAACAATCCATACATGCCAGAAAGACAAATGTAAAAGCAAAACACTTCTATTTGCTTGGGTTAAATGCATAGATCTTGAATTGTTTTGGCCCATTTAAACATCACAATACCAAAACCAGCAGTCAGCTCTTCTGGATAATTTTAGAAACTGTCTTTTCAAAAGCCAGCAATGGTATAGTAGCATGAGAGCAATGAGCAGTGACAAATTATTTGTGCTATTTCCAAGGGAAACTGTTGGCATTAGCTTGATGCAGAGTCTTTGTTACCTTATGAATAAGAAGTGCAGTTAATATATTATACTCCATGTGTCTTCCAACCCTACCCAGAAAATAATTACACTTTATGGAAAGTTAAGTAGGCAGCAAACTAAGTGGTATGAAAAGCGCACACAGTAAAACTCCATTGGCTGCAAACACTGAACAGTTGTTTTGTCCTTCTACTTTGGAGAACTTCATAATTATACATTTAGTGCTACTGAGAGATCCACTGTGCAATTACATAGCCCAGCAATAATGGCTCTAGTTACTGTGCAAATACAAGGAGCCACGGGAGATTAAAACAAATGCATCAACAGCAATATGTAGAAACAATATGAGAACCAGTAGTGGGTCCAGGTGTTTCTCTGGTAGACAGTTTTATGGAGGTTTGTTCAGTTAAGACCAGAGCATTAGGGCAGTGACTTTTTCCTCCAACAGACATGGAACTGGCCCAAAGCCTCCAAAGAGAGTTGGTCTGTTTCGGCAGGAGCCATGGCATCAGTTGATAAAGGGAGACATTGCCAGGGCTGTTCAGCTGCACAGCCTGTTTCCTGGCTCATACTGGACTGGGAAGAGGTCTGCAGTAGGTGTGGGTCCTAAAGGGATTGGAATAGAGTTTTTACTTTAAAAAACACCTATTAAAGCATGAAGAGAGCTCCTACTTCCAAATTATCTAAGCATCTCACAGTCATTACTAAATCTATTGTCGCAATGCCTTTATGAGACAGTGACTTAGATCTATTTCACCTAAAATTTAGGTGTCGTAATCCTTGAGCAGAAACTCCTGTCCTGCATTAGAGGGAGAGATAAGGCCTTCTGAATGAGATTCCGAACTTTTCGTAGAGCTTTGTGAGGAGCAGCTGAAGCTGCACTGTGGGAACTGAAGAGGAAAGCATAACTGTCTGTAGAGAAGCATGGAGAGTTTCTAAGTACTGGGTCACAGGATAGCTTTCAAATCTTCCTAAACACAGACCAACCTTCACAGCCTGTAGGTTGGTGTCCAAAGGTACATCAACACTGACTCTGTTTTTTGCAGTGAAATAGGGGCCAAGCTCTGTTTTTCTAGAGCTAGATAATGCCTTATGGAGCTTAGACACCATTTGCTACCACTGCATGCAGACTACCTGCTCTCAGGAGTGCCTTTCAAGATAGAAAGATGCCATTGGTTTTGTTTTACAATACAGTGGCTGTATTTTCATTGCAGCTTGCCCAGACTTCTACATGAAATCAACAGTCCATGCAGTCTGATGATGGGAAAATGAA
Source organism: Oxyruncus cristatus (assembly GCA_013399855.1). Taxonomy (NCBI): domain Eukaryota; kingdom Metazoa; phylum Chordata; class Aves; order Passeriformes; family Cotingidae; genus Oxyruncus; species Oxyruncus cristatus. The sequence goes on from VXAY01005704.1 coordinate 886,013, forward strand.
GCTCTAGACTCTTATCCAACTGAGGATGTGCATCCCAACATCTTTTATCTACGAGGGAGAACCCCAACTACCAAACATGCAGCTGTTTCCTAGTTAGCAGAGGTTCCACCTTTTCTGCTGAAATTGTGCTGAAGTATAAAAAAACAAAACAAAACAACAAAAACACAGTTTCCAGAGGATGAGAGCCAGGCAAAAGATGGAAATATGGTTCAGGAACTCTGGGTTTCTTCACGCACTTAGAAGGTAGGAAGCTGGGGCCCTTTCTAGAGCAAGTGGTTTTCTCTTTCTTGATTCCTTTATCTTTCTTGCCCTGAATTGCTTCCTTGCCAAACAGGGGACATATTCAATCCTTTCAGAGAACCTCCCACACCTCTGGTTCAATCAATCATTTGGCTTTTGTAAGTTGGACACGGGACCTTTCTCACAACCTCCCTAAAGGCTTGCCTTTTAAGACAGTTTCTGACTCCTGTACCATCACTTTTACCACCAGTCCAAGCTTATTCTCTTAATTTAAGGCCTTGAAAAACACTCTCTACCTCTTTCAGAGTAACTTCACCCCCTGAAAAGCTGCCATTCCCATTTGAAAATAGCATAGGAAGGAAAAAGTTGTTTCCTACAACTATATAATTTCCTGTTTCTCAAAGACTCTTTTCCCATTTTCCATCTCCTTTTTGCAAACTTCTACCTCTGCCTAGTCTCACATCTCATCTTTCATACTTTTTCTCTTACACTGACTGGCAATACCTCCTTTCTTTCTGGTCTCTTAGAGCATCCATCCAGTCTAGATTTGACCCTTGATTAAGTTGCATACAATTTCCTCAGAGTACAATAAATCACACTATCCAAATTATCCATCCCATCACAACTGTGCCTTGGCTTTTAGATCCAGACAAAGAGCATTCATGTAAGTATACCTTTACTGGAGAGCAAACTGAATGCAAACCTGACTGATGCCTACAGTAAGTATTTAACTTCAGTGTTACTATCTGAAAAGATCTGTACTTTCTTTATGAGACGTTTCTTTCAGAATTAGCTTAAATCAAACCTGAGAAGAGATGTGATTTGGAGTATCCTGTTGCTTGGTTTGCAACTCATTTGTAGACTTTTTTATGCAGTCATTATCACATTTATATAACTGCTGTCTCTCAGCAACTGCTTACCAATTCAAATTAAATTAATTTTATTAAAATTACAATAGTATTCTCAGCATACTCAGCTAGTTCATTGTAATAGAACTCTGAATTTATACAGCCTTTTGTCTAGAAACCCTGATGTATATTACATGTCTAGGTCAAATCATTTCTTCTAATACTCCTGTGAGAGAGGTGAATAAATATACTTTCAAGAGATTTTTTTCCAGGCTTGAGTTTAGTTACTCAGATTTATTTATAGACTTGAAAAAAATCCTGAAGTCAGTTTTAGTGTTTAATAAATCCCTACGTTAATTTTCCGGTGTTCATTTTTTTTCTCAGGTGCTTGAAATTATTGAACTATAGCACTTGTCTGCTCTAAACTAGAGGCCTGGGAGGAATGTAGCTGCGTTTCAGAGCTGGACCAAGTATAGTCTGCTTTTTACAAGTGCATAAATTGTAGCTTAATCTTTGGAGTTAGTACAGTTATGGTTGAGACAGAGGAGACTGGACATACCAACAGAAAAATACTTTGTAGATGTATCTGTGCCTATGTCCTAAAACTGCACTCTGATTTAAAATCAAATTTGAAATTTTTACATCTCTATATTATATATTTGGTTGGAAAAGTAGTCTTTTTGTTCTGAACAAGTATTTTATAAACTGAATGTCAAATCGTTCCAGTTTTGGCTGAGATAGATTTAATTTTCTTCCTATTAGCTGGTACAGTATTGTGGTGTGGATTTAGGAAAGAGTAATGTTGGTTATACACTCGTGCTTTAGTTGTTGCTTAGTAGTGCTTACCCTAAGTCAAGGACATTTTGGCTTCTTATGTTGCCCTGACAGCAGGGACAGAAGAGGCTGGGAGGGGACACAGTCAGGACAGCTAACCCCGATTGACCCAAGGGATATTGCATACCATACGTCATCATGCTCAGCATATAAAAAGGTAGGAAATTTGGCTGGGCTGTTGCTGCTGAGGAGCAGGCTGGGCATCCGTCGGTTAGTGGTGAGCAACAGTTTTCCAGTTGCATTTCTTGTTTTTCTCATTTTTTATTTCTCTCCCCGTTATTTTCCTTTTCCTTACTTCTTCTTCTTACTATTATTACTGTTATTTTATTTAAATTACTAAACTGTTCTTATCTCAACCCACTACTTTTCTTACTTTTACCTTTCCAATTCTCTCCCCCAGCCTTCTGATGGGGGCTGAGCAAGGAGCTGTATGTACTTAATTGCTGGATGGAGCTAAACAACAACACAAATGTATATTAATTCAGTCAACAATGCTTTGATGTTTAACTTTTTTTTAATAAATTCTCCAGTTTACATTAAAGAAAATTTACCCATTGTCTTCAATGAGAGTTCGACTAGGACTGATTTTGAGTCTGTAATATGTCTTTAACTTCTTTTTTTCCAAAAATTAAATAAACCAAATGTGTCATTACATTTTCATAGATGCCTATATTATTTAAAACCATATTTTATATGTATTATCATTAAACCAATTCAATACCATTCCCCGTTCTCATTCATACCTTCATCTCAGCTGTAAAAACTGCAGTGTTCAGTGCATTCCCCACATGTGTTTGACTTGGAAACTACACTGCTTATATCAAACAACACTGCTTATGTCCCCATCAGCAGAAACAGCTCAGTATGTTATTTCTTAAACATGTGACACAAATCCCTACTTAAATGGGAAGATAAACAGAATTTAGGTGTCAAGGCCTGAAGACAGAAGAAAGTCTAGGTGTTTCTCTGTTCCTCTCTCTTATTGGCACCTTCTAGTGAGTTAATTTAACTCACTAACCTGGCTAAGAAGTACCTGAGGAAGAGTGACAGGATCATTTTGTCCCACATTAGTGAGCTGAATCACCTCGGAGAACAATCTGACAAAAAATTACTTCGAATGGTTGAAGTGAACCATGTTTTGAACGTGCCCATCTCTCTCACTGACTTTTAAAGGAGTACACGAGATGAGTTCAAAAGTAAATGCCTACACTGCAAACATCTCTAACTAGGAAAGATAAACCTCACTTAAGTAATTCTTGCTTAAGCTAAGTAATCCAGCCTGCCCATGATCCTCAGACTATGTCAGACATGCTGACGAGACCAAGCCCTCAAAAAGACATGGTTTCCTTGTAAACACAACAGAAGCAGTTTTATTGCAGGTATACAAGAGCTAAGTTATCAGAACTAGGGTGGAAGACACCCAACTTTACCTCCTCCCAGATGCTATTCTTCAGCTCTGGAGCTGTATTTTCCCAATAAAATATATTAATTGTCAGGCTACATGCTGCAGACAGGAAAGAAAAAATCTGGAAATGTAACAGCCCTCACTCTCTTCTGTTTCTCTTTAGAATTGCCTTTGTAATTCTCTTTTTGTGTAACAAACATCAGTTAGAAAAAGTGTGTGCTTTAGATAACCTGTAATTTACCACAAGGACAAAAGAATGGATCAAAAAAATCAAACTTTGGAAAAGTTTTTTCTTAAGACATGATAGTTCTTAATATTAGCTGAATATCAATGAAGGAAACTGGTTTGGTTTGGGTATTGATGTTAACACCTCACTGTCATCATGTGTCTTTGGCTCTTTCAGTAACAATTATACAAATTAGTGCTAATTTTGATCTGAAAGAAGGGATGGAGTCCAGGTGGCAGGTAAAGGAATAAAGACTGATTAATTTATCAGTTTAGCTAACTCTTCTCTGCCCTAAAAACAGAACAGAGATGCTTGTAGCCTGTTAAATGCCTTGGAAGAGAGAGGCAGAAACAGATTTAAAAAAAAAATCCCAAAACTTGTCCTTTCTTCTTGCCTTTCCTGAGAGAAATGGAGAGCTGAAAGGAAATTAAAACACATCAGCTAACATTTTTAAATGAGGAGCTCTTAACACATGCCAAGGCAATACCACCATCAGGATGAATGGGTCTGTGGAGACTGACCTCTCCAGCATAACATATATACAGACCTGCAGTAATCCTTCATGTAGATAACCGTGCAATGGTTACATAAGTGTTGTGAATATTTTTGGCAGTACTATGTTTGCTGTTGGGAAGAAAAATACAACTTGTTTGACATTTAAGTTTAAAAGTATGTTGGGGATTGAAGAAAGAAATTGTAAGATTTCTTTAAAACTTGTTTATGTAGACAGTTGCATGGAGGACACTGTGAAAGCTAAAAAAATTAAAATCATATAATTTACTCTGTATACCTTATGTTTTTTCTCTCATTTGACACTCCTCTGACAGAGAAGAAGGAGAAACAAAAGAATAGGAATGGAGGTTTAAAGAACGTGGAGGATTTCTACTGTAGATGAGGCAAGTCTGGGGCAACTCTGAGCTTTAAAGGTCTGCTGAACAAGAAAACTGGGGAATGAAACCAGAAGACCAGTTAACTTGAATTCTTGAACATAGCATCATTCACAGCTGAGGCTGGGTTTGGGTGACCAGGGCTCAGAGCAACTCAGCTATGCTGTGGTGGAATCCCTGGTGCCTTGCCCCCACAAGTTCCTCAGGCAGGGAAAGGAGGTAGGGTCTCTTTTGCTGCCTTGTAGTCCACTCCCTGACACCTTCTTCAGTGAAGGTCCCAGTTCACCCCCTGTTTTATGTGTCCGGAGGGACATTCACTGATCAACTGACACCAGCTAATGTTAGCATTGGTCATGAGAGGTTTGTTTGCATGTCCCATTATGTTATTGGCACATGTCTCACTTGACAGAGAAGGTGACAGAGCACACATGTCTTCCTGTGCCTCCATGAAGTACAATATAGCCGTCTCAGTGGAAAGCTGGACACAGGCTGAGGATGTGAGCAAATAACCCTGGAGTTCCTGGGTTGATTTCATCAAACTCCGTGGAGCCCAGCAGCTGAATGAAGCTACTTCTACATTTTCAAGGTTCCAAAGTTCCAAACTAGTTACTTTTCAAGTGGAAATGTTCTCTACAACTTGGGAAGAAGCACAGTCATGTTTTATCCTCTTCAAGAAAACACCCACATAAACAATTCCATTTTGTAACTGTTTTCTCTAAGTCCTCATTCTGCTATAAAGAGAGACAATGTAGTGCAAACAGACAGATAGATAAAATATTAATTATGCAGCCCTTTGCTGTTTAACTACAGACAGAGTGTCAGTGTGCTTGTTCAATTCACTCCTACCTTTTCCTTGGCAAGCCGCAAGCTGCAGATTCCCACTACCTCCAGGGTTCAGCAGAGAAGGAGGATCATGCTGCAGGCCTGGAGACAATTAGGGTAACTAGAGCACCTGAAGATCCCAATGGGGTTTTCAAAGGGACATAGTTACTAATATGGTAAGAAGCAACAATTTTGGTGTACAATCACTTTGGTTTTTTTCAGCTTTGCCTCTACTGTTAAAGAAAAATTAAAAAAGGAAGGAAAAAGCTCTCTGTCTCTGAGAAAAAGTGGTTTAGATTGGCTTAGCTCATCCTTTCTTAGGGCTATCCTGATTTTGTGGATTTTTCTGGGACAACAGGAAAGCATGTGAGAGAGAAAGAACACTGCAGTGGCCCAAAACAGAGCCAAGAGAGACTCTGGAGAGCTGTTAACAGCACTTGAAAACACAATAAATTTTGTGATAACTTATCTCCCTATTTACCAAATGCTTACAAAATGAAGCTAAGATTCCCTGCAGGAGAATTCTCCCTCGCTGAGAGGTGTCAGCACAAAACAGGGGGAACAGACCAAGAGGATAATAATACTTGTGAGTTTTTTTTTTCTCAGCAGATGTATGTAGTTTTGAATGGTGACAAATGGCTACACCTATGATAAACCAAAAGGGAGCAAGGATCTTTTCACTGGCACTGAGGCTAAGCAGTGTGGTCCAGCTTCATTCATAATACTTACCAGGTCTCTCTAGCTCTTCTGTACCTTAGGCGGTAGCCCAAAGAGAGAAGATTTTTTGTTTGTTTGTTTTGGTTTTTGTTGTTGTTGTTGTTGTTGTGTTTTTGTTTTTGTTTTTGTTTTTTTTTGTTTTAAACTTTCTGAAATAATGTGAGGTCAGTGCATCAGCCCATCAGAATGGAAGTTTCATAGCACAGTGCTGGATAGCATTTGTTGCATGGGCTGAGGTATCTGAAGGAGAAAAGTGTGCTCGGATAGTATGTAAGACCTGCACATGTCAAAAAGAGCCAATTTAAAGTTGTTTCATTCTTGCTGAGGTTTAGGAGTACTCTCTAGTGAACTACTTGAGAACAGTTTTCGGTCATGGCCCTTGTAGAGCTAGTTGGAAAAGTTCAAAAAAAGCCACTGAGTGAGGTAGAAACCAAGGAGAGGAAATGAGCAAGGGGTCTAGAGCTGAGAACCATTGCCAGTTCTCTTATTTATTAATGTGGATGTAGACTGTGTGTCACCTGAGCCACTCTGCCCCACATAGATTTAGCTCTCATATGATTTATTCCCAGTTCCATCCTAAGATCAAGACACATAAGGTAGGTCCATAAAAATCTGATATGTTTTAATAACCTTTTTCCAGATTGATTTCAGATCTTGAAACTCCACTCAGCTGCTTAAACTCTCCAAGTGTTTACCTTTCTACTAGAACATTTTCCATAAATCTCAATGCCAGATAACAAGAGACACATCAGCTCTGAAAGGATAAAGCCATTTGAAGCCCATTACCTCCAACTCATCTTTGATTCTGCCTATCTTGCCTAGGCAGCTCAATTCAGGAGACCTAATTCCATGCTAAATCCAAAGCAAAACACAGAGCTATTCACTGGAGGTCCATAAAGCCTGGAAGTTTCTTGGCTTACGGGCCACAGTATTTCTTAATATTCCCCTCAAAGAGTTTACAGAGATGGGAAAGGAGCACCTCTGTTCCAGAAGGGTGTTTTGAGGATAAATGATCCATAAAGGAATGGAAAATATACACTGGTTAAACTTGCAGCTGACAGCAGTTTGGTGATGCAGAAGAAGTAATGGAGACAGCTGGATTAAATACAGGAACAGAGAAAGCACATTACATTTGCAGGACCAGAGACTTCTGGAAAGAAATAAATTAAAGAAAGACTTCGGAGTTGTACTCACCTCACTGTGAGCTCTCAGTGTGTTTCTGTCATCTGAAGGATTGAAAAAATCCCAGATATATTAACAGGGAATCCCTTCAACTCTGGTTTTTATTCACACAGCAGTGATACTATATCACTGTATCTTGTTCACTTATATTGTCCATGTCAAAAAGACTGCAGACATACTTGTTCTCAAAAGAATCCCTGTAAAATGATCCACAGATTAGAAAGCAACATTGCAGCTTGAAGCTCGATTCTGTGGTCTACTGAGCTCTATTCTGTGCTGAGTTCTGCACAGAAAGAACTGGATGATCGAAGGAGGTGGCTTTTTTTTTCAGCCTTTCTGTCAGAGAAAAAACAAGATTCAGCACCTGAAAAATTAAGTTATAGAAATTAAGACATAATATCCTACTAGAGAGTTAATTAAAGCATTGAAACATTTTATCCAGTAATGTCTCTATACTAGTGAAGGTTCTACTGTCTCCTGAAGTGTCTCACATGAAACTGGGTGTCAGTCAGAAGAGAGATGCCTTAATCCAGCTACAGTTTTTACAGGTGTGGTGGCCTCTTCTGGCCCTGGAATGAATTAATGGTTTCCATGGAATCTCGATCTGTGAATACTCTGCCTAGTTCTGGGTTTGGTCACAGAGAGGGCAGAAAAACATATGAAGTCCTCAGAATACTGATAACACTTGTGACTTAATGTTAATACTGCAGTGAAAATCAAAGCTCATGCGTCAAGGCTGTAGCCGGTTGCCCTCAGGGTAAAGGAGTGTGAACACGGGCTCTAGACAAAACAGAACTGAGTGAAAACTAGAACTTTAAGTTTTTAGTAGGAAAAAAAAGTATCTTCAGGCAGTTTGTCTTTCATGTACATGAAGTTTCGGTGCAGTAATATATATTCATGTTAAATTTATGAATAAACTTGTAGTATTGGGTTCTATTGCTATTAATACTTAAAGCCCCATGAACTGGAGTGTTAATGAACTTTTGAACCTTTATTAGTGTGAAATGTGCTAAGTGTGCCAGGCAGAGGAGAAAGACAATTAATGGGCTACTGGATGACATCCAGGTTAGGGAAGGCTCAGTTAGTGGGAAGTCAAGAGCACAGAAGATAAGACATGCATACATTTTCAGGAGTCAGAATATTTTTCCCTACCATTAAATCTTGTCTAATTTAGACCATTCAAGGGCCACCAACAAGCTCTTTTAGTTGGGTTTTTAAAGGCTCCCAAACTAAGAAGGCACCTCAAAATTTCTATTCTTTTTTCTGTTAGAATCCAAAAGTCTACTTCAAGAATAAACCATTGAAAATAGACTCCACTTTAACCTGAGGATAAAAACAGGAGATGAAAGTTAATTAATTTTTGATACATAAATCTCTTGCATATAGATATATACAAATCTATAATGCATATATAAATGCATACTCTCTTCAGTATTGCCACATTCTCCTTTCTTTATATTACATATGTTTATTAGAATTGCTATGTCGGTTTATCTGATCAATCTTATAGTAAACTAGGAACACTGATGAAGTGGTGGTTTTGAAACTATTTTAGGCTGTGAGCATTGATACCATTGCAATTTCTCTCTCTCTCTCTTTACCTAGAGGGACAGAGGATAGTGATCTGACCTCTGTATGGAGATAAGTAGATGATATTTGACGGCTTGTGACAGGCACACTCTGACAGCAAAGCAGCTTTTCCTTACAGTGACAGCACTTATTCCCCTGCATGGTTAGAGCATTTTAGCAGTTGGGCATTATCATGACTTTTAAAAATCACATTTGGTTTTTTGTTTAATTCTGAAACTGTGAAATCAGTTGCCCCATTGCTCCCATTTTAATAATCCCTCTTGGTCTTCAGCTGTATGAAACTAAGGAAAAAGAAAGATTACATGACAAGGTCAGATGTTTAGGATTTTCCTTGCCATGAGTCATATCTTCATCTTTATAAACACAAATTTCTCAGTAAATTAATCACTCCTAAAAAGAATAAAAGTCTGACCATCAGGGAATATACTGCTTTTCCTTGTTCCTAAAATACTGTACACAGAATGGGCTCAGTCTTGCTGCCATGGTTGTCTGGATCCAATGGGAAGAGGGCCTAGGAACATTTCCAATGTACTTTCTGAGCCAGCCATTGAGAAGCCAGCATTCATTTTCCATACTATGGAAGAAAGTTGAATTATTGCTTAAATATGAAGTAAATATGATTTTTGAATCTGTTTCTCTTCCCTGCTTTTCTGCACTTTTCCACACAACAAGCTTTCTATGGATCTCAAGGACGGAATGGACTCAAATACATGTATTTTGTTTAATCAACAGTCAGGGTGATATGGAGACAATCCACACAGCACCCCTGGGAGCTCAGAGCACCCAGCAGCAGGTTTACATTTGACAAGTGAGTTTGAATTTACTTCTTGCAGCTGTCTCTGAATTTCTCGTGCTACTCCTGAGCCCACAAGTCATATGGAGTATAAAAATCAACAAATTAATTTAGTGTCTTGCAAAAAAAAATACATAAGGAAAGACAAGGAACATTTGGAAGGAGAAGTAAAATATAGCTCTGCCCTTGATCTGCTGTATGAGCTTAGGTGAGTTATTTCACCCTCAGTCTCTGTTTCTCTTTTATCTTTCTTGGCTACTCCGCTACAGTCTCCCTTAAGACAAAGTTGTCTATTTCTATTAGAATCAGACAGTTCCTTGCACAGCAGTGTCTTAGTCCCTTAATATATATTTGATGTTTACTAACGCAAATAGAAAAAAAATTAACTTACCACACTGCTAACTCATTTAGTTCTGTAAAATGCAAATTGAGTCAAGTTTTTTTATAAAGGCTTTTTTACTTCAATATCAGAAGCAATTTGGGCTAAAATGCTAAATGTTGTATGCTTCTGTGTGCCCTTAGATGAGATTATCTAAGGAAAAGGTGATTTTCCCCACTGCCAAATAGGTTTTTTAGGTAACATGAAGAAAATTTTTTTTTTTGTTACAAGCAAGCACAGGTACATTTGGATAGATTTAATGGATTTATAACACACTGAAATTAAAGAGGCTACCCAGGAAGTGACACTCATTATGATCCAGGACACTCCAGGGCTCATCTCCTTTAGGCAAAGGATAAGGATATGTAAATTTATGAGCTGTGCCAGGCAAGCTAGCTCTGGAAACAGAAGAAAAATAACCCAGTAAGTTTGTTTCTGTACCCTGGTTAATTAGGGTTGCCAACAGACCAGGGTAATTAACTTATGTGCTGTGATGAATTAATGCTATCCTGTTTGCAGGGTCCAATTGGCTATCTCTTCCAAGCACTGTGTCATATTATGCAAATGTTCTAGCAAGTCCAGCACAGCATAGATGCATCCAAAATCAAGCTGTGAAAACTGATCAATCTGATCTTTGAATCACAAGCCATTTATCTGTGTAGTTCAGGAAGGTAAGTGTTCACCAACTGCTACATTACCCTGATGTTTAAGTACATTACAGGGCTTTCCAAAACTTCATGTGAAGCTCCAGACACAAGAAAGTGCCAAAAGCTTAATAACAGGTGAGAGATAATGAAGTTGTATGTTTGAAAAACATTTAGGTAATGATTCAGGAGGTAGAAAGTGCTCCAGACTGCTCAGATTTCAAACATAACTGCTTTTATAATTGTAATGACAGATAATCTCATGAGAGAAATCAGGCAGAAAAGACACAATCACCTTTTCTCACCAGCAGGCATACCATGTTGAGTAAAGATACCAGTGTGGAAGACTGCAAGGTTGATAAATTATACCTGACAAACACATTGTATGGAGTATGAAATATTGTGTGACATATGTGTATTGGAGCTGACCTGTCAAAAGCTGAATAAGAAAGAAACGTGTATTTCAATATTTCACTCATGCCTTTTGGAAGCCATAAGTCTCACTAAACGTAAACATCCACACTGGAAATGTCTACATCTAAGCTGTTCACTCTCAATTTAGTGGGGAAGATGACCTATCTGAGCAGAATACAGTCAGGGCAAAAGAAAACATCTAAACCAGTTCACATGGCTCACTATAGACAGTCCTATTTTCATTTCCCTTGCATTAGAGAAAGTAGTTCAGAATTATTAATTTACATCAACATGTCTGCTAACACTGTGGATGTTTAATATGTCAGATAAATCTCACTGTCTGATTTATTTTCATCTGATATTCATGAATATAATTCCATAACAATCTGTGTTACTGAAATATAGTAGTGATAAATATAAATGAAGAGTAAGATCTATGACTTACTAGACAATAATAAATATTCCTGACCACAACTTATTTTTTTCCCTGAGAGAATAAAAATGTGTGCAACTATAAAGGTGTATGGAAGAAGATACACATACTGCATGTATAGAATATAGCACATAATACTCCTAAAACACACAAAAGTGTCTAAAGGAGGACTTGTAGGACTGAAACTCACAACAGTGTTCCCATAGCTGCCCATGCAAAGCCACCTCTATGGTCCATCATCTCATTAAGAACCAGTTCAGGTTCTCCACAATAGAAACATATTCAAGGGTATCCAGTCAATTTGAAGATACTGCCATTAGATATACACTCACATTTGTCCCCTGCTGTCAGCAGAAGGAAAATGGCACCTTGATAGATCACTTCAGAAAATCTGAGACCTGAGCACCTGTTGAAAGTCTGTCTCCCTCCAGTGACTGTGCAATTTATGGAGGCTATGGTTATGAAAATTCTCTTCTCTATTATATCAGTCTTTATTTTTTGAAAGTGTATTAAATTAGGTAATACACATTACATTATACACTGTAATGTAATGAGGTAGTGGAATGTGATATTGTTCATGCTTGAGTAAAACAAACCAACAGACAGAAATAAACATATTGTTTCTAAGAAGCTTAGAACTGCTCATGAAAGATAAAGGACACATCTGGAAAAAAAAGATGACACCAGCCTCCTAGTCCCTCTAGTGTCATAGAATCATAGAATCATTTAGGTTGGAAAAAATCTCTAAGATTATTGAGTCCAACCACTAGCACAAGCACTGCCCAGTTCACTACTAAACCATGTCCCCAAGCATCACATCTACATGTCTTATAAACACCTTCAGGAATGGTGACTCACCCGCCTTCCTGGGCAGCCTGTTCTGACTCTTGACAACCCTTTCCATGAAAAAAAATTTTCTACTTTCCAATCTAAACCCCCCCAGCACAACTTAAGGCCATTTCCTTGTGTCCTATTGTTTGTTACTAGAGAAAAGACACTGATTTCCACCCGTCTACAACCTCCTTTCAAATGGTTGTAGAGAGCAATGACGTCCTCCTGAGCCTCCTTTTCTCCAGACCAAACACCCCCAGCTCCCTCAGCTGTTCCTCGTCAGACTTGTGCTCCAGACCCTTCCTCAGCTCCCTTACCCTTCTCTGGACTTGCCCCAGAACATCAATTTATTTTTTGCAGTGAGGGGCCCAAAACTGAACACGGGATTTGAAGTGTTGCCTCAGCAGTGTTGAGGACAGTGGGATGATCTCTGCCCTAGTCCTGCTGGCCACACTATTGCTGATTTTCAGACACATCTTTGATATGCTCCCAGGATCATTTGGCATCATAGATAAGTAACTATGTAGAGACTGACTCTAAGGATGTCTCGGTCAATTGGCAAGCATCAAGAATGCTGCAGAAATACAGCTGCTTTGCAAGTTTTACAAATATTTGTAATTGGTAGTGTGGGTGCTAGTGATCGGTCAAATCATGTTTACCCAACATAGGTAAGAACCGTGTAAAAAGGTGTAAGAACCCTGTGTAAAAACACATTCGGGATGCTTAAATTTGGCTAGGACACCTGATACACATGAACAATTATTTACTTTTGTAAATCTGTACTTTGCAATGCTAGCCTCCCTCCTTGATCAGCAAGGATAAGTTGTGAATTTTCATAATATCTTACTTTAGTATCTAACTAACACAGGTAAGGTAAATGTGGACCAACAAGAATAGGGGATTTGTTGAATTGCAAATAATAAAATTGTTACATAATCTAAATTAGAACCATGATTATTTAGACAGAACAACAGTGTTTGGTCTATAAGGCTATCTACCTTTCTATCATAAGTCTTTCGGTATGCAATCTTATCAATCATGATTATATTATAAAAATTAACAGGCCTTGTACATGCGTTAGGATGTATCTTACATAAAATCTTTTCATGAACTGAGCTCAGATTTGTATGAACAGAATTAGATTGTTCAGTAGTAGCAAGTTATACATATTTCTTAATAGTGAGCTGAAAGCAGCAACACTGGGAAAGAAAAATGAGTGAGTCTGACCCTAGGTTTCTAATGATTCAAAAAGATAAGGAGGACTTTTTTTTCTTTCCACATTATTAATGGTATTTTGGCCAAACACTTTTCAGAGTCAGGGTATTTTTAAACTGCTCACTATTCAGTGGTAAAAGAAAAAAACCCCACAAACCTACCAGAAACCAACAACAAAACAAATCCAGAAATTCCTATTTCCTCCTACACGTATTTAATAAATTGTTTATCATCACTTCAAATTTGAACTTTAAGCATAACATAATGTATTCTGCAAAGGCTCCACACTGTACAAAACAGAGAAAGAGGAACACTAAGCCACACAGTGCACTACCACCATCCTTCATGTGCCATCCCGATTCTCCGCTGGATATTAAATAAAGTTAAAAAGTTGTAATTTTGTACAGAAAACTCTTCTTGCCTACCAGAAAAAACCCCCACTTTTCTCTCTAATTCTTCTTCTCAACAAATAAGAGTCTCTGAAACTGTCATCGAAAACTTAGTGGGCTGTAGGGCTGTCAATGGAAATAGAGACATACCCAGTCAATGGTTATTTCACTAGTATTTCTGAGCCTGTCAGAAGATGGAATGTGATACTTTACACTTTAGCTCTTCAGATGGACTAAGCAAGGTGCTGAGTGGGGCACAATCAAGGCAACCGATAGGAAACATCTGGTGGAAAGCCTTAGGGACTAGGCCACCTGAATCTGGTCCATACACTGTGATATTCCAGGAGCAAAAATCACTTGGCAGATTTCTGTGTTTACAATTAAAGGTCATACTCTCTCCCACAGCTTGTCCAAAGTGAGAGCCGGCAACAGTTCATATGCAGTTTGATGTATGTTTTCAGCTGACATGAGCCAGAACAATCATCAGAAACAGTCCTGAGCTGCTCTCACTCCATCTGCTTATTTGTGGCCCCCTTCCACTCTTGATCTTGTGTTGGCACATGTAGTTGAGTGTTGTGAAATGGAAACGACAAAGGAACTGATCAGACTGAAAAATTACCTGTACACACACACACAAAAAACCAACTAAAAACCAACCAACCAACCAAAAAAACCATAAAAACCAAAACCCCAAACAAACAAACAGCAAACCCAGAAATAAGAGAAGTTAATTTTCTCTCTTCTATAACTCAGTGCTTAAAGTGCCCTGACCTTGTCTATTATGCAGTCAGTTCCTTCCCAGAGTGAAGTGTAAATGCTACGATTCCTTTTTTCATTAAGACACATATAAATTTAGAGGGAGAGACTGAAGCTCAAGGTGACATTACCCCAATCACATTATTTGCAACGTTGCTTGTTGTATTGCAGTATTAAAATTGCTAAACCTTCACAAGTCAGATAGTTGTTCCTTGACCTTTTAGTACTTTATTTGATTTCTTACACAGTGATTTTACCTCTCTGAAAAGCAAATCTGGGGATGAGAGACATTGATTTTTTGTGTATTTCTGCTCTTAACTTCAAATTAGCTTCCAGGCTTTGCATAACAGGACACAAATTATTCATGTGAGAAAACCAAGAAGTGATTTATTATCATGTCTGATTTCCAGTGAAGAATTTTCTTCAGATCACCCAGCAAGGAGGCTTTTCTATTTTAAGTAAGATAAATTACAATTGACATTGGAATTCAAAACATTACTCCAACCTTTCTAGTTCTTTTGGTCATACAGAAACTAAATCCATGAATTACATTGACACCAGTGTTCATTAACAGCATTTCTGAGCCCAGCTTGAAAAGTCTGAGATCCTTTGCACAGACTTAGACCTGTCTACTCCTACTGCACCACTAGAGAACTTTCCTTGCCTTGGAAAGACAGAAATGATCTTTGTTCCCACCTTACCTGTCTGAAGTGGTTTGGGCACAATACATGGGAGAAAACTTTTTGGCTGCTATGTAGAAATAAATAGAACAGGAAAGGTTATGATTCGGAATGTACATTAGTCAAAGGACAATGAACCTTTCCCTTCCCCTGCACACCCTGCACAGCTTATTTAGGCCTTGAACTAACATGCAGAAATGAACACCATTGTTTTAACCACATCTTCCCTGCGGTAAACAGAAAAAACAATTATGAATCCAGAGCTGCAGAAGGTGCAATTTCAGGAAAAATATGACAATCTACTGTTGATATAAAACAACAGGTTGATAAATAACTATGATTTTAAATTGAACATTTAAGAGGAGAAAGATTGTAATGGAAGGTTGCTTTGGGCACACAGGAGTTAAGATCACTTATGCAAAATGGTAGGCAGCACTCTTTGAAACAAGTGAAGACAGATAAACTGTCTTGAATGTCCATCCCTGTTCTGGAGCAGAAGGAAAATCTCCAAAGTACAGACCAAAGTGAAAGAGCTCAGACAAAGCATCTCACATGGGGATGTCAGATTTGTGAGAACGTTCTTTGTAAGGTAGATTCCTCAATAGCCCCTGATGGGACTTAAAGAATTCAATGACTTGTCTCAAAACACTGACAGAGAAGGAAATCCCCATAAGATAAGCCACCGCAAGAGGAACTGGTGATAAGAGCAGGTGGCAACAACAGGAACCAGGCCTGGTAAGGCAAATATGGGTAACCTACTTGAACAAGGATTCCCACCTTGGAAAACTGTGTGAAAGGAAAGTGTTGACTACAGACCAAAATGAAGGTAAAGGTTTGAAATTATTACACTGGACAAAAATTCACTGTGCAAGCTGTGGGAAAGAAAACAGCTGCTTACACCCAGGCCATCCCAAGATGTGAGAATATCTGAGACATCTTATGAATATCTGGGACTTGGACTGTATAAAAGCAGTACCCCAGAAGCACAGCTTTGTGAACCTCACCACCAAGAAGAACAGAAAATGGACCCAGCGGGGCTCTGTTGGAATCCATGTGGTAGCAGTATCTTTATCTATTCACTTAATCTCTGTCTCTCTCTCTCACTCTTTTTCTCCTCTCTCCTCTTTCTCTCTACCTCATATTTACTATTAAATAAAACCTGTACTGTTGAGTTTGGCACATGGTCTCATTTTCACCTTAATTTGGGCAGAGGTATCTTTTAATATCCAGATCCTAACAGCCCCATCTCCTCCCTGTATCTTGATCCTTGATACCACAGACCTTCTTGCCTTCCATTTTGAGAAGTATGAGTAGCAAGATGGGGTTGATCCCACTTATCTCCATTTAGGTCCTTCATCTCTTGCTGTGGATCTGTTGGGTAGCTTTTTGGATGACAAACCAGTGGTCTCAATAGAAGTCATCAGTAAAGCAGTAGTTGTAGCTATCAGCTTCAGAAGAGACTGCTCCGAGTTTAGGTATGTCCATGAAAAAGAAAAGGATGTAAGTTAGGGCATGCAAAGTTTGGTGGCCTTGGAATGTAATTAATTTACTTCATTATGTCATTTCAGACAACATCTTTGGTATCTTACGAAAAAAACCTTAAAATTCTTAGTCACTTTTAAGAAAAGAAAATTTCTCTGCAGAAAGTACTCACTGAGTTTCCTAAGTTGAAATTACAAATACACAAACCCGAGTCAGAATTTATATTTAATAAAACAAAAACTATACATGAGTGACTGCTATGGGAACACTTAAGTGCCCATTTAATATTTTAAAACTCTTCAGATCTTTAGAGCAGGGTGAGGACGATTGGACTGCCAGACTCGTCTGCTGTTCAAAAAAAAAAAAAAAAAAAGACTCATGCATTAATCAACCTTTGCCCTAATGACCTAATGGAGCTCTAAAATGAATGGAAATTCTGCTATTCACTGTAATGAAAGGTGAATCTGACCTATAACTTCTCTTATAGTAGAGCTTGGATGTATCTTTAAGATGTTATATAAAATGGCTTTAAAATTGGTCTAATATTACTAAATCATCATCTTGCAGGATGTAACTATTATTTCTCACCCTTTTTCTGCTCTTACCCCTTTGGCAGTCTTGATTTCTTTAGATTGCAATATCTCCCAGGCAGTGGCTACATCCTTACTCATATTTGCCTGTGTAGTATGTGGCACATTTTATTCAATATCATAACCAAACAATAAGAAAATAATAATTTCTGGAATAATAACTGTATTTCAGTTAGTTTTTAAACTTCTTCAAAATCCTTAATGTGACAAACCATTATATGTAGGGAAAATTACTGTGTGTCAAGATTTTTCTGAGATACACAGCCCAAAAAAGCACATAGGCATAGATTTCCACCCAAGGAAGACACTAGGTGGAACCAAGTAGATTAAATAAGTTTGGTGATTTCAGTCTGCAAAGACTGTCTGCTCAGCGTATGGCCCAGAGCCTCATTAAACTATGAATTGTACAAATATACAATGAAGATTGATTCCCATCCCCAAGGGCTTAAATGCTCAGCAGAGAACAGTAAGACAAGGAGTAAAACAAGATCTAGTCTAGGCCTGTCTCAGGGGATGCTGGTTTGAAATCTATTTAGAATGACACAGACACAATCATTGCTTGTAAGATGCTGTTTCGTCAGTAGTTTTCCCTGTGTGGGCATTCCTGTTGAGAGGCATTTCTTGCCTTTGATACAGAAATTTTCTAAACGTGAAAAAAGCTAGCATGAAAAGGAAGAACGAAGTGATGGGGGGTATCAAAATCCAAAATGGGTGAGAGAAGATTGTGATTATTTTCCAACAGCAGATATAAAACCTTACTGAGTTGTGGTCCCTCTGTGCTGCTTCCATCTCCCATTAAATCTGATGCTTTATTTTTGATTTAGAAATGTTTACAGGTAGTAAGAAACAACATTTAATCAACCTAGTGTAGCTGCTAAAGATCAATCACTTCCTTTTTCTGGCTTTCTGGAGTGGAGTTTCTAGTGCTTATCTGAATTTGTAGTGGTAATTTCAAGGACAGAGTTTGGAGTCAGGAACTGGAGGAGACTTGGACTACCTCTCTTCACAGCCAAAAATCCTCTGCAAAGACAAAAATGACACAAAGTCTTGTAATATAACACACCTGAATTCTCAAATATAAGTAGAATGGACCTGTTTCAAGCAACTAGCTTGGATGGTCCCTTGAAAGTTATCAGTAAAAGGTAAGTTATAACTGTAGTTTACCATGCATGTTCTGAGTTGCCCACCCACCCCCAGCTGTCTGCCTATTTCTTCTGAATATTTTAGTCTAGGCTTTAAACTCAGCACCTCAGTCTGCTACTGAATGCTTTATCTGGTAATACTGTTTTATAGACTTGAATGAAATCACTAGATTCATTCCGCTGTTAAATGTTAAGCAGGTGCAGAAAAGATGGTAGAATTAGAAGAATGTTGTTTTACTTCACGCTTTCAAGGATTGCTGCTTTCCTGCAATGTATAAACACAGCTTAGGAAAGTTACATGTTTGCAAATGCTCGAAGTGCTTTATACATTAGCTGCAATATTTACAACTGAGACATGGAAGGACCTTGAGTGAGTGAGTGAGACAGTCACAGACTTTCAGGAAGAAACTTGCAAACATGTCCTCAGAAAAAAAAGCAGTGGTTTTACTGTGTTTAATTACCTAATTTCAAGAAGTTAGTTACAAAGTTATAAAAAAATCTGGATGGCAAGTAGGTCATTGTTCTTTTCAGCTCCACGGGGACCCAGCAGGAACATCTGCAAGACACTACCTCCCACCAGGTAGAACAAGGCAGGTAGTGATGAGAACGCACGTGAGAATAATTATACCAAACACAATTTCAGAAACACAACTGGAGAAATACCAGAAAGCTTGACAGACCTGAAGAGTGAGATTCCAGTGTCTAAGAGGAGGTCTGCAGAGTTTCTGTGCATTTCATGGAGTTATATGTCAGTTTTGCCAATAAGCTGGGGTAGAATATGGCCCAAAGACTGTCCTCTTAAAGGTGTAGGTGAAGAAGGAGATGTCTGTTGAGAATTCCAGAGTAACAAACTATGGGTGTGAGCTCTCTGGAAAGCTCCTTTTTCACAAACAGAAAATGCTGGAAAGTTTTCTGACAGTCTGTGTTGAAAACTGAGTGTTAGGTTTTGAAGTATTTCATTCTTCCAATGAAGGCCTGTTTCCCCATTGCCTTGCAAAGTCACTCACAGCTTAGGCTGGATGTGAAACACAGTAATAGACTTCAATTTATTGCTGAGTTCGAGTAAGTACAGTGCAATGTAGAAACAGTTCTGGCAACTGTTTTAAGCCCAGCTGAACAGAACACCAGCAGAAAGCTACTAACAGTACTGTTGACATCTGATGCTTTTTGATGAAGTCTCTGTGATATGAATGACTCAACTTACTCATTAGAACTACTGTCATAGTGTCAGTGTAACCAGTCATAGGTAACTTCTGTGCATCATTGATTGTCAGCTGGTATCATGAATTTTCAGAGGAGACCCAAAGCACCTGGTAGCAGAAGTCCTTAGAATCACATAACATAGTTGAGAAGAACCAGGATGTCACACCCTGCTGCTCCTTCCATGCCCACCCACCCCTGAACCTCCCCACCCTGGGGATGCTAACTGCTGGAAAAATCAACACTTGGACACACAAAAGCAAATAATGCTGAACTAAACAAAATTAATTAGGATGGTATGGCAGCAGCAAGCAGCTATGGAGTAATCTTGCATTAAGAGTGCTGCTACAACTACAAGTGAGATGACTTGTCTGATAGTTCTGCTGTAAACTGATAGTTTAAGCGTAACTGCCTTAAAATTCCCAGTTATATCTCCATGATTAGAAAATTTTGACTAGCTGAAACTAGGTAGCCCCTTGAGAATATGAGTATGAAAAATGGATATGTTTTCTGGTCAAAATATAAGTCCTTCCAGAATTTTTAAACAAGTTTGAAAGTAAAGGTCTTGAGCATCTGTACATGGGGCTATAACAGAAATAGGAATAACATGGCTGACAAAGCAAAGATTTCTTCTACTGCTCTTGTATTTCTGGTGGATGCTCTCACTACTGTTTCTTAGAAGAACATGTCTGAGATTGCCTCGGTCTCTGGTTTCTGTTGGGAAGTTTCAGGATATTTTCTACAGTGTCCAAAAATCATTTCTGAAAAAACAAAACACTCCTTGGGTAACAAAGACTCTTGGCCACTTACCCTGCGTAACAATAAGAATTCCCCTCCCAGGAGTCTTAAGAGTCAGTGTAACGAATATGGAATTATATGCAGCCACAGATTTCATGCACCAGCTTGAGACTATATTTGAGTCTAAACTTGGCCTTTATCTTCACTGTGTAGAGATAGAGCTATTCAGCTGTGAGCTGGAAGTTACTTGCCAGATCTAAGACCCCAGGTTCCAGCTGTGAGCTCATCTAAGGAGTTTTACTTTTAAAATATACAGGGTTTCAAAAATCCGCTCACCAGATCTATTGAAAGGGCCTTCAGTTTTTCTAATACCTTGAGAGAGTGCACAGGAGAAGTTCCTGCACAAGTTTCTCAGGAAGTCAAATAATACACTTTTACTGACAAACTTCAGAAAATAAGGGAAGTTGGCAAAAGTTTAAAGGTTTAAAACATTCAACCAAAATAAAGCATTTCACAAAGCATTGACTTGGCACATGCTAACCCATACGACTCAGCATAATCCAATCCATCCAGCTTGAAGCTACCCAAATACCAAGAAACGAGATAAGGAGGGGAAGAAGTAAAGAAACAGAGATAAAAAGAGAGAATTATAGCTACCATGTCAGATCCAGTGTAGATCCAGCTAACAGGAGCCCAGGAAATGGCAGGGACATAACCATGCAATGGTTGCATGCTGCTGCTTTTATCTGCTCTGGCCCCCTGTGGCCACTCACCCTCCCCCAGGCAGGAGTTCCAGTGTGCCAGCCAGTCTGGGGCTGGGTTAGGGGCACCAGAGGATGTGGTGTGGAGCAGTGCTCCCAGTGTCCAGTGACTGACAGCTGCTCTGAGTCTGCCCAAGGAAGTTCAAAGGGGCTGAGGCATGGAGGAGGGCACTATTTCACCTTTGTAAAATTGAACCTTCCTCCTTCCACACACACTTGATTTGGTCTGAGACAATAGTTAATATAATAATCCAGTGTCTTACACCATTGGAGCAGAATCCTTGGTCATAAACTACCCACTAGCAAGGACACTACTCTGTACCTGCTGGTGGCGTAAATGTTTTTTGCGAATAGTTTAATCTGCCTTTGTAATGATTTTCTGTTACTGTGCAGACTTTTCTGGAAAAACATTGTCTCAGCAAGGATGGCTTGCATTTTCCCACCATCTGATTTGTGCCACTTTGTAAGAAATGTGCATGAAACAGCTGTATCATGGTGTGGGGCATAACCAATATGTTACTCTACTGTGATTGTGTGGCAACAGGGACACAAAAGTACATAAAATGGTGTAATTCTTCATCAGGAAATAGATCTCAAAACTTGCTTTGTAAAGTTAGGTTCCTCCTTGATGTTTTTTAAGCTTCTTGAAAGAAGTTTGATTTTCCAGTGAGTTGATGAATGTTATCCCCAAATTATTAATTCCAAGATTCTTAGTATTTTAGAGAACACCAAAGTACACTGCAGATTAATCTTCTATGTAGCACATGGGATATTGAAAATTATTTTTCTTCTCAGTTCTAGGAGGAAAATGACAAACTGAAAATGCTTCTCCTTTTTCTAAGTCCTGTCCTAGTCTCCCAGTTGCCACTCTGCTGTACATAAAAATCTAGGATCAAAGATTATTTGTCACTTAGACATATGCTTCTGTGTTTGATACACTCCAATGGATTATATTTCAACTACAGACAACATCATCTCCATTTGTCTGTGAAATTTTAAACATATGAGAAGTGAGAATTTTCATTATTTTTCAGTACTCCCACTTGTTGTTGTGACTCATAGGAAAAAGGAATTAGAACCACCAGAACATCCTTCCCTTCATAAACTTGTTTCTTGTGCTTCTGATTAACACATTAGTACTATTTAAATATGGAGCTCAGCATGATGCATGGGAAATTAGCAGAGTAATTCTAACAATATTAAAAAATACACTGAAAATTTATCCCACAGTCTCACTAAACTGATACTTGTTTAACGTATAACAGTAACATGATAACAAATTTTAAGGATATATCATATTAACAAAATTAAAGCTTTATATACAGCAAACTTATTTTGTTTGAACAAATGTACTTTGCAAACGTTAAGAAAGGAGTTGTACTGAAGACATAGGACATGTTGCAAAGTATAAAACATTCATTCATAAAAATCCATTTAAAATAACAATGTGCTGGTTTTGCCTGGAGTGGAGTTAAATTTCTTCATAGTAGCAAGTATGGAACTGTGTTTCAGATTTGTGTTGGAAACAGTGTTGATGATTCCAGATATTTTACTTATTGCTGAGCAGTGCTTACACAGCATCAGTGCCTTTGCTGCTGCTCGCTCCATCCCACTCTACTAGCAAGGAGGCTGGGGGTGAACACAAAGTTGGGAGGGAACACAGCTGGGAGAGCTGACCCCAGCTGATTCCCACCAGGAATATTCCAGATCATATGGCATCCCGCTCAGCAATAAACCCAGAGGTCTCATGTCCCGTTAAAGTGTTCAGAGAAGGAGACTACTGAATAGATTGCATATGGACACTGGTAGCTTCTTTGGAAGTTGTGGCAAAATGCTACAACACTGGGATAAGAAGGATGACAAAGAAGAAAGAACATAATCCAGAAGCTCAGTTGTCAGACTACTTAGCAGGCGTTGATGCGAGTGTGCTCTGATTCCCATTTCTCAGGTAGCTGAGGGATTTGGCATTCAAATGACATTTGGATATTTGGTATCTACTGGCAGTGACTAGAGTGCTTGAACTCAAGAGTTTCGGACACCCAGCAGAGGGACCTTCCTAAAATTCCTTCTGAGAGGAAGCATAAGCGGCATATGTAGACATTCTGAGTCCCCTGAATCCACACATTGAAGCACAGATCCACCCCACTGCACACTGAGCATTGTAGCGAGGAAATCACACACAGGAGCTTAACTGTCCTCTGGGGGGTATTCAAATGTTCAGTCACATGAAACCTCTCTCAGTTGGTTGACAAAAAAACCCAGTGAAGATAAATAGACTTCTGAATTAGGAGCTTCAGCTGACTAACTAAGATGAATCTATATCCCAATCTTGAGATACTGAAATGCTTAAATAAGAAGTACTTAATTAGGTGTTTTGATCTCTCCCTTAGACTTTCAATGCCTCAGTTTTTCACCTGTAAAATAAGGATAAAAAAAATCTGTCTTGCAAAAAAATATTGAAGTAAATTCAAGGATATGAGAAGCAAGGATTGAGACATTAACTTTCTCACCTGAATAAGAGCAGTGAGCACAGCTCTCCTGAAGATGAGAGTAAAATAGTTCTAAGAAAGAAAAAAAAAAACCCAAAGCTTAAAGAAAAGCCTTGAAATGAGCATGGTGTCTTATTGATAAACTCTTTTTTAAAAAAAAAAAAAAATGGAGACTTCAGCAGTAACAGAAAGTTTTGATTTTTCTCAGTTTATGATCTATGTTCCAGGGAAGCTGAAAAACACATCTGTTCATTCTCAATCTGAAGCAGAAAGATTTAACCTAGAGTTTTGGAGACACACATTTTTAACACATGATGACTGCAGCGTTATGTTTTAGGCCTTTTTATATCCAACTGTTTTCATTCATATTGGTACTCATTTTTATACACCAATGTTTCACTCTTCCCTTCCTCTTTGAAGAACAGATGACTTTGCTTAATGTTTATTCTATATTCAATTACAAAATACTCATGATCGACTGACTAGTTTTAAATGACACAGTTTCCATAGATGTGTTCTCACGGATTTACAGCTACAGAACCTTGTGACCCTGGATGGAAAATAGCTGGAGGTGGTCTGGCTACAAAATTTGCTCTGTGGAAGTGATACTTTGAGGATAGTGAAACAAAAAAAATTTACATTGAACCATTACAAAGAGATTAGAAAATAAAGGAAAAACAGAAGAGGAATTGGATGTTGATGAAAGACTACCTACAAGAACTTCACTGGCATTCAGTCATTTTGCTTGTGAATTTGTAATTTAAAACAAAAAGAAAAAAGAAACAAGAAACAAAAAAACCTTTCTAAGAAGGACTGAATTTTATTATATATTCATAAACACATCTCAATTTTTTTTACAAGTAAAAGCTTCCACTCCTTCTCCTCAGACTTGCTTCATGGGGATGAATTTCTGGTCTGTGGTAATTAGGTTGCACTCACATTGACTGAATTATAGGATAAAATTCCAAAGAAACTATCAGACAAAATGTAATAGCGACAGAGAATCCTTGTGAATTTAAAGATTTGTATTGGGCTTTGTATTTTACTGAATGGAAATTTGAGTGATGAGAAGCTGAAGATGCAGGGGTTCTCCTCAGCTGTGATTTACACTTATGGAGATAGCCTTTGGGTATTATGATAAATCAAGAAAGTAATTAATTTATTTTTTTTTTTTGTGAAAGAGTTTGTGATTTTGAATCTCTAGAACATGCAGTCTATTTTGTGATTTAACAGATTTGCATTAAACTTAAAATCAGCTTTAGCTCTCATTTTGGTCTTTATGAAGTTAAATGTGCATTACTGAAAAGTAATGAATTTGAACTTTTTTGTGGAAAACGTTTCTGAAGCTGATAAGTAAAAAAAATATGTGTAAGGATAGAAATATGTAAGAAGATACACCTCATGAATTTTTTTGAAAATGATTTTGAATTTGTATCTAACATTAGTAAAACACGTCTTTGGAAAATAAGTACTTTAATTCACGCCTTTGTATAGGCTCAACTTTTAGTTGTAAAGTATTACTTTTATGTCTGATTTTCACAGGTTTAATTTACACATTTTTGCCTTCTAGTTATCAATATTAAAGGTTGTGAAAGGTCTTCCTAGGAGTTATATCCCAAGCCAGTAAAGTCAGCAGAAGTTTTGTCACTGGTAGCAGTGGATACAAGTCTACCTTCCTGAGGGTCTCCAAATTTGAAGATGGATGAAAGACTAAAC
This sequence comes from Oxyruncus cristatus, assembly GCA_013399855.1. Lineage (NCBI taxonomy): Eukaryota > Metazoa > Chordata > Aves > Passeriformes > Cotingidae > Oxyruncus > Oxyruncus cristatus. Next base: position 911,416 of record VXAY01005704.1, read on the forward strand.
AGGCCAATAACCTGAGATAATATCGTATTTTCTATATCCCTGTTCCTTCTGTATATCATAAGACTTTGTCACAGTTGGTACAAACATATATAGAGGGTAAATAGTTTACATTAAGAACTCAGACTTTAATTTTCAATGCTTGTTAATTTAAATTTATGCTGATGAACCATAAGGATGATGTAACAGATAGGAAAGTTATGATATCATAAGTTTTTTTATGAAAGAGCCTTTATTAGGAAACAGTGACAGGAAAATATATATACTTCTGGAATGTATATATGCTCTTATCAGAGAACACATGTCATATAGCTTACTCTTTCAGCTTCCTTTCCAAATTCCTTCTTATCATAAACCTGACAAGCGTGTGGCCATATTTACGTGCCCTATATTTTACACTCCCTTGCTATTATTCCCAACCCTTTTGACTACTGTAAGTTTGAAGTCTTCTATAACTTCTTTGGAAGTTTTTGTTTCACTGGTTTGTATCATTTGTATTCATCTAACTTGACTTTTTTATGAGTACACAAGATGTCTATTCTGAGCTAGTAGTTATCTGTTGCCTATAATTCCTCTACAGTCAATGAAAAGAGAAGGTATCCAAAAGATCAACCATTCATATTCGTCTTGGATACATATTCCTGAATGGAATGGGCACTGGAGAAGTGTATCTTTCGTAGCTCATTATAGCCTGAACCAATTGAGGTAAGTTATATGAGTTTCTGCCCATTTTCACATTCTAAATTCCAGACCTGAACTGACCAAAGAAAGATGTCACCTTTACAGCTAGAATAGTTTCAAAGCACTTCTTATAAAGTAACTAAAGAACCTATATATGCCAGGGACACCATAGTCATCACAACTGTTAACTTAGCTGAAGTTTCCTTGATTTGATTTTTTACTTTGGCAATTTCAATTGTAATCAAAGGGTAGGGCTATGACAAAAGACAATATTCTACTTTGGTCTTTTTAATTAAATGGTTCATTCCATAAAACACAAACACTTTACATAGAAATAAGTTAATCTAGTACACCTAATTAAGCATTATATATTGGAGCCATGCATCAGTGATTTGAGTTATATCAATGGACCGTTTCATTTATTGAGGCTGACAGCACAAGTTCTTAAATACAATGATAAACGACTTCCCTTCAAGGGAATGATACTTCACCCTGGCAGTTCTCTCTTTTTAATACTTTAGAGACATCTAAGAGAGATCTGCTCATAAGCAACCTAAGAAGGCACTCTTCCATTTGGTTACTTTCTGTAGTCTATCTCCCTCACTAAATTCTTCAGGGTTATCCAGAGGTGACCGCACTTTCACTTCCCTTCTAGTTCTCACAGTTAGAATCTATTCAGGAGCAAATTTGTCTGATCATTTATATAGCCATCATATCTCCCGCAAAGTAATTTTGAAGGCAAAAAGCAACTCTGACTTGTGAGACATACAGCTGGCTCTGTTTAATGTTCATGAGTGCACATCTTGGGCCAGAGTGGAATATATTTTACCAACTAAACAGTGCTGAAGAAACATTTCTTGCTCCTCTTTTACTTTCTTTGAGAATATGGAAGTATGTAGCTCTGCCTGGACTCATTGAAGTCAGTGAAATAAAACATAAATAAAATTGATAAAAAAGAATGTATTGCAGCTTGCTTAAAGGAACTTCTTTGGATTAAATCCATCAAATAATGCCTTTAGTATATTTTTCATTCACCTTCATCTTTTTATTTTTCCTCCCTTGTGCAGGATGCTTTTGCTTTCCATGCAGGTGTTAAATTTTCACAAAAGACCTAAATATAAAACACTATTCACTTTTGGTATTTGATGGAAGCTGCAATTTGGTTTCACATGTTTTTATTTTTATTCATAGGCTCTACCTTTGTCCAGGTTATGTAAACTTGGATAAGCAGATACAAGTCATTATACATTGTCTTGCTGAAGAACAAGCAAACTAAATGTCTGGCTTAGAAAAGACTTGGAAAAGCTGTTTACAGTCCTTTTACAGTATTCAGGACTAATATCTACACAATTGTTTTCAAAAATCCTCTGGCTTCTCTTAAAATTAGTTTTATCCTCTTGAAAATCAAATTCCTCTTATCTGGAGTTGTTCTATAATAAGATTTCTTAATAGTCTCAAACTGATTGTGTGAATACATGCCTGGATTATGCAAGCCATAGGGATACTTGCCTAGTTTTAGCTGAGCTGCCCTGATTGTTGAAGGATGCCCCACCTATTTCAGAAGGGCATGGTCTCCCTTAAATGTTTATATACATTAGTCCTTGGAAGGGGTCTCAAAATTTTTGGGAATCCCAAATGCCACTAGATGCCTAAGTTTGGGCAAGAAGTGTTAAAGGTGAGGTTAGATGGGGTTTTGAGCAACCTGGTCTAGTAGAAAGTGTCCCTGCCTGTGACAGAAGGCTTGGAAAACAATGATCTTTAAAGTCCCTTCCAATCCAAACTATTCCATGATGATTCTATGATTCTTCTTTGTGAAGGTTTACCTGCTAAATGTTTAAAAATACTGCCAGAAATATAATACCTTCTACACTGTGGATTGCAAACAAGGGATATGTTTATGTACTTTTTACTTTTGGCTCTTTGAGTTGTTTCCTATTGTGCTGAGAACCAGTAGGGCATTAATAAAAGAAAAAGTTGTTCTCTATAGTGTTGTGTATGTTGTTGCTTGACTGTAAGACAAAAGAAATCTCCAACAGACTATCAGTTTCTAGACAAAATAGGTCTTTATCTAGTTCTTTCAGGAAAGAGCATAATCAACCACTGAAACTAGAGGCTCAGTCATGAAACTTCCCAAGACTGATAGAAAATAGTGATGATTTCTCTTATGCTGTGTGGAAGTCGGGCAGGATTCTCAGTTTTGTATATGCTTAGCAATATTTATTTCCCTAACTTTATTGTATTTCAATGGGAATAGACAGCACAGAGAAACGGCACTCCTGCATTTTGTTCCACTGTCAGATGTAATACAGTGCATTACATTGTGAAGCAGCTTCGTCCTCAGTTGCTCCTCTGAATATTTCAAATGATTATATGTTAGTGTTCACAACCATACCATATGTGGTGAACCACTGCACTGGTCTGGTTAGGATGGGGCTTTCTTTATTGCAAACCCTGTAGTGCTGTGCTTTTCCCTGGTGACCAAATCAGTGTGGATAACACACCAGTGTTTTAGCTACTGCTGAACAGTACTTGCATAGCGTTGATGCCTTTTCTCTATCCCACTCTGCCCCCTCAGTGAGTTCTTTGGGTGTGGGCAAGAGGCTGGTAGGGGACACGGCACAACTGACTCAAACTGACCAAAAATATGTTCTAACTCACTACAGCTGTGTAGCTCCTTTTTGCCCTTGTCCACAGCTCTAGACATGCACTAGTCCATAGCTCTAGGCGCCGTATGGCAGGAAGCAGAGCCTCTGAGCCTGCACCAGATAAAACCAAGTCACACTTGCTGGTTGGGGGAGAGTGTGCACACTCTTCCATGCCAAAAGCAGGCTAAGAGTAGAAGCTGGAGGAACATTGACACATCTTGGTTCCTTCTCTCTGTATTTGAAAGCAGGGCATAGAAAAAAGCATATGGAAATACAGTCCCTTCAGCACAGGGCCAGGAAAATGACCTGTGGTTTTGACCACAAAAATTCCTGTAAGCTGTAGCTCAGAGCTGTGGTGGGAGGTACAACATATCTAGACGGTATTTTAAAAGTCTTACTAGCTTCTAGAGTTGCTCCAAAATGACTTTGTTATCTTTTTCGCCCCACAAAATAGCACAGAATGCAAGCATATAGAGTTCAGAATCATGCTCAAATTGTTATTCATTTCTTATGTCTAGAAAGGAAGTGCAGTACAGTTTAACATTTCTGTAATTATTCCAGTTTTCAGCTGAAACTTGCATGGAGGAGTTAAAGAGAATATTTATGCTTTGAGCAAACTTGCCTCAGATGGTCAGCAAGACCAGTGGTACTGACACAGTAGCCAATTCAACTACCTTTGCTGAAGAGTACCTCAGGTCAGGAGCAGAGAGGTGCTAACAACGATATACTGTCTTCAAAATCTGGTCTGGGATTTCTTTGAGGCTCTGTTCTGCCCTACAGGGTCGGGACTCTTGGAAACATGGTACATCACGTGTTGTAGACGTCTTAGATAGTCAGAAACTGCTAGAATATGTTCAGGAACACTGATGGATTCTTACAAGCAAGTTTAAATAATTACCCTAGAATATGCAAATTTTAAAGCTCTATAGGTTTCACACTTTTTTTTTTTTTTTTTTTTTTT
>VXAY01005704.1:915742-1002005 GCA_013399855.1 Oxyruncus cristatus
TTTTTTTTTTTTTTTGCTGTAGTGCCTTCAAAGTGTGGCTTGGACTGCAATAAACACAGAATTCTAAACCGGAATGGATGGGACAGTTAAAGATTACATCAGTTCTGAAAGATGAAGAGAAACACGTACAGCACAAGTCTGTCTGTCTGCATATTACAAAATATTATTCCAAGAAAGAGTTAATAGAAGATATCCAAGTACCCTGGCCTGGGAATAGTATCATATCCACACACAGGCAACTATAAACACGTAGACTGTATATGCATTAAAGTTTGAAAGCTCTTTTAAGAGTTTTTATCTTAAATTAGACCATGGCTACCACGCACAGTTGGCAAGTATCTGATGTGTGAAATCAGCCGTCTGCAAGATCTAAGAGAAAAGGAAAGCTGAGACAAATTGAGCTCTGTTGGCCTCTCCAGTCTGATTAGTCCATGCTGTCACTTGAAGTGAAACTGGATCTTTGGATGTCATTCTTCTATTGTTTTACACAGTAATGTTAGATATTTCTGCTTGTTCCCATTAGTGCCTCCTCGGAATCATAATTAATTTATATTAACAAAACCAATTTCCATTTGCTATGACAGTTCTCCAGCTCCCTCAGGCTTCTCAAATAATAATAAATTATCTAAATAAGAGGCCTTACATCACTTCTGTTCCAATGTTTCAGTTTTTGAGGGTCCTTAAACGTATCCAGTAATGCATATTTAACAAATTGGAATTCAAATGTCCTGATAGTCCTCACCCATACTCCTAATGTGTCTTTACTTTAGTAGCTTTTTTTTCCCTTGCAGTGATGTGCCAATCCACTGATCATAACAAGTTATATTTGGAGACCTACACATGCTCTTGCTGGGAGGATTAAAAGGGTGAATTTATAACTTCCCATTTGGATGGCAGAACCCATTTTTCATACTTGTGTGCACATACAAATGATTAAAAGAAAAAAACATGTTCTCTCCTCTTAACTACAGTCACATTCAATGATTAGTGTCCCAAATCCATTCCGTCAAATACCGAACATAGCATAATTCCTCCATAACTCATAGCTCATCTTATATAGTTAATAAATGTTTCCTTGTCAACAGAAAAAGTGAGGGAAAATGCAGTGTTGGTTGGAAATGATCTGTTGATCTTGTATCTGGGGTTTAATCCAAGCATTTTAGTTATTATTTTCTTAGCTGTGCAGCATTGGAAGTCCTGCATGCATATATTCATTCATGTCACACTTCACCACTGTTGGCTACTGTCAATAAGTGCTACCATTTTATTTTCTGAAAAACTCTCAATTTTAGCTATTGTGTTTGGCAGGTGAAACAGTGGAACCTGATGCCTCATCCTTGGAAACATTCAAAGTCAGAGCGGATGCGGCTATGAGCACCCCGATCTAGTTGAAGATGTGCCTGCTCATTGCAGATGACCTTTAAAGGTCTTTTCCAACCCAAACTATTCTGTCTCTTCAGCCTCCTGTTCCTAGAATCAGGTACATCAGCCCTTGTAGGTTCATAAAGCCTGTATCAAAACCTGTACTCTACATCATCACTGCTATCATTATCTCTCCTAGTTAAAGGCTGAATAGACAATTATTTTCCTAAGACACAGCTGACATGCATTGAAGATAAAGCCTGTGCCAATTTGCCAGTGTATTCTGATGGGATTATACAAATTCTCCAGTGTTTCAGCTTTACACCTGAGGTGGATAGATGATCCACCCTACTATTTCCATTCAGCCAGCTGACAAGCTAAACAAACTAGCAGCAGACATTCTTTGCAATGATTCTCCAGAGAACCAAGTTCTTCTGCCTCCATATGTGTGCATACATAGAAGGATGGAAAACATAAAATATGTATGTGGAATTACTGATGGAGGAAGGTAAGATGACAATACATATAAGGAAGTTAGAGCGTATGGTGGATGCAAGAACCGTAAACTCTTCATGTGTATAAATGGCAGGGGAATATTCATATGAGTAGAGCTTGGTTTTGCAATTTTATTGTTACTGTAATAGGAGAGACAGGCTCATGTTCTAAATGGAGATGGAAGATTCAATGGGGTTTTTTTTGTTTAGATCAGGTAAAAAGTGTTTGTCCATTTCATTCTTGTCCTTTTTTCCATCTTGCACCAAGTGTAGAGACATACTCTCCATATGACACATGCTTATGTAAGATTGATCATGGACCACAGGATTTCAGACAGGGAGAGGTGCTCATTTTTTGCGTGAGGTGCAAAATTACAGCTTTTCCCTGATACTGATCTTGACATCTGTCTCATAAGCTCACCCCATGGGAAAGTAAGTCTCTGCCATAGGGAAAAGGAATTTGCCATAACATGAAGGCAGAAGCTGAGTGATAAAGGAGTCATTTAAAACTCTTTTAACTTCCTGTCTGATTCCCAGCCCTACACAGCTGCATCACTCCATGTTTTCATCTGTTCAGACACTTTTGAAAAGTGTAGGCCCTCGCTCTGAAAAATGCTAGTGTTTCAACTCTAGAAGTTCAAATGTCATGAATTTGATTACAGATAAAACTGAAAAGCTTGGACTAGAAATAATGAGAAAATATCTTCAGTATTCTTTATCTGCCTTGCAGTTTTTGCACATTCAGAGAACACTTTTATCATCTCTTCCAACCAGACTTGAAACAGGATTGGATACTTTGTAGGACCTTTTATTTTTTCGTAACTTAAAAAAATATATTCACTGTTTTGAGGACCTTCAATTTTTAAAAAAATCTCCAAAAGTCACAAGACTTAAAATAAAATAATAAAAATGGACAATGCTGGACCATACAACATAAAAGCCATCCAAATTTGAAAAGATCCTGTTCAAAATGTATAGTAAAAGAAGGATGGGAGAACAAGCACAAGGGTGCTAATAACAAGGAAGTATAGTTACTTAGGAAGGAGACAAAAGCAAGCCTGGGTTAAACAAGGACAAATCTTGATTTTTGTTACTCTGAATGCTCTGCAGGTAACTCATCCCAGCTTCACCCTTGAATGATTTAGATTTAAATTGCTCATCCTTTCCCTTAGTTGCCTGTCAAAGTCTGCTTCTTCAAATGTAGTCGCTGCCCTGTGATTTTCCCCCATGGTTTCCTCCAAGCAGTGCCTCACTATTGTTTTTGCAGAACTTCATCTGTTTTCTAAAATCTTGTATGTGATTGGATGCTTCCGATCCCTCATCTTGCAGGACCAAGCTGGAAATGTTGCTATTTAAGGGATACAGAAATAACGTGATGTGCATTTCCCTTAGTTTGTATATTTGAGTACATATACAATATTTTCATACATATGGATAAGAATGTTCATAAAAATGCATCTAGTGATCTATCTAGCTCTAGTTATTTTTAAGTATTGCAATGGTAGAAAGTTCAAAATAATAATATAAAAAAACCTGCCACATAGGAAGCATATTGCAACAAATATACATTGAAATCTAGGGTCCTAATATCTTTAAAGGAAACTGCAGTGCACGAAGAAACTTATGTACAGTTTCATATGCTAATTTATACAAATGGCAAGACTTCTGAAGATGGTGTTATTCTCATACTTCTTAAAAATGGGAAAATAAACACTAATGAAAAGTTAAGGGAGTGGAATAAAATATTAAACTTCAGCAGTTCACTCATTTTTCCTCATTCTAGAACCTGGTACGAAAAATTTAAAACTTTGTGAAACATTTGAAAAAAAATGCCAATATGTTGCATTTGGTCAGATGAATCTGCATTTACATGCCCAAGTTTTAAATTTCTAAGCCTTGCAAAACAATTCTGTTTCTTACAAAAAGAGATTTCTTTTTTATCTTACATAAAGATACTTTCTGGGTTTGTTTGTTTTGTTTTTTTAATCAGTTCATCTTTTTCAGAAATATTGTAACAGACAAAGTACATGTTAGTGTGCAAAATCAGATTAATTGTAGGTATATTTATTTATGTATATGTATTGTCAGTAAAAAACATTTTAAAAGTATGTTTACTTATTTTATAAGAGTATATAAAGACAATTTCTTTGTACAGATTAAATTACATACAATTTAATTCTCAATCTGAAAAAAATAAATACAGTTTCAAGAATTAAGTAATTGTTATTAAGCATATATTCTGATTTTGCTCCTAAGAACCTTTTTTTTTTTAAATTATATTTCATTAAATCCTGTAGCCATGGGGAAGCCAAATGGTAGAAAGCTAAAGCTGTGCCAATCTAAAAAGAGAGGAAGGAGGAAAACACAAGGAATTACAAGCTCATCAGTCTCAAATTTAACCTAGGAAAAACAATGAAACAGCTGGTATGAGGCTTGACTAATAGGAAAATAAAGAAAGACATAACTAATTGCAAGCAATATGGAATTACGGAAAACAGACTTCCGCTAACTAACCTGTTTAGATTAAAATTATATTCAGATTGATACAAATAATAATGTAACGTAATATACTGTGATGTAATAAACTGTACAGAAATTTCCCTTTGAATTTTACTTGACTCTACAGAACCAATTATTTAAGGGCAGTAAACAGCCCATGGTAAATAGATGGGTAGGTGCCACAAATAGTCCAGAGGTTTTGGTTCCCGTCCTGTTCACAGCCCAATGTCTTTAGTCATGTTCTATATAAGCAAAGCAAAGCAAAACAAAAAACCAAACCAAACTAAACAAAAAAACGCCATAAAATTGTTACCAATCCATATGGAGGAAACAGAAAGATTGAAAAATTGTAAATAATAAATGAGATGGAGAGTTATGTGGTTTTTTTAGTAAGTAGGGCATAAGTAAAGGCTTTTTACGTGGAGATAGAAAATTCTGAATGCATGAACAAAGAGTGAAAGCTGTACCTCTCCAAGGGGACTCTGCTTCTGAAACAGTGACTTTGAGAGATTAATGGACGCATATTTCCATCTTCTCCATGCCAGGCTTCCCCCCCACCTCCTCTCATAGAGGATTTCTGGTAGTTTCCCCTTTCCCGAGGCTGAGTTAAGTGGTCTTACTGCAGCAGGCTTGGCTGTAACATGATCCAGTGGCTAAAAATGGAAACTAAACCATGGAAAACAGGAATTATACTCTCATTTTTAAACCGAAGTGTGACTAATCTTTGCAATATCACTTCAGTGCCTGTGATGGGTTTTCGGACAAGTTCGAATTAAGGCTGCTTGTAATTTAAACACTGAATTTGGTCAATGAATTCCTAGGGTTTTATGTTGTGTAGTAAGTCTGACTACCTTGTTACAGTAGTTCTTCCTCACCTTATAAATATGAATGATAATATTCTCTGTGTTTCTTAGAGCCCAGTATCTGGCAAACATAATTACATGGCATTTTCAGCTTCGCTTTAAAAAAAATAACAAATTGCATTAAAATTAGAATAAAGCTCAAGAAAACAGAAGACAAATGGAGACTTTATACTTCTTATTTTTTAAGAAATCTTGTAACTTCTAAGCCAATCTTAATTTTTTTCCTATACATTTCTTGAGAAATCACAGACAGTTCCAGTTTTCTGCTTCATCTATTGTGGCTCCCCCAGGCAGCAGTACTGATGGGTTTCTGCAAAGAATGTGTCAGATTTACCTATGTGAAAGCAAAACTCTGATTTTCAGTGCAATAGTATGTTTCTTTAGTTTGCATCAAAGAACAAATGTATGACATTATCAGGTCTTGTCTTTTCAGCTCTGCTTAGTGATATCAGGCTCTTCTTTCCCTACATTTTCCAATTACATTGGGGGATTACCTTAAGTAAGACTTTGTTGCATAGTTACTGCACTCTTCGAAAGTTTTTCTTGGAGCCACTTAGAAAAAGAATAAGTAGTTCTGGGCTGAGCTCTGGGCTGGTCCTTAGAGACTTGTTGACAGCATAAATACCCTTCAAGTCTTTAGATTTAGTCTCCTTCTAAGTATTACACTCTTGAAAGAATAGAAATTAATCAAAACATTAATGATACTATGACTATAGTATGAAACTTTTAAAGCAGAAGTGAATTCTACTGTAAAGACTTATTACTTAAGGTGGAGTCTTAGCTATAACATCAGCAAAACTACATATCACTCTTATTTTCCCATCATTTGTTGTCTGATATTGTCTGAATTTCTTTAGTGCTGTGAAAGCCGAAACATTTCTTCTCCTGGAAAGGTAGTGGCTGCCCTTTTAAAGCTCATGAATGGCCTCTCATTGGAACAGCTCTGTTTGTTAGTGCTCCACTCTTTAACATTTAGAATTAAAAATACATTTCTCAGAGAGGGTCAGGTCAGAAGCAACTCTGGTGTTTGTCTTGCCTTTTTTCAGTTTCCTTTTTCTCCTCAAAATGTAACAGGTAGGTGACTAATAGAAGAACACAGCCTTTGTGCTGTATCTGTAAGGCCATTAATTTGAGTCCCAGAGATGGATGGCTTTCCAATCCACTCTCCATTGTTGTACTGTATCTGTGATTACCCTGGAGAATAAAAAGAATGAAAAAGTAGCTCCCATGCCTCTCTTCTTTATTACTCCAGGCAGAGAGTATCATTATCAGCCTTAGAGTTGATATAAGAAGAGCCCTCAGGTTAGTGGAAGTACAAGCAGTGAAATAGTAGCTACGATTCCTTTTGAGCCCTCCCTCCTCCCATGATATCACCTGTATAGTTTATTTCAAATCATATTTTTCTATCTAGCAGTCAGCCATGATTCAAAACTCTGAAATATATAAAAATAAATTATTAATAATAATGAAATCTGTGCTTTAAGTAATCCAAATCTAATATTTTTTAGTTTAGTCTAGTCTTTATTTGGCACTCACAAACAAGCTTATTATTTCCACTCCTATGAAATAAATTAATAAGTTAGGAAATTATCAAATATTACTATCCTGCCTATAAACATTCAATAGGGGAATGAATTTCTTCAATTAAGTGAATTTTCTTTGTCTTTTACTAATAATTTCATATAAATCAAATAATAAAATTTCAAATCCTTAGCTTAGACTGGATTTTTTTTTTTATGGGAAGAAATTAAGAACTTGATTGCATCACCTCATTCCTAATTAACTAAATGGTAAGTAAATTCAAGAAGACAAAGTAAAATTAATCTTTTTGAATATATAAAATAAAGGAATTTAGAAAGACAATAGGTTAATATAAAGTAAGAAAAAAAGTGGATACCTTCAGATCCTGCTCCAGACTTGCCTGCTGAAAGACAGTGCACTTATGTCAAAATCTGGAAAATTGTGCACTCTGAGATATTCCAGTACTGACACAATTCCTACAGAAGAAAAAAAAAGCAGCCTTTTATCTGAAACTGTGATTAAATGAAGCACCATTTAAGGACATGTGAAGCAATCTAATAAAAGATCATAATTGTTATAATGACATTTTTGCTTTGATATCATTGATTGAAATACAGTAAAGTATATTGTGACGTCTAGTGTCCTTGAATTATCCTATGTGCCCTGTTACTAATGGGAAAGGGCAAGATTTAACTTAAGCTTTAGACCTGTGGTCTGAGCTCACTGTCTTTAATTACACTTCAAGTAGAGAAATATGCATTTTGAGTTATTTTGCTATCTTAGAGACTTCCCTTATGATGAGATGAATTGCAATTGAGGTATCATTTTTCCTCCTGATTATGAAGGGAATCCAGAGTTGGAAATTGAGATTTCAACCCTTACATTAAGGCAGATGAATCCTCCCTAAAACGACAAAATAAAAGTTAAATACTTTGTTCTTCAAAAGTGAAAACACATAATAGATTTTGTTGTCAGAGATTTTGACAGAACATATACACCAACTAATGTCTCTGTTGACCAGCTGTATTATCAGCATTACTGTTAGTCTTTTTGTTCCCATACTGCCTGGTAACCTAGATCTAGAAGGAATGACTGAAATATTAGCTGAGGAGCTTGCTATGGAGCTTTCACTTGTGGAGGTCCCCCTGTGAAGGTGCATTCACTGAGCCTTATAGTGCTGATAAAACCACAGAGGAAGAACATCTTTTCTCCTAGGCTTGGTAAAGTGAGATCCCACATGGGCAATTGCTTCTTAGTATGCTTATAATGGACAGATGATACAAAATGCTAATCCACACTTCCCCTCTCTTAGGGGATATAATTTCTGATTGCTTGAATTATGAGACCAGAGTGATTGACATTCTACTTCTCATATACTGATGTTTTGCAAAATATTCCCCTTTAACCTAACCCATTTTTCTGAGCCTCATAGTATTTTTGAAAGTAAATATTGTCATCATAATCCTTGATTAACCAAGTCTTGGCTATCAATGAGTATAAATGGCATACAATGATAGGTAAGATTGAGTCCTTATTAATTCCTAAAAATCAAGTTAACCACAGAGAGTCCTGCATTATCTTTCACATTGGATTTTCATTTCTTCACGAGGTTTTGTATGCTTTTTAAAACCATCAGCATGTAAGTTTTAACAGGTGTGTTTCAGTGTTTGATATTTAAATGGTAATGAGTCAATGTAAGCTGTGGAGCATGCAGCTGGGATGTCACTTTCATTTGTTTCTAGGTTTCCTTGTGTAAGTCAAAAATATTACCCTTTTCCCTACCTCTTCCATATATGTCTTCTGTTCTTCCACATTTTCAATACAATGTCATTCCACACCGATGACTGATTATACACTCTTCACACCCCCACTCTCCCTTTTTGCTGTCCGTTACATTCTGCACCTGTATCTGCAAATAAGTGTAAGGTGAATAGGAGCTGTAACATGGTATTTTTCAGTATTTTTCTGATGGATAGTTGAACTTGTCAGAAATGTTTTCATAGCAAAATTACAGTTTTCATCATACTGTTCAGCCATCAGACTGAGAGAGATTTTTCCACCTCTGCTGCGTCCCATTCAACAAGTTTTTAAAAATGCTGTCACTCCTAGTGTTTTCCAATCACTTGGTCATCGTGGCCAGAATTCAGACAAAGTATTCCATAGTTTCAAAAGTATGGATTAAAATTATAGAAAGAGTAACAGCAAAATGCAGGGCCTTTGTAGAGTTGCAAGATGGGACATGAGGCAGACAGCAGGGAAAAGTGGCTTTGCAGGTTGGATATAATACTGGGAGTAACAGGAACATTCCTTATATTGAAGAGGTGTCACACTGATTGTAGGTTAGGGAATCTGTTTTTCAGTCATTCCTTTAACATGTTTTTTTGATCAATAGCCTTGTATCATGCCTCTGTATCATGTACATAAGAGCCTATACTGAATAAGTACTATTTATGGAGTAACTGAGGCAACAAATTCAGGTTCTGTGGTTTTGGTTTTCTTGTTTGTTTTTTTTGGCTTTTGTTTGTTTTGGGTTTTTTTGTGTTTTTTTTTTTTTTTCCAGTTTATTCACTTGAGAATTTTGTAGTTCTGTATGCTTTTTACTGAAATAGGGAAAACTTCTCATCTCCCTTAGAAAATTCTTGGATATTTAGAAGTTATTTACTTACTTCTATGCTGATGGAGATGGTAAGAGCCTTCTTTAATAGTTTCTTTTTTCTTCATAACTTTGAATAAGTATGGTGCCTACCTAAACCGGAACAAGAGTCTGAAATATGATTTCACTGATCCCAGTCAATATTTTTTGAGTAACAGGAAAGAGAAGAAAAGGTGTTCCAACTCACTGTCCTGTGATTTTGACACAGGACGTGATGGGCAGACAGAAAAAAGTTTCCAGGGGGTAGTAATTTGACTTGAGCTAAAAGTTACTTTTTGGCTTGTTTTTCAGAAGGATAAACTCCCTCATTTCTCAATGTGATCCAAAATGGTGTCTTTTATTTACTTTTGAACTGATGTAACTACTTTAATTGAACTCTTAAGTGTTGGAACAGTTATAAAGGAAAATTCCTATTTTGAAACACAAAGTGCAAAAGTTCCGCCCCCAAAATATCAGAATTAATACTGGAAAACTCTCACCATCCTTGGTTATCTACTGAGTTCAATCCATTTTCTATTCCAGAACTATAACCTTGAGAGGTTTCCTCTTTGTCAATGAAATATTACCATTTTCATCTAAATAGCCAAGGGAACATTAATCATCAACTATTAGGAAATTAGTTATTAAAACAGTCAAACTAAGAGATACCTAAATCACAACAGTCCAAATCTGAGCCTTTCCCTGTCATGGGAACCATCATTAACAGCTTCAGTGGAAGAGAATAAAATCCTGAATTATTCCTCCATCTCTGGCTGAAAATTGAAGTGTTGTGGAAAATCTTCAGTGAAAGTGCTTATTCTGCAGTCATGTCTTGGAGGCAGAAGGGAGAGAGAATTTGGAGATTGGGACTTTCAAAGAGCATTATACACTGTGTTTGCTTTTGCATGTTAATCTTTTTTCTGCATCCGCCTGCATCTTTTATTTTTCTTTTTAATGAACCTATCAATTAGGCAGATAAAGCAAAAGTAGCATAATAGAAATAGTGAAGTTTTCAAATTCTTTAGTAAGGGTTGTGCTTCCTTAGGGACTTGGCACTAAACCTTTCTAGTTTTCAGAAACAGAAAGGTTATTAACTACATCTAGCCGTGTAAGTTTTTCTCTGTGCAAGAGCTGGAGCAGTAAACTCACTGAATCACAACTGGCAAAGGATAAATATTTTAAGGTCCTCACCTGTGATGTCTCTGCTCTTGTGACTGACAGCTCCATGTATCTGTGGCCAGCGAAAGATGGATGCGTGTACTTTTCTGCTGAGTGTCTCCATAGAAGTGTATGGAGATGAAACAGAACAGGGAAGGATTGATATAGTGGTCTACTGAGTATTAAAACTGCTTTGAAAAGCTGTGAGGAAATCTGGATCTAACTGAACAGTTCCTCTGTGACATAATGAAGCCAGGATTTATCTTGTAGAAGGCAGAGGAGACTGTTTCCTTGCTATAAAGGCTTTATTTTATTCTATAAATTGTAAAGATACACATTTTCCCTTCCATTCTGTAGCAGCATTCAAGAACTACAGAAAAATCTTTTTTTTCTTTTTACTTTTATTTTCTGGTTTTATCTGCTCAGATTTGGCAACGTTGAGCACAGAAATAAAATATAAAGCAACTGGAAATGTTGAAAATAACCAGAGAATATAAAACTACTAATGGTCTAAATATCATTCTCTCCTTTTTTTGGTCAATGTACTTATTTTAAAGTCTTACAGCATTGCTGTGGTCATAAGGGCCCAAGACCTTCTGCACAACCCACACTGTACTGCCTCATCGAGGCTGTCCTTCAGTCAAAGACAATGTTCTGTTAAACCTATTTTGTTTTCTGACTGAATTCCTAAGTCAGTCACATTTTTTGTGGGTGACTCCTTAAGAATGGGATTTAGGGATATGACCCACTTCGAGTAGCATCAAGTGCTCATAAGCTTACTGAGAAGTATAGTGGTTTTATTAGTTTTGACCACCATATTGTCATAAAAATGTCACAAATAACTCTCCCACCCTCACACTTCTGAGAACACAAAAAATGCACTGCAGGTAGTAATCACACCTTCTTCATTAAGGCTAAAATCACTGCCAAGCAGATAATTCCACATGGCAATTCAGTTAATCAAGTTTCAGGGAGATGAGCCAGCAGGTCTACGAAGGAATCAAGAAAGCCCAATGGTTCCCTAATTCTCTATAATAAATGTTGCTGTTGTCTCAGAAGTACAAATTCTGATACTGGACAACTAACATATGGCATAAACTCAGGAGCTGGGTTTGCCTTAAGAAAAAACCCTTTTATTAGCTGCCTAAGTATAGAGGTTCTCAAGGGACTTAATAGATTTCCCAGCAGACCTGCTCAGAGTCCTGACATGGTTTCCTATGTATCTTTTACATAGATTTTATGCCACTTAATTTGCACTCTCAATTCAATATGGTTTTCTGATATATCAAATTAAAAGAACTGGGCTTTATCTGATATCTCAAATTAAAAAACTGTGCCTTATCTCTCTGCCGAATTTAAACTATATGGAATTATTTAGCATAAACATGCAGCTAAGGCAATAAGGTTCTTCCCTTCAGGCTATGTGTCAATGTGTAAACTCAAAAATAATGAGTGCCCACAGAATGTGTGATGAAATAATGAAATGATGAAATGATCTTGAATAATCATAAAAGTGCAAACTCTCATACTGTTCCCAGAAGTTTTAAATGTGTTGCAGTACAGATAGTTGAACCAATTTTATCCTTATACCTTCAGTTTCATACCTTCCAGAGGAAGAGCAAAATTCAGTTCACATTTGAAAGTGTTTAAATCACTGAAACTCAGGATGTGGAAGATCTGAATCTAACTTTTCTTGATTGAGAGTTCCTGGTTCCATACCATCTGTTAGGTTCAGCATTTACCAGTCTAAATTAAATAAACATACTGCTATAAAATTCCTACTAAAATATTGATTAATGTGGCATATATTGTGGATAATTCAGACTTCTTAGAAAGCATGTGTTTGTTTCAGGTCATAGAACAGAGGACGCTTTCTAGTGATAGGAAAATCTTATTCTATCTTGCCTGATATTTAAATAAATAAATTGACTTCTGAATATATAAATATAAAAATATGAGACCAGAATTTTATCTCCTTTTTAGAGTATACTCATTCATACATGTATAGTATGCTGGTCCAGCGTGCAGCATACTAGAATCAAGGTATATGCATTTGCTTGAATTTATCTTCCAAAAGAAAAGTTTCCTCAATTACTTATGTTAATTCAAACATGGTTTTTAGATAAAATGTAATGGCCTTGTGTAGAGATGTAATATATATATATGTGTGGGTGTGTGTGTGTTATGTATACCCACTTGTAAACCTGCAAAATAAATATTGTAAATTACAGCCACTTTTGTTAATTATGTTAAAGTTGGTTACACACAGATTTAATCACTGGAACACAGTTGTTTTTTTTTAATAATGAATTAGTGGGATTTTTTAAATTATTATTTTAGCAAAGACTGTATTTTGTCAGATTATAGGGAAGTAGGTGTCAGTCTCTTCTCCCAAGTAACAAGTGAAGGGACAAGAGGAAATAGCCTCAAGTTGTACCAGGGGGGACTTAGATGGGATATTAGGAAAAATTTCTTGGTAGAAAGGGTTGTCAAACATCTGAACAGAGCATCCAGGGAAGTGGCTGAGACGCTATTCATTTAAAGACTTGTTGATGAGGCAATTAGGGACATGGTTTAGTAGTGAATTGGGAAGTGCTGAGTTAACAGTTGGACACAAAGATCTTTTTCAACCTAAATAATTCTATGATTAAAGCAGATATTATGTGTTTAGTGGATAGTTCAATTATGGAACCTACCTGTAAAATAAATATTAACACTGAAGTTTATTAGTTTTTCGGTGTTTAAGCTAAAATGGAGTGTCTCTAGCTTTTAGATGCAAAAAATAATGTTGGGTTGTTTTTTTTTTTAAGTTGACCAAATCAATTTATTTCTGAATATACTGAACAGACTAAACTGTTTGTTTCCATGGAAACAAAGGTTAAGGGGAAGATTTTTAAAAATCATCACCTTAAGTGCATAAACAAGTAAAACTGTAAAAAAAAAACAGGAGTGAAAAATTACTCAAAAGTGTGATACTAAGTGGCATTAAAACTTGAACCACCTTTACCAAAAAGTGTCTATCATTTTGTAGAAACAATTTAAAATTAAATTCTCTCGTCTTTGTTTCAATTTTAATAAAGTTTGATGATATACATATTTCAGAAACATATACAGTCTTATCTGCAACTTCTTCAACTTTTTTTTTATATATTCTTAACACAATAATACTCAGTACTTCCAGATCATTGAGCATCTATTTTTGTCCATTATATGTCAAGTATGTACTTTTCTGGGTATTGGTTACATACAGAGTCAAATGAATATTTCAAGTTGAAAGGTCTGTTAGAGCTTCCTCTTTTCAGGCTGATTTAGAAGTTCTATAATTTTACAGTATCTTATAGCTTTTATAAGAAGAAAACTCTTCCATCTACAGTTGGGCTTAACAGACCTATTAAAAATGGACAAAAGAAATTAGAGAGATCAGAAAACATTCTTTCCTGGTCCTGTAAAAATCTGGGGTTTAAATTTTACTGATTTACACTGCTTTTAAAGATTTGCTCTCACCCTTTTTTACAACAGTCATTTAGGCAGATTTTTTTCCTTGTGCTAGGATGACAGCTGAACACAGTTTGTCTGAAGATCTCTCTAGTCCACCTTCAGAAAGATTAGCAAAGCCTTCCATCAATAACACCTGCAGTTAAAAAGCACTCTTAAAGGGGCATTAGCAGAGGTGATTGAGAAGAATATTTACTCTCTCCAAATTAACATGCTCCCTGAACATATACATTCAGATATCTTGACCACAAGGTGAAGAATACTGGAGTGGGAAGAACTGTTTTTCTGCCCATGAATATCACAGACTGAGAAGACTGCTACTAGGAAATCATGTAGTCCAGCATCTTGTAAGAGCAGATAGGCTGTGGGTAGAAAGTTTGAACCCAAGTAATCACTAAGTTCTATTATTAATACTAAAAAATCATAGAATCATAGAATCACAGAATATTCCAAGTTGGAAGAGACCCACAAGGATCATTGAGTCCAACTCTTAGCCCTGCACATGTCCATCCCCGATAGCCACACCATGTCCCTGAGAGCATTGCCCAAGTGCTTCTTGAACTCTGTCAGGCTTGGTGCTGTGACCACTTCCCTGGGGAGCCTGTTCCAGTGCCCAACCACTCTCTGGGTGGAAAACCTTTTCCTGACCTAAACCTCCCCCGACTCAGCTTTATGCTGTTTTCTCCAGTCCTGCCACTGGTCATGACAGTGAAAAGATTGGTACCTGCCCGTCCACTTCCATCCATGAGGAAGTTGTAGACTGCAATGAGGTCTCCCCTCAGTCTCCTCTTCTCCAGACTGAACAGACCAAGTGACCTCAGCTGCTCCTCATATGGCTTCCCCTCCAGGCTGGGGAGCCATTCGGGTGTTTAACATACTGACTCAGTGCCACTTTAGCTGTCTGAAAGCCCGATATCTTGAGATCCCAACATCCTCTAATACCCTCTAATGTAGATTGTAATTGGACAAGTGAACAATCTCTCAGAATATAAATCAATGTGCTGTTATGCTTATGCTGGAGAAATTGTTCCTAAGTTTTTAATGATGATTAAGTACATGTCTAACAAGTGGTACAATACTTCTAAATGAGAAATTAAGAAATTCCCAGTTGTAATCAGGTGAAATTCACATAGTAATCCACTTCAGACAGGAATCCTCAAGTAGAATGCATTCAAACTCTCCTAATTATTCATCATTTTTATTATTGTAGCTTCAGCTTGGAACTCTTAAATGAGGGAACATTCTAAAATATTTAAACATTCTAATATTCTCAACATAAAATATTATAAAATACTGTAACATTCTAATATTCTTACTAAAACTTTTCCTGAAAATTCATACTCTTGTGTTACAGTGTTATAAAAATCTCTGTATTATGAGTGGTGCAATGCAAATACATAGATACTTTTTTAATGTGTTCTTGAAAAATAGAATAAATATATAAATATATGACTATTATTCACATTGTTTAGTTACAGAAATTTCAGGCTGTAGAGTCATGATCAATACAACAAAATGCAATCACCAGTCCTGGCTACACTGATCTCTGCTTTTACAAATCTGCTGGGTCACACTGTGACTGTCTGCCTTGTAATCTGACTTCACCTGCATTACTTGTATTAGAGAAAGGGAAATGAGGTTCTGTATCACTGAGATTTATCTCACCATGAAAATGCAACATCAGCAGAGTGTACACTGGCATCTGAGAAATGTTCTCTGTCCCACAGTTTCAACACAGGTTTAAACTCCTTATATAGAAAACAGAATACAGTAAACCTCAGGTGGTGTTCTAGGTCAGTTTAGGAAGACTACAAGATTTTCTGTTACCTTTAATGGGGTGTTAAGCACTAGCTAAAATATTTGTCCATCTTTAACACAGCTGCCAAAGGCACCATTATATTTCAGCTTTTTTAGCATTATTTATAAGAAAATTAAATGTTTTTGGTTTAGTTACAAACCAGCTAGTAATTTAATTTGAAAAAAAATAATAAATATTTCCAAAATTATTTAAATTATTTAGATTAAATGTCTGCATCAATAGTTCATTTCCTTCACTATATTTGAAATAGAGAGGATTTCCAGTTTCTAGACTGCCACTGAAGTTTAAATTAAGATGGCATCATTGGACGATCTCTTGAGGCTTCTTACATAGAACATAAGACACCCCATTGCGTTTTATTTAATTGTCCCTTTATTAAGCGTAATAAATTATGATTTATTTATGTCTTGTCTTTTAGTAAGTGCTTTGATCTCTTTGGAATAAACCCTTTATTTCAATTATTCTGTTACAGACCAGTAACTGTACAACTTTCTGAAACTAGCAACTTGCCAACTGGCAGTTTGGCAAAGGTCACAGTTCCCAGACTCTAAACCCATAACTGAAGTTGGGTGGACTTACTATTTAAATAAATTAAATCATTTTGATATCTCAACAACCAAACTCTAAAATGGCTAAATGAGGTCTTCCTCAGATGCATCTTGCTTTCTTCCAACTGGTATTAGTTCAATTCTTACAGGGGGCAAAATCTAACAATACATTCTGCAAATACATCATGTGGCTATAGCAGTCAATGTATCGTGCTCTCCTCGGTATTCCTTAGAGGACTTTTATGTAGTGAATATATGCAACCATAAAAATAACAGAGAAAGCTCTACTCCCCCTTTTACTCCAACTTAGTAGGACTATGTATCTCTCCTCCCTCACCCAAATCCACAGTCTAGTACCCTAAACTTTGTAGGCATTATGAAACTAAATGATTCAAGAGTTTCATGCAAGTTTAAGTGGATTAAAATTCCGTAGTTTTCTATTGCATGGTGAGTATTTTAGTTAGTTAAATTTGTGTGGTCAGGAATACTATACTTGCAATCTTTTCCAAATGTTACACTTCACTCTGCACATTATGCTTTAATTGGGGTCATATCTATATTCTACAGATCTATCAAGATTTTCTTGTCCAGAAATGTAAATTCATAACCACCA
The DNA here is from genome assembly GCA_013399855.1 of Oxyruncus cristatus. Taxonomy (NCBI): domain Eukaryota; kingdom Metazoa; phylum Chordata; class Aves; order Passeriformes; family Cotingidae; genus Oxyruncus; species Oxyruncus cristatus. The sequence continues at coordinate 932,747 of VXAY01005704.1, forward strand.
GTTAGTGCCATTAATTTAACCAGCAATTTTTCTGAGCCACTGTAGTTCTTTGTGATGCGAGTTGCTGTAAACAGAAGGATTTTTATGTACCTTACTCTCTATAAATAGAGTTAATTCTTCTAGAGTTCACTGTTGACTTGAGCTGTTCATTAGAATTCAGGACAAAATATGTCTGATATTTGAATATATATTTTAATGTCTAGCTATAGAATAAATCATCCTACTTTATTGTTATCTAAGGAATATGTCTTCCTCATATATTATCTTTTACAGCTAGTACTTTTTAACATATTATCTGAAGTAATGTGATTTGGATCTCTCAAAAACAAAGATAATATTACGTAATCACATACAACATTGTTAAACCTATAATACATTACCACTTGTTGAAACTTCCAAAACTATAGCACTTCTATTTCCACAGAAAGTATCCATTATGTGTTGGTGTTTGTATAAGAGTCATATGATGTGATTTTTCCTGCTGATTCTGAGGAGAAAGGATCTTTGGATTGTCAAGCTCATGGAAATCCCCACATACAGATATCTATTTTAGAATTCTTTGTAATTTTCATATTGTTTGGCTACTGCAAATACCATTCTGAGTGTGCACTTGAAAACAACATGACAGAAAATGCTCCATGACCTACAGGGCTTTCTTGATAGTTTTTCATGCTGAATAAGGAAAAATATGTAAGTAGAAGTGAATAAAGTCAAAGCAATTTGTGAAATTTGAAATAATGTTCTCTATGTATTGTATGTACCCACTTGGAAATACTCTTTTTGCCCAGTTTTCTGACTTGTGTCTGTAAACTCTTGCAAGATTAAAATCTTTAATTGATTTTTTTTTTATCTAAACACAGCCTTCATAAAGCTGGGAAACTAACCCATTTGTGGAGGGTTGTCCTTGGCTGGATGCCAGGTGCCACCAAACCACGCTCCTTCCCAACCGGACAGGGGAGAGAGTAAGATGGAAAACAATTTGTGGGTAGTTTATAAGTTTCATAAGTTATAGTTTATAAGGCAGTTTATTAAAGCAGAAACCAGGTGAAAACTTGCGTGCACAAAAGAGAAGCGGAAGATAGCAGGGTTTACTCTCTGCTTCCCATCAGCAGCGATGGTCGGCCACTCCCAAGCAGCAGGGCTTCAGCACATGTAGCGGTTCCTCTGCAGGCAGCCACTGGAGACAAGGAATGCCTGCCTTCCTGCTTCCTTGCCTTAGCTTTTATATCTGAGCTGATGTTGTGTGGTATGGAATATCGCTTTGGTCAGTTTGGGTCAGCTGGCCTACTTGTGTCCTCTCCCAGGATCTTGCCCTCGATTGAGGAAGGAATGTTACAGTGTTGGTGCTGTGCTCAGCAGGAGCCCAAACACCAGTGTGTTATCAATACCTTTCTGACTACTAATGCAAAGCACAGCGCTCTGAGTGCTACTATGGGGAAATGGACTCCAGCTCAGCCAGACACAATTCACCCATTTTGTAGGCAAATCAGTAGAGAATATATATATTAAATGACATGACTATGCAATGTAGTACACCATAGCTGAACCAAACCTGGAATACTTTCACTCCCTGAGACCACTGTCTTACTTCTTTGTAACAATTTACTTCTTTTTCTGTACAGGCTGTTCTGCATGGATTATACAGATTTGCAAAGCCTCACCTGTGATTCTGAGAGTTCATTTTATTAACGGTACCCACTTACGTGTGGAAACAGTATGCTGCAGTCACCTTATCCATTTGCTGTATCTAACCTGGCTCATATTTTATACAAATTACAAGCGATGGATGAGGGCTGCAGGAACATATGGTTAATTATTTTTTCCAGACACTCTATCTTTTCTCATGGAGTCATTCTTCACCTACAGCGGGAACATAAGGACTCTTATTGCTGTGTTTCATCATAGGTGGCATTCATCAGTTCTGCATATTATTTTTTAGCCATTACATTTATTTTATTTGTGGATTCTTAAACATTCTGCATGAATTCCACTTCTACTTATTTGAATTACAGAACCTGCACATCTATGGCTGAAAAAAATTCACAGACAGTACTATCTTCAGTATCTTCAGCACAACAGCATTCAATTTACCTATTTGCAACAGATGTGATTCATTAGACCTATCTAATGCATGGCATTAACTCCTCAAAAGGCATAGACATGGCTAAGACATGTCAGTAGAATAAGGAATGAGTGGCAGAAATTCCTCAAACTGGAATTTGAACTCCTCATAGTGTGGGATTAAACTTATTGTTGAACTCTTCTTTACTAATATTCCTTGTGTAATTTCTCTTACTTATTTGCCACTTTTTTTCTCTGGTAAAAAATTGTAGCATTAGTTCTACTCACTGCTAAAGACCCATCAGTCCATTAACTATATCATGTACTCATGTGGAAAAGGCACATATTTCCATCAAAATAGTAGAACCTTCTGTTCAGTCCTTCCAGACAACATCATAATTATTGTGGATATTTCTCTCTGGAGAATCTGTGCCATCCTCTTTCTTTCTCACAACTATTTTTAAATTTTCAGATTGGAATGCAGCTAGCAAATGCAGACCACATTTCCTGTCTTACTTAGAACACATATATGCTGGTTGGAAATTTTTAATTAGTGTAATTTATGATACAAATTGGCAGATGAAAAAACCCCACAACACAACCTTAATCAGCTTAAGTCAAATTAGGATATTTTGAAATATTTTGTATTCTTTGTCTTCAAGAAGAAAATGCAACTGAGTTTTCACATCAGGCTGTTGTCTTTTTTACATACCAGAATATGGTAAGTAAGAAGAATACAATAATTCGAGATGGGTTCTGGGATACAAGATCAGGAGGTCACTAAGCATCAAAGTTTTGGGGCAGTATTACAAAAACATAATTTTTCATGGAATTTAACTGAAATGAAACTAAGTGAAGTCATCCAACGAACACAAACTGAATTTTGCTTCATTTCCCATTTGGAAATGCCAAAAAATGTCATATTGACTTTTTTTAAATCTCCATCCATTCTGGATAATTTAATTTAGAATTTTTAAAAGAAATTATTTATTAAATGAAAAAAGAAGTCAACACGCATTATTTCATTTAAAAGCTTAAATCGTTAATAAATTATTCAGGATTAAATTTTCCTCTTTTTTAGAACTGTTATGTATGAATCTCTTTTATAATTATATATTAAATCCTTCAGACATATCCTTAGTATCCCTCCTGGTATAAAGATACTGTCAACTGTGTTTCCTTTCTTACATTGATTGAGACAGGGATCCTCAGGGATTAAAAGTTAAATCATTAGAAAGTGAGGCAAATGATAGTTTTACATTTTGTCTTAATTCAGGCAATTCTGACCTTTGGATTAAGAAAAAATACAGAGCTGCTTTAGCTGATCTGGTCTCTGTACCTCATCCACCATGAAAGTTAGCAAGATAGGGTGTACTGATAATTTGCTTCATTGAAGTTGCCTCTCGAGTCTAGATGTTACCAAGTTCTTTTAGTCTTTTGTCAATACTGGCAAAGTTTGGAAGTGCTTGGCAGTGACCTGAGACAACTTTGAAATTGCAGAATGAATACAGAGCAGTGATGAAGGAAATATCTGTGCATCATAATATCCATGCCATCTGACACTTTTGCAGAGTTTTATGATACCTATTATACTGCTTCTCTTCTTTTTTTTTTTTTTCTTTTTTTTTTCCTAATATCAGAAACATTTTTTTAGTAATTTCTGGTCTTAACACAAAAGCAAATTTAAAATATCTTCTTACGTGGATTACTGTTCTTTAACTGAGGTAGTACATCTTTCCAGGAGATTATTATTAAAGAGATAGAGTCTAATAATCTACTTTAAAAAATCTATTCTCTTGCAGCTTCTGGACTCCTTGAGGTTTTGTTTGCCTTAGAGACCAATGTTATGCCTGAGACCTTTTGCTAGAGAATATCGAGAAACCAACCAACCAAACAAAAATTCACCACTGATATAGCAAAAAAATGATGAGACTTTAAGGTTACTTTTCAAGCTCAGAAAAAGTTCTGTTTGGAAATGTGCATTGGTGTAAATGTGATACTTTCTAATAGGATTGTTCAGTTCTGCCAACTGCTTATCTGATCTTAGCTTTGCTTTACTTGGTGGCTCCCAGGCATGACCCTGACCAGCCTCCATCTAATTTCAATCTTTTCAGTCCCAGTCTTCTCTGAATTCCATGTGTCCTGGTCCAACTAGTAAAATTTTATCTTTGCTGCCAACATTCTTTATTCCCCAACATACTATGTAAATAAATCTGCCTCCCTACTCTTCACACATCTGGCTCTTCTGCTTTCTGTATTTAAACCAGATTTCCCCATTTCTTGGGCTCAGAAGAACAAATGCTGGAAGAATGGAAAAGAAAGATTTCTTACTCTCATACAGCACAAACTCAGCACTGCTGACACTCTAAGCTTACCTGGGCCTAAGGTTTTAATTAAAAAAAAATGAACTGAAACTTCAGTTATCATAAGTAAAAGTCAATTGTTGATGTAAAAGGATGCATTTGCTATATAAATTTTTCAGTCCCGAGTTTCTGTGAATGATAGTTTTCTGCAAACAAAAGGTTTATTAGCTTGATTCAGCATAGGCAAAATGATGAATGTGAAATTTGAGATCTGTTTTGACTTGCCTCTTCTAGAAAAGCCTAACTTCTGTCAGGCATGCATTGTGGAATGTCTCCATCCGAAGGCTTGCCCAAGCAATGAGTTACTGCGCAAGCTATACTCCGCAGTCATCCTCAGTAATTGCTGGTGCTAGGAGGTTCTGTACACTAAACTTATTGCCTTTCATTTGGCTATTAAATGCTTCAGAAATTTCTCTTTTCCTAAGATGGCTTCGTAATGGAATTGAAATCAACATTGAATATGATTATTACTATAGTTTACCAGAAAGAAGTTTGATCATCAGCAGCCCCAGTGAAATGAAGGATTCTATACAGTTATCAGTGTTTAATCACCATTATGCTTGGCAGTACATTAAGCAGAAAGACTGTTCTTCAGTCTGCACGTGAGTAACAATTTTTTAAACATAGATACTTTTTGTTTAGCTTGAAAAGGTTCTAAAGTGTAATTTGAATATGTTAAAAAAGATACGCTCTCCACTGACGTGATTTGGTTAGGACTTTAGGATTAGAAATAAAATGCTTGGTGAGAAAGACTGGTTTTTTAAGGACTTTTGAATCTGAAAATAGAACCAACCAATAGGGAAAACAACTTAGTGATCCCAATTGTTGTACTTTAATGATGTATGTGAATATTCCACAGTATTGTATTTCACTCATTCCTAATTTCCTGCAGCATATATCACTTTGCTACAGTACCTGAGCAGGAGACAAAGAACTGCAAAATTAGACATGGAGTTGGACAAACTGTCTATACTTCTGGATAGTCTGTATCTGTAAATACCTGTGTGACAGCACTATGGTAAGACTGCTGGGCAGAGGGGTGGGAGGCAAGTGAGAAGCTGTGTGTGGCTCAGCTTTGCCCAGGGCCAACCCACTAGAAGAACGCAAAAGTTTTATGAAGTAACTTATGTACTATCGAAGCATACACTGGTAGATGTATCTTTGATCTCTACCTGCCATGATTCCTGTTGCTACAAATTTGCATAACCAAAAGGGAGGATTTAGAAATTAAATATTTTTTTCTTAACAGTGACTACTTTCGGCATCTCCTAAGTGACTTGAAACTGATAGGAAGCAGAAAAAAATACAGTTTCCAAATTGACAAATTCTACCTGCATTTCTGCACAGCAACGGCATGTTTTTGTGCCAGGTGCCACATCCTGTAATTGGAATAGTGCTGCTGCAAGTTTGATTATAACAGAGGATGTATTTTATTCTTAGCCTTGCCACATGTACAATCTCTGTTTTCCATTAGGTCACAAAACAAAATTACTTTTCTCCATCTGTTGTTTATTCAACCTTTCACAAACCTGCCATTTCTTGTCATTTTACCTCCTCCATTCTGGACATATAGGTATGAATAGCACATCTTGAAAGAGAGGTAGAAAGGAACAAAATAAGTAACAGAAGAAACTGGGTTTAATAGAACAGTTAATTTTATGAAGATGTCTGTGAATTGCAATACTTTCAAATGTTTGCTTTAAATTAAAAAAAAAAAAAGTGGCTTCTTATTTTTTAATATAAATCTTCAAACTTTGAAAAGACTACATACCACCAAGTCTCTGTGATAAAACTGTCTTGCATCCTTTAAAACACATGTACATTTGTGTGTAAAAATGACCCATTTTTCCTTGGTTATCCATTCATTTTAGCTCTTCTAATCATCACCTTAAGTCTCTTGCCTCTTTGTGGGTTGTGTCCTGCTTTCCTCTCCCTTAGAGTGATGTATAGTTCTAGCAAGAGAAAGGTCAAGTTGTGATCAGGAGAAGCATAATAACTTCACATATCAATGTACATTTCTCCTCTCTTGACAAATGATCACCATTCCTCCTGAAAATTCCCTGCACCACATGGTCCCCTTTGACCTTTTGGTCAATAAATAATGCATTCTCTCTAAAGTAATTGAACTACCTTATTTGGCTGCAAGATCCCTTATACGAGAAAGTGTGATACATAGGTTAGTGAAAAATTACATTGTGGAAAGACTCCAGTTTTACTTTAGCTTTTGGATTAAGAAAGATTCCTTTGCATTCTGACTTTTTTTTTACTCACTACCCAATAACTTGACCTAAACCAAGCTAAAATAACCAGAATGGACCAAATGAGATTGTTTCTTTTTAAGGATAACTGGAGAAGCATCTGGAACAAAAAGGACTATAATTGGAACATACCAGGGAGGGAGGGGGTGCCAGGAGGGGGAGGCGAGTGTCTCTTTTATTACTGCAAAGGGACTTGGGAGCGGTACATTCATAATTTATTGTGTAATCAATAGCAATTTGTTAGCTTTCTCACCTCACATACACAACCCCCCAAAATGGAGCTCAATATTAGACCTAACTTGCAAGTTCACAACAACATTGACAAGACCTATACACATGCTACAAGATGCACCATTCCATAGGGTTTAGGACTCATTTCTGGGTTTGAGGAGAGACTACAGGAGGCTGTGGAGGTTATAGAACTATTAAGCACTGTAAGAACATAATATTTCACACTTAAAATTCAATTTAATCAGGAGTTAGGTGACACCATGAGGTTGCTGCCTGCTTTCAAAGGAATTGTTCCTCCAGACCTTGATTTTATCCATTTATGTGAAGAACAGGATCAAGATCACAATAAATAAACTGCAAAAGCTGATCTTTTGTCTTCTTGTATTTTGAGTTATTTTAGGATTTTTTTTCATGTGAAATGGAATCCTAGAGTTTCTCATGGATGTATTTCAGTTTTCTAAAGACATCGTTGACCAAATAATCAGTAGTTGTTTTTAACTGTGGGTTAATAAAGTGTTTTGTCTGGAATGAATACGTTATATTTCCTACAACATGGTACTGAGTAGTTCAGGAACACATAAATCATACTGAAACAGACTGTGATGCAATCACAAGTATCATTTCATGATAGACTGCTGGGCTATGACTGAGCATTCCCTTGTGAAAAAGTACCATTTTTCTTTGCTTTCTAGGCTTTTTATTCCTTCTCTTTATTTTTTTCATAAGAAAAAATGTACCTAAAAGTGCTAAAGCTTAAAGCTATAAGGAAATTGCCCTGAAACTGAAAACCTTCAGGAAATTGAATGGACATACTACACACAACATCCAAGATACTAAGTCTTGGTTCTGTTTCTTGGGATTTAGCGTTGGTGGTTTTTATTATACCCAGCCACAGATACATTTTCTCTGAACAGAGTTTTGACCAGCCTTCAGGACAATAATAACGTTAGAGATATCAGGAGGAACTCTCATACTAGGCAAGAGGTCAGTACGCCTATTGGTGAAAAATATCTTTTAAAGAAAATCATTACAATGTCTTCTGTGTGATGCCCGTAGAGAAAACATCTATAACTATGTCAGCAATGCACTGTTCAGAGGTGGTGCTGGGAGTTATTTTGTCTCCCATCCAGTTATCAGGGCAAAATCTTTCATCCAACAAAGCTCCCAGTGCTATGATCAATAACACTGTTAAGGATGGAAATAAGATTTTATGAAACACTTCAAAACTTGTATTCTAGATTCTGAGACTTGCCACTGGTGTAGTGAAGTTTTGCTCTCCTGCACAATTCTTCAGTTGAGCTCCTGCCAAACTTCTGTAGAGATATAAAGACTAAAAACAAGCCTATAGTTTAAATATTTACATTTTCTTCCTGAGGATCAGTTCAGTATTTCTGCAAAAAAACGTAGAGGTCAGACATGGTCAGGTTTTCATGGCTGCCCAGCTTTTACTAGGTTCTGGGTCATAATCCTTTCCAGATGGATTGCATTTCACCAGTTCTTTACAGTTGGCCATAAAAGCTTTGACCTGCTTCTGCTTTTGCAATCTGTTTAACCTCGTTACTGTACATGGGTGTGCAAGGCTTCTTGTATAATAATCGTCATATCTTCCTTCTCTGAATGTTGTAGAAAGATTTACATACAGAGATCGCCTTATTTAGTAATTATGAAAATCACATTTTCTCCATTTCTGAAAAAAGTGTAAGAAGAAAAGTTCACAGATGTTATATGGTAATTTTCACAAGTGTCCTTCTGAGAAGACAGGAGTAATTGTACCTGTTATCCACATCTTTTCTGTGTGACTCCTTGCAAAAAGGCAGCCTTTGACTCCTTTGTAGACACCCTTTATATACTGGAACATGGTGACAAGGTCTTCCCTAAACCTTCTTTTCTCAAGAGGGAAAATCCATTCCTCCTAGCCTTTTTTTGTATTGCAGGCTTCCCAGTCTCTATTTCCACTCTCATCCTTACAGCCAATTAAGATTTGGTAGTTTCAGAGAGCTTCTTCTTCAGTGCTTGCATAGGGAAAAGTGTTTTTTCAGGTGGGCGAGAGCAGTTTTAAGTGTAAAGTTAAACCTTTCTAGCTCTATTAAATATCCAGAAATTCAGGGCCTTCATGGCCTTCTCTGGATCCTCTCCAGCCTGTTTACATCTCTTTTGTATAGCAGGGACCAAAAGTGAACACAGTATTTCCGCTGTGGCCTGACAAGTGCTGAGTAGAGAGGTAAATTTTCTTCAAAATTTGAAATTGAGATGCCATCATTTCAGGATGAAGAAAAACATTCTATAAAACACTTCAAAACATGTATTATAGATTCTGAAAGTAGCCACTGGTGTAGTGAAGTTTTGCTCCTGTAGTGGTTCACAACAGTTCCATATTTATTAGTTTCTTTTCCTGCTTTTAAAGACTGCAAAAGGATAAGGTTATGCAAGGAGAAGCAAAAAACTTCTGAAAACCTTTTGGCTAACACAGAAAATTGAATTTAATTTTGTTTTGCTTTACTTCCATAAGATGAAGTGAAATGGGATTAGGGTCAAAATAAAATAATTTTTTTTTTATTTTTTTCTTTTATTTGTGAGTACTGGGAAAGTTTAGATTGGTAGATACTGAATCAGGGCTGTGAAGTATTTTTTCAGTCACTCTAATCTGATTTTTTTCATCCATGAGCTGCAAAACAACATCTTCCTTTGAGGTATGGGTGGATGAGATTGGATTGAGAAATGGATTGAGATATATGAAGCAACTTCCAGCCCTCTTCCTTGGTCACTGCATCACATATTTTTTCCCTCTTTTTCTTGGAGTTCAGTCAGACAGAGTCCAGACATGACATTGCTGGTGAAGCCGGTGACTTTCTCTGGCCATTGCCGTGCATGTCTCACATCACTTATCACCCCAGACACCTGCTGACTGAACTGCTCATGGAATGGCTCCCTGTCCCATCACAGGCAAAAATGATCAGAGTTGTTAAGGTTACTTAATCTAGTTAGGAAAAAACAGGCTAATTCATTCCCAAGATGCTTTAGAAAGCAACCCCCGAAGGAGTTCTGCTTGTAAAGGTTGTTTCTTCAGGATGAGGGGAGATGATAAGCTTCAGCAGGGAGCTACAGCAGCAAATTTTCTACCACCCCAGATGGGCAAGGGAAAGATATGGGATCCTGGCCTCATGCCTTAATGATGCATTATCCCACAGTAATGAGGGCATCAATAAAAGAAGAATGGTACCATGAAGCCAATTCCCTGTCTTTAATAAAATCTGTTTTTTCCAGATGTAAGGACAGCTAACCAGGACTCTGGGGTTTCAGGCACATATATCTTTCAATTTTTCCTTTTTAAAATGAGGCAAACCTTTTCTCAAAAGTTATTTGCACTCAAGAATGATGACAAAACAGATGATTATGTTTGTTTAAATGTCGACAGTCTGACAAGAACAAAGCCTGTTTGAAAAAATGCAAGTCCTTTTTTTCTTCACCGCATGAACAGTTTGAGCAAAAGAATCTGGCTCTGGAAAGAATGTGCCAAGACCCATTCACAGAAGCTATTATTTATATAGTACAATATGGTCATATCATCAAGACCTTGATCTCTGAAATATACACCTCAGCTTGAAAATTGTCAGTATCTACAAAAAATGAGATGTTAAAAAAAGTGATACCTACTGTTCAAGCATTGCTGCTTCATTAATATATCTTCACTGAGCAAAATTGTTAGTTTATACCTATAAAGTAGTTGGCACATGCCAGATGTACTTTTACTGTTATCAAGCTATAGGAGAACTATAGTTTGGTTCACATGTGCTCTGAATCCAATTCAAAGTAAATGGCAGTGTCTATTGATGTCTTCAAAGAACAGGCAGCTGCCATTATTCACTTTATTGTATTAGGATGGGAAGCTGCTGTTTAAATAATAATGATATTAAACCTACAGCATTTTCTTGATATAATTGTTCTCATTTTTACCATTGTCTTTTTCTATTGTTCAATTCGATTGTGTTCCAAAGGTGTAAGAGTAAGCCACAAAACATAGCACATGATGAAAATTTAAAGTAATTCAAATTCATTTTGAATCCCAAAACACAGTAGCTTAGCAAAATTACTTTTCTCAAAGGAGAAAAAGAAAATATTCAGTAAGAAAAAAAAAAGGCCAATCACTGAGGAAATAAACTTATGCTGACATATGTACATATATCCATCCATATAGTACTTTTAATTCAAGTGGGTTTTTTCTAAGCCCTGTACATACAGATCAACTGGTAAATACATACTATTTGTCAATGCCAACAGCTATTCTGGTGCCATCTACTCTTAGGTGTATATAGACATATACGTGCATATATTTATTTATTTGTTTATTAATAGAAAAATAGAAATAGATATAACAAACTGCACTCATGGTAGACTATCATTCCTTGAAGGGATTGCTAGAACTACCTTGGAAAAGACAGTAGGTGGTAGGAATGGAGAGGGAGAGAAGTACATCACAAAATGGATAAAAGGATAAATCAGGAGCCAGAGCCTCAGCTGTGGCAAATTACTGTGGCTTCATTGATTTCTGTCCCCCTACAGCCTTTCTACAGCCATATCCTTAGTCTTAATAAGCAAGCAAGGCCTGACAGAAATACAACTCCGTGAGAATTGGGTCTGAGAGGGCAAGAGAAGGAGTGAACTGCAGTTTTTAAATTTCATAACCCCTCCTCCCCCTTCAGAACTCTAGTGAGGATTATGACATCTTCATGACAGGATAAAGGTGTCACAATCCATTTTTTATTTAGAATCTAAATTCAGATAGTAGTAAGAACAATTTTTTTTTTAATTAGTCGTGTTTAGTGGTATTGTCTATTTTGAGAACCATAGAACTTGACAACTCTCCAGCCCAAACCTAAATTGAAGGTTTCAACTAAAAATGTCCCTTTTTATGCACCTCTCTACATATGTTTCATGACTATTTTAATCTTTGAAGGTAAAAGCATGTAAAGAATTTCAATTTCACACTACATGGAATACTTTGTAAATAATGATCAGGTTAAAAAAAATGTTTCAACAAAGATGTTTAATTAATTTTCTTGGATTTTACTATAGTTAAAAAGAAAAAGCATTCCATTAACACCCTTCACACTTTACAGTGTGAATGAGGCCGAATAAAATATTCTCTGAAGATGCAGTCCAAAAATACTCCAGGGGGAGAGAAAGCTGTTTGATGGAGCAAACCAAGAAGTGCAGCAGTTACACAGTGGAGTGCTGTGATCTTTATGTTTCCAGAGGGTCCAAAGCAACATAACCAACTCAGCTGGATAGGATTCAGCATTGCCTTCCCTTGCCTTGCCTTCTTTTCACCAAACAAGCCTTCCCCATCTTGACCTGTTCCTCACCCTGGAATCTATAGCATTTGCTACTTTCAGATCATTATCTAAATAAAATAATGTTTTATCACTATAATACAATAAGGCAAAACCAAGCTGGTAACATTATGTAAGATAACAGGAGCGTTTTTATAACTACCAGCAAACAAAGAAGAAAATAAGACATTTAAGCTTTAGTCAGTCCTGCTCTTTGTTATAGGCTATGGCGTTGTTCACTTTAGTGTGGTTTTTTTAAAGGGAAGTCTTTCAACTTGCTTACTACAGCAACTGGAACAGACCTGGTCAGTGAGGGAAGGATGGGGTTACAATTATGTGCTCTACAAATGAAACTGTTCACTGAGCAGCAGGCATAAGCAAACAGGGAAGCTGATGGATGGGTGTGGGAAGAGAGCTCAGAGAGAAAACAAAGGAGGAAGGAGGCAGTCTGGGGAGCTCAGACTGAGATGGCACGTGTTTGTTTCTCCTGCATAACTTGTTAAATAAGTGCATAAGAGTCTGTATACATTGAAATGAGAAGATTCAAAATAAGTCACCACAAGTGCAAATTAAAACTCTGTTATTTATTTATCTTACATATGCAAATGCTGGCTCTACGTACATAATTCTTTTAGAATGAGATACCTAGTTACAAAAATGTCCTGCATTTCAGTAGTGTAGTGATAGTGTAAGTAAAGTCATGTAGTAATGTCTAGTACTTGTCTAATGTGCTGACCTCTACTACTTAGGTTTAATTAAAAGCTCTTTTTAAAAGACAATTAAAATTATTTATGCATTTCATTTACACACAACCAAGATATTGTATTCCACAAAAGCTCCCATCTAGACCAGAGCCAGAATCAGGATCCTCTTTGTGGTTTGTTGTTTTCTAACCTCTTTAGTTCACAGAGACACAGCATCAAGTTGATGGCAGATATGTCTTCAAAGCCCTCAACTGGGTGAAGGTGCCTTTCCACTTTCGATAGTATTTGAAACAGGCAAAGAATCCTTTTATGCCCCGCTGAGGCAATGCTTTTTCACTTCTGGCATCATACTGAAGCTCTAGGGTTTTAGGACAACCAGGGCTTGGGGTGGAGCACTGACACACAGTTATCCATATCATGTCACTCTTGTCATACTCCATGGTGCAGCTCAGGTGTGTACAACAAGCAATCCCTTAGACAAAAAAATTGACATAGCTTGGAGGGATAGTCCTACTATGAGCCAGTAGTTAGTGAAGATGAAATAAACCTTTTGTTGCAGAAAAGAAAGTTTAACGATATACAAACATGTTGTATGTACATTTTTGCTTGGGAGCAGAAATCATTCCCTGGTAGGCTCTGACTTCATTAGCAGGTAGTGAGACCCAACAGAGGGATCTGTAGAGTAAAGAAGTTGTTGCTGAGGACCTGGTGTAAAAACTGTACTTTGACTTTTTGTTTGTTTGTTTGTTTGTTTGTACTGACCTCCTTTTACAGAATGAAAATGAAATAGCTGTGCTTCTGGAGCACATCTTGTTTAGTCTGGCTCAAAATGTGCCCTGGGACTGTTCTGTGTCATGAAACAAAGCCTAATAGATGAAGACTACTGAGAGATTTACTCCAGGAGTATACTCCAGATTAGAAAACCTCAGCCTTCACAGCTGGTGTACATGGAAACCAGATCACAGGTGAAGTCTGAGTTATTCCTAGTTACCTGACTTGGCTTTTTAATTCAGATAAGTGGATTCAAGATGATCAGGAGCAGTTTTAAGCCCTTGCTAACCTTAGCTGCACACCTGCAACTCCTCTGTTACAGGAGAGACATAACTATGTCAGGAAATATGGTAGGTGGTCTGAATTCAGCCCCCTTCATCCTTGCCCAGCAGAGCACAGCTCTGGAAAACATGTATGCTTCAGTGGTTTAGGTAGCTTTAGAGCATGCTGGGGAAAAGTGACTGTAAAAGTATCCCTGAGAAGAGATTTTTTTTCCAAATAAAATATTTAGCTGATAGTAGATGTAAAATCAGTGAGCCTCTAGATGAAAGAAAGTGCCTCCTCCCCCTTGGACCTTCTCCAGCTCACAAATCTCCATCTGCTAATTGGCCTTAATCCCCAGAAAAGAAAGCCTTCGTAGAACATGGAAAATACTGAAATGATGCATTGATCCATTTTCACGTTTTAAGCCAAAAGTGTATGTCTTTAACCTGGAAAACTAGGTAATTGAATAAGTAGCTTTAAGAACTAAATCCAGAAGTTAGAGGGAGGAATTTTTTTTTTAAAAAAAGGGGTTGGGAAGTCAAGTTAAGAAACATGACTATTAAGTAGTAAAAAATTTTTTTGCTCAGCAAATGTACACATTGTAAAATAATCAAAATCAGCCCTCCCTCAACAATAGGAGCTGGTAAAAAATGACACAGTTAATATGTTTTCCATGCCTTCTCGTTCCGCAATTAATGCATTTTTTTGCTATGTTAGAGCAGGTCGTTCTGCATGAACACAGGTTGTTCTTTGAAACAAATCCCTCAGGTTTTCAGTTGTAAAAAATCTTGATAAAAATAAAATATATGAAAGCCCTTTAGGGACTTTTAAGCCAGAACGAAAATTGTAGCTTGCCTTGCCTCAGAATTTTCCACTCATTTTCTTTTTGTATAAAGCCTGAGCTTCATCAATAAAACTAAATGATAATAACACATTAGTCAAGACACTTCTCCACAAAACCTCTCACATTAACACACTAAACTCCACTCCCACTGAATTAGAAGATTAAAAATAAACTAATTACCCTTACTTTAGCATCCTAAGTAACTGGTTCCAGCCACCTGGCTCACAGCTGCTATGGAAACTACTCAATTAATCAAAATAAGGTTGAGGGTTTTTTCTGATTATTTAAAGGAAAAAGAGAAAGTAATGAAAACCCCCACACATTCAGTAGGAACAACCTTCCCTTCTGAAATATTCCAGACAGATTTTAATCAGTCCAAAATATTAACATATGAGTACTACTATTGCAGAGAAGTTAGTGTTTATAATAAGATGGTGAGAAACTTTTATTCTCTTCTCTGGCCTCCGAGCACCGTGGTGTGAACATCTGGTACAAAATGTTACCTTTTGTGTAGTACTTGGTGAAAAGCAGAGTGAAGGAATGGCAGCTTCAGCTGTCTCTTGCTCCATTTACATCACATTGGAGAAGATGAATGTGTGCTTCATAGCTAACAAACATCCCAACCTCTATGAGAAAAGTTCTGCACAGACAAATTGTAAGTTTGATTCATGGTTACATGGTATGTGTGGGGAGTAGGACAGGGAATGTGTAGAAACATGTCTTGCCCTCTCCTGTGACTTTTAAACACATTTATAGGAGACTAGGATTAAAATGCTAATTTAATTTGGCCCAGCGTTTTCAAGAGAGATTTAGGAAATTCAGTAGTAAACCCCTCACAGGGACCTTGAAAAGCCAAATCTACACTACCTTTAATCATACCAATTCAATGAGTTATTACAAAAATGATCTGTCAAGCCTTACCCCTGGTTTTGATGAAGAGTAAGATTAGAATAATGCAGGAAAAAACCCCTCAAAACATGAAGTACACTAAAATTGGATAACTAGTGTATTCCAAATTTAGATCTCAATAATAAATCAAGTGGTAATGTTTCTAGCTGTTTTCTGCACTCCTATGGATTAGGTCCAACTTTTTTTTTTTTTTTTTTAATAATTAACCCATGATGAGAGACACTATTTACAAATTCATGTAGTGACAAGACAAGGGGGAATGGCTTCAAACTGAAGGAGTAGGTTTATATTATATATCAGGAAAAAAATTCTTCACTGTAGGGGTGGCAGAGCAATGGATCAGGTTGCCCAGGAAAGTTGTGGATACCCCATCCCTGGAAGTGTTCAAGGCCAGGTTGAATGTCTGGCCTGCCCAACCTGGTCTAATGGAATGTGTCCCTACCCACATCAGGGGAGTTGCAACTAGATGATCTTTAAGGTCCCTTCCAACCCAAACCCTTCTATGATTCTGTGTTCTGAGAATAAGTATGATATTAAGGTATTTTTAACTTTGGCGAGTAGCACAAAATATGGGAAAATGGCCTTTCTCAATTAAAAACATAGCACTACAGGCATCTACTTGGTAAGCTGAGCTGTTAAAATAAATTGTTCTTTAATGCAGCCACAAATGGTACAAATTTTTGCCGGTACAAAATGCATATTCAGAGCCAAGAAATTAAAGATATGTCTACAGAACTTACAGAGAAGAGGCAGGTGAAAGCATAAGCCTGACACAGATTAATTTTACCAAAATTTAACTGTCTGAAAATGTAGCAACTCTCTATGAAAAAAAGGGAGAGAGATTTATCTTCAGGGGCCATTTCACATATCTCTTTTACATACCCTTCCCACAACAGAATGAATCATTTTTGAAAAAACCTGATTTACATTCTTGCCAATAGAGATGACTCCAAACTTTTTCAACTATCTGTCTTTTGTTGGGGTGAGAATATGATCAGGTTGGGTTCAGACCACGGAGAAAGACCTGCTGTGTCTCTGTCCTCCCAGTTGTCTCTATTTTTTGACTTCTTCTTCTGAATGTTTTGCTATTTTTTGATGTTCTTGTAAAAAAAATCCTGAACAACTTGGACCATTATAGTGAACTAAGAAGTAAATACAGGTTCTCATATGAAACTAAGGCCAAAAAGACGAGTGTGGTTCATACCTTCCTGAGTCAAAAGCCAATGAATAGGAATAGCATGTAGAAGGATCTCTTTGCCTCTGCGTAAACTACTGATGGAAGAGGCATGGGAATATTGAGAATGGGTCTGATATTTACCATTTTCAGAAGAATGCAGAGAGTACAACATTACAGAAGGTAAAAATATTCTGATTCAAAGACTAGATGACATGTCTTCTAGCAAAAGACTCAAAGATCAATTTAACTTAGTAAAAAGACAGATTGAGCAAAATTGATTAGATTGTGTAGCATGTTTTCATGAAGGAGACACCACGTACTAAAAGGACTAGATGATGCAATAGTTACTTTTTTTTTTGGCTCTGATGAATACAGATATGCAGTGCAACCCTGTCAGTGTAGAAATGCTGTAATGTACTAAATAAGATAAAAAATATATGACTACACTAATCTTTAACAAAGTGGTGTTATGTGTGCCTTATACATTGGTGGGAGGTTCTGGGAACAAAGAACAACATGCTTCTGTTTTGGAAATAATAGGTAATGTGGGCTAATTTGACTGGATGTCAAGGCTGATTCCTTTGGATATCATAAGAATGGAAACAAAGACATCCAAATGGAAAAAAGCAAATAGTCTATATCAAATTGAAGTATTCATTTCAGTTTCAATGAGCTGTTTGATCTAACTTAATGTAGCCAATAAATGTTAAGACGAGAAGTATTCAGGAACATGCACAGAACAGTAGCAGATTTTCAAATATTTATGTTTTCATCTTAGGGGTTTTTTTCTCTTTCAAACTATCAAATGGCATGAGTCTGCATTAAAGAGAGATTTTCATGCCAGCAAAAATGTTCAGATCTTTCAAACTAGAAACTTAGATGCATTTTCCTTCTGGATTATTTTTGTAGTTTTCATAACTGGCATTCCACTGGGACTGGTATGTCAGCTGGCTGGAGGTGGGTAATGGTCCCACAAGGATATGCTTTGCTTTCTTCAAATAAATATAGGCATACATTGGCTGGAAAAGCATCCTGGGAGAAATTTGCTGCTCAGTTTGTCAACATTGTATGAAACCAGGCATTATTATTTCTTATTTTTATTACAGTAGTGTGTAGGTTGAGTCAGGCTGCCATCATTGTGGGTAGTAGGAATTAGACAGAAAAATAAAGTCTCTCTAACAGGAAGTCTTTCATAAAACTCTGAAGTATGGGAAAGGAATTAACAGCTCAAGGAAGTGAAGTAACTTGCAGAAGGTCACACAACAGATCGGAATCAGAGCTGCTGGGGCAGTCCAGGATTGCTGATTCCCTTTGTATCAGGCTGTTGAACCAGTTCAAACAAAAATGACTTTCTATACCTATTGGGTATAAACAATCTGTCCAGACTGGTAGCTGGTAGAAATCAACCAAGCCCCACTGAAATCAAGAGAGATTAATTTATTTATACCACCTATAAGTATAATTTGCTATAGGGTTTGTCATCCAAATTTACAAATTGAGCTTAACTGGAATTTAAAAAGATAACAATAGTCATAATGCAATACCAGTATAATAAAAATAAAAAAGAAAAATGTTCTCAGAAAACATAGAACAAATGGGAGATCTGAATTAAAAAAGCGTGATGTGTCTGATTGGATGAGACCAGAGGGGGTCCCCAGAGCCACCACAGACCTTTTTTAACATTTTAGTACCCACTTGAGTCTTCTCTCAGTGACTGCTCATCACTTTTCCAAATACTGCTAAATCAACTCTGCCAGATGCCACTCATCCCATGGGAACAACAAACACTGAAAAATTACTTTCTTTATTTCAGAAGATGTTTGATACAATCACAGAGCAAGTATTTTTTTTTTTTCAATTTTTTCGGACTCTTGCACTGAGCTACCAACTCCACTATATCACCATCTTGAATTATACACCTCTGACACTTTGCTTTACTATCACTATTCTCTGTGGATTTCTAAGGATCAAAGTTTAAACTACAGAGCTGTAAGCCAACAACCTGAGAGCCTCCAAATGGCAAGTCTTCAGCAGGCAGTGCAACCAACCTTCTTCACGGTGATGGGAAGTTCTGTGCAGCTTTTTATGCAGGAAACTCTTCCCTACTCAGTTTTGGATGAGTCTGAGCTCTGAAACGTAGCTGGGTTTGGCTGAACGGTGTTTCACCTTTTCTTACATATTCCCTGATTTGTAACCTTAAATAAATATTTTTTTTTTTAAAGAGTAATTGTTTACTAAAATAAAAAGTTTTTTTTCATTCTCTCACTAATCCAGATTGACTGATTGCACTCTAAGTACATGTAGATGATCAAAAGTCCTGAAGCAGCTGTGATAATTCCCAACTCAAACTGACCATAGCATATAATTTCTAGCTATTGGTCAAAAAAAAAAAAAAAAAGCTACAAAGGCTAGAGCCTACTGGATATGTTAGAATAGGAGTTTATATATCTTAGCAGTTCCTCATTCAATCTCCCTGCTCATATGGAACTAGTCCTTGCAAATCAATGAACCAAAACCTCCAAGACTCCCCAGGTTATTTTCTCTTGTGCTCATTGTAGCATGAAACTGCTGATCTTCTACTGTTTTCCCTCTGAGATTCGTCCTCTGTTTAATTGATTTCACAGTCCAGGCTAATATGGCATGAGGTGATACCTTCAAATTGACTAGGCCTTGCCTCATAACAGTACAGTACAAGTTGGCACAGCACAGCAAACAAAAGGACGGGAAAATGTCCTCAAGCAGAGCCTTGATGCCCAGGCTGCTTATCCCACATGCAAGGAGCTAAAAGGAAAATTCCCTGGCAATTCTGTTCCCCATCTAACTTTTCGGAGGTAAAAACTTATGGTCTCCTGCCAGCTCTGCCTAATTTGTAGTATCAGGCCCTGAGAGAAGATGACAGCTGCAGACAGTGTGGAAGGAAAGCCACCTTGCAACATATTTTGTCAAGTTGCAGTCTCTGGCATTGGCCCAGAGCCGGTATTGCTGGAGACATGATGAAGTGTGAAAAGTCCTGGCAGGCATTTTAGACAAATAAAAGATGGGAGGCAGGGGAAAATCAGGACCAAAAGAGATTAATATTTGTGAGGTTTATAGCAGAAGAGGGAAAGCAATAGGAAGTAAAAAAACCTCCATAGGGAATTTAGTACGACAGCAACAGATTAAAAACAGGATGGACCTGAAGAGGAAGCTTATTTTTTCCAGCTGGACCTTCACCTGAGAGTAGAGATCATGTTGTGAGCAGCAGTCAGAAAAAAGTAGAGCCATTAATGAGAGAATTTGCATCCCCAAAACTTGAAAAAGCTCAATGAGGCAGTGCATGTTTGAGTAGAAGGGGAACAATGATGGAAGAGTGCAGGATTTTCTAAGCTGTGAATGGTAATGGAATCACAAAACTGAGTATTTACTATTGGAGGTAACTCTGCAATCTTGCTCTTGTGTGTGTGGGTTGGTGGTGTCCTAGTAGCACGTGGAAGTGGGAATTGCTGATCGCTCCTTCCCTTGGAAGTTCCCATTCCCTTAGAATGAGAAATCAGAGGGTAGGGAGGAAGTTCCAGAAGCAGCTTTGTCTGGAGGATCAGGGATGATCTTAAGGACATACTAGGTGACAGACCACAGGTCAGACCTGCTAGGTGGTGGGGTCCTTC
Source organism: Oxyruncus cristatus (assembly GCA_013399855.1). NCBI lineage: Eukaryota > Metazoa > Chordata > Aves > Passeriformes > Cotingidae > Oxyruncus > Oxyruncus cristatus. The sequence goes on from VXAY01005704.1 coordinate 953,303, forward strand.
AGATCTGCTGGAAATCTCCTGTGTCTCCCTGGAAGTAGGACAAACCACATCATCCAGGGAAAAGACAAAACCATTTGGAAGAAATTAAAAAAAAATAACAAAAACCAAAAACCCACAACACAAAAACACAAAACATCAAAACATGAAGTAAACCCTGAGAGAAGGGCCCATAGGTGGAATCTAATGTACAAATTGCAAATTTCTCAACAAAACCCAAAGGGTGTTCAAGTTTGCTGGTATATGGTAAATTTCTGGATCACATTCCTTTGAAAATTCTAGCAACTTTTTTCTGTCCAGTTTATGACATCAAAGGTTGAAGCTTTAGATGAACTATTTTGCTCATGGGCCACCCCCAGTTCTGAGAGGAAATGTAGTGCTATTTTGGGCAATAATTTGCCATGGCTGCATTTTTTCTGGTGAAATCAGACTTTTTTTCTTTTCATTATATTCTTATCAGGAAAAATGTATACATTTCCTAATTATGCAATGCATCACTGGTAGACAACAGAGTAGCTATTTTTAGCTGATGAGACAGAAGTAAACATTGGAGTACAACTCTCTCTGGTGAGTTACAGATATAGTGCAGAAGAGGAGACCTACAGAAACCAAACAACTTCACTCTGCTCCTATCATAGAGGACCAAGTAGACAGTGCCAGAAATTGGCTCTGACAAAGGAGAAGGGAATACAAACATAATTACATGTCAATAATTGCAAGTCAAAACCAGTTGGCTTGGTGCTCATCCCAGTTGAAGAGCTGGTGTCCTGAAATCAGCGACATAAGTAAGGATGAGGAACAGGCAGCCTCATTTGATGGGAGGAAAGGGAGAGAGTGGTAGGCATCCATGGTGTTTGACAGTTCTTCTGTCTCTTGCTGTTGACTTCTAGTTTGATGAATCCCCAACCTTTGTTTCCTCTTAAAAAACTCTTCATTCTGATTTCCTTTTTCTCATGAGTCATCTGTATTTGTGTCTTTTATCCCTGATACTTTAAAGTCCCTGAGTAGTACTGATTTCATCAAATTTTCTCACACACTTATTTTGTCTCAACTTTGCCTACCTGCTGCTGACAGAGAGGTGTGATCTTCAACAAGGTTTGAAGGTTAGTGAAGACAGACTTTTAGATAGGAAATGATATTCTAGTCCTTGACTTGGAAATATATATATATATATATTTTTTTTCTTTCTTTCTCCTCCAGCAAAATTTGCAGGGACTCTGACCTATTAAGCCTGGCTAGAAGAACCTGATTCCATCCAGAAAAACGGGACTTTCCAAGAGCACTGTGGAAAGACTTAAGCTCTTCTTCTGACCCTGGCTGATATCAGTGATACCTTCCTCAAAGTGTGGGGAAGGTTTTCTTTTGGACTTTCCCTAAACTCATTCTGCATCTGTAACTTCCTGCTATGGGTTTGAGTGACTAGTGGGATGCATTTTAACAGAGATGGAAGATTTATCATGCCTTCAGGTATCCTGAATGGCTATAAAGTCTCTTTCAACACACTTTTCCTGGTATTTTAATTGCAGTATTTTGGAATTCATTACAGTTTCAAGTGCCACTGGCATGAAAAAGCTCTTTATTGTTAGGATGTTGTTGAAGCAGTATAAAAATGAGAACTCTTCACTTCTGCCACAAAGCTTGTTAAACGGTTCAGTGTCTTGAGGATCAAAAGGTATAACCTTCCCTTTCTTTCAGGCTTCAACAAAGAAATTAATGATAAATCAAGATGGGTTGGTTTACAAAATAGACTAACTTAATGGAATAAAAATTGAAGAAATACATTCTGATGACAAAAATTTAAAGGAAAGGAAAGGCTTGACTATCTTGTTTGTCCTTGCTGTTTACTCAATAAATTAACATGATAATTTAAAGATGGTATTATTTGATATATATATTATTTGCTATATAGCCTCTGATCTCAAGAGAGTCGTCGATCACGTGAGTTTCCCTAAGCCATCCTGATCTGTGAAGTATATAGATGCTTGAGGAAACAGCTTTTGTTACTATCCTCCTGTGTTCTTGACCTGATTGTCTTAAAGTAAATAATTTAGAAAAGGAAGAAATTAATTTCCCAAGAGCAGTGAAGAAGAGGGAGAGTAAATGGGCAGGCAAAAATGAACCAGTAAAACCAAGATGTGATCCCAACACTTTGTAAGAATATGGGTTTGCTGTCCTATTTGATGCATACCTGATACTTCATAACTCCTCTGCCATGGAAATATTTATGTCTACTGCTTATTTTCAATGAAGTTTGTCTCTCATGTCTGTACAGGAACCACCTAAAGTCAGAGAGTGCCTCAAGCATATAGTTCTACCTGTATGGATCTTCTAGCAGGATTGTTGTTCCATGGGTGATTCAATGACATAACAGTTGTGCCTGTAAGAATTGGTCAAAATCAAGAGTCCAATAGGGCAGAAAGATGTATAGTAAGTAGAGATTTCTCTGGAGACTTGAGATATACTTTCACACCCCTCCCTCATGTTTACCCTATATGTTTTCCTTGGCAAATAATTTTAACTTCTTTTGTGTGCCATTCCACCCTATGTGAAAAGACAGTGCTTTTGTTTAGTAAGAATTCTGTGAAAATAAAGTTGTTGAAAGTGTGAGGGGTTCCCGCCGTGATAGGGCCTATATCTAAACCTAATTTTAAGTCCACACAAACTGTGATCTGTACCTCTCATTGAGTGTTATTTCAGTCAGAAGCTTCAAAAGAAAAGGAAATCTTTGTGTCTTCTGCTCTTTCAGCCGTATTTATGTATTATACATATCCCCATTTCCACAAGTCCTTTTACAGCTTAGATTTAGACTTTTACTAAAAGTTTTCTTTCTCTGAGTTCCCTGAAGCATATTCAGGATTTGTCCCTCCTGATGGTATAGACAAGATGGTACTGTTAGATGGAAAACAGGACTTCAGGACTTGTACTAGGTTCTGATAAATGGAGTTGCATCAAACAGTAGGATCTCAAGAAACAATTCAGAGAAGAATTCCCACAAGACAGGAGACACAAGAAGAGAATAACAACTTTTAGGCTTCATGAATACTTACTTCTCTAAGCAATGAAGGGGTTAGGTAGAAGGGTTGAGAAATCTCAGAAGTGCCTATGAGCCCTTCTAATTCTCACATAACCTGCAAATGCACTGCCTGCCTCTGCATTTGGACACACCTACACCAGTCTGTTTACTGCCATGATGGTGACATACAAACATGGCAGTTTGAGCACAGAGGATTTCTTGTGTAACAGAGGATGGGACTAACTGGTTTGTTATTAAAGATGTTTGGTCTTTGGTTGCCCTGCATGATACCACGCATCAGTGGTATGATAAGTACATCGATCAGGTATTCACATTATAGTAACATTTCCTTATTGCTATTGTTGGCTTTTTTCCCCATCACAGATTCCCCTGTTCTATATATGGATCCAATGCTTCCATATAAGTAAGAGAAAATGAGAATGTCTTCTTTTTTTCAGATTTCTGTTGGAGAGGTGCAGAGACACACTGAAACCATAGGATGGGGTAGACTGTCACGTTGCCTTTTGTGTGCTTTTCTTTGATTCAATGGCTTTTCAAGACTAAATACCATTGAATTAAAAATAAGTACTATAGGCATCTGAACACCTTTTCAATATGAGAGATGGCATTATAGGATGTACATTTTTCTTCCTGGCTGTCTTTTTGTTCCTTTTTCACAGACTCTCTTGGTACTACTAACTTAGGTAGCTCACAAGGGTGTTGTGCAGATTAATTAAGTGCTAAGTATTATTAAGCAGACTGCAAACCTAATAAAGTTTCAGTTGAACTTTTGAACCTGTGCTGTTTATGTGGGTGCTAAATTAGAGGAACGAGCTTACACAATATTTCAGTATCCAGATGAAACAACCGCGGTGAATTTAGGTATGTTAATGTAATTACTTGGCTTGGAATTTGGCCAGAACACCATAGACAGAGTACTAACCACACTCTTATAAAAGCAATTGTAGTTTTTTAACTACCACAGTAGTATACTTTAGAAGGATTTTTAAATCACAGATAATTAGATTAAAAATGACTGCAGGAATATTTTTCAGTTTTTTGAAAATCAATCTCAAAATAAACCCAGAAATATTCTGTGTAGAAGCCATGTGATTTTTTTTCTTCAGGAATATTTTGATCAATCATAAAAATGGGGAAGAAATTGAGGTTTTAGTTGAGATTTCTTTTTAGTCTTGAAAGAAAAATCACGTCAAGCTATATATTTTATTAAATAAAGAAAAAAAATTAAGGTCAAACATGAGAATTTATCTTTTTTAGATGCTGGACTAGAATGGGATAAATCTCCTAGAGAGGTCTACCTCCACCAATTTTAGAGATTATCACTAAGTGTCAAGCTTTCAGATAACCAAAGGTAGGTGAAGTGAGCTTCTCCATAGAATGGCTACACTGCTAATTTCAGCATCTCACTTGGATGTGCTCAGTTACGTAAAGTGAATCTGCTCTTTTGTGTGGATACCAGGGAAAGGTGCTAGCATAAGCAAAATGCATTCCAGTACTTGAAGGAGCTTGAACTTCAGGGGTGTAAAACATGATAGCTACTGGGACATAAGCACACCTTGGACAGAAGCTCTTTTTGCTTTGGAAGAACAAAGTCAAAATCTCCTGTTGAACTTAGGAAATTTCAATTGTAATTCCCAGATACGTGGATTTTATTAATTTCCCTCATTTCAATGTGTTATAACATTATCAAATTTTTATGTCTATCTATGCAAGTTCTTTTGCAACATGTACATCTCATTTTCTTGACTTTTATAATATGAACCCTAGCAATGTATAGTCAAACCACTAGAAGATTATGGTCTTCTGGGTGGAGAAGCCATGAGCTGTGTATGTAAACTATCAGATCATTTGCTGTATGATGCTATTAAGGACCTGAGCCTTTTAATAAGGTTTATAGGTCGAAAAGGCTGCTGAGGACCTTACACGTGGTTATTGTAAAACTCCAATTAAACATTCCTTCTCCCATGTATAGGCACACAGATCTTTGCTAGGAGAAGCAGTGACCATCACTAGGATTTATTATCAGCTGCTTTGAATATAGCACACTTTTAAATATGTTTGACTAATCATTTGGCATTCATCTCAAGGGCCAATTCCAAAATATGCAATAAAAATCAAATGGGTAATAGCCTTCAAAGTCTTCTTGTTCTCATGCACATATCTTTGTCCAAAATCCTAATTTTAGAGACAATTAAAACATGGATCACTCCCATTAAATACTAGTATGTAACAGCATAGAGTTTGAAAGTGTACCGTGCACATGATAACTATTGTTTTTTAATTTAAAAAAAAAAAAGTTTTGCACACATACAAAAAATTTGTCAGCATTAATCATTAAGTGAATTCTAGGTAAGTAGCCCCATCCAGACTTTTCCATAATTTTCTCACTCTCCTGTGAAATAGAAGCAATTTATGAGTTGTATTTCATTCTGGTTTGCTCACTATATGGTCCTCAAAAGATATTACAAACACTGAAATTTACAGTATTTCAGGAAACTGTTGTGTCATTTTATAAATGGAGAAATGAAAAAGAGTAGAATTAAGTGAGACAAAGTGAAAAAGAAAGTTTTTGTAACTGAGGTTAAGATTGGTAACTAATTTTCACTATTCTGGGATACAGTTCAGTCTACTATTCTTTGGTTTGAAATCACTTTGATAAGGAAAAGGACTTTTTAACTACTTCCTTTTCTCTTTTTGGGTCTCAAGGAGAGAGTCAGACTCAACTGAAAATACTTGATCCTAAGCAGATTAAAATCAAGCAGTTTGAAAAAGCAATTTATATTTTACATTTAAACATATTTTTAGTCTCAGAAGAAACTACAGAAAGTCAAAAGGGGAAAGGGCATGTGGTAAGCAAGAATATTTTTATTCAAAAATCTTCTGAGTCTTCCTAAGTTTTAATTACAAGTGAGAAAATTAGTGATATTTGAGCAGGTATACTGGTAAAGCTAACCCAACAGTCAGACTTGTCATCTGAGAATGCTCGCTTTCCTCTTTATATGTGATGATTCATGGATGTAACCTCTCCTTGATAAGCTGAAGATAAGCCTCTGCTGAACATCAGTTAAGGCTTTAGGTTTTGCACATCTTTTCACTGTAACTACATGAAGCAGCATCCAATGGGCAATGCATCTAACTTGCCAAACCCATTCAGTCCAATAGTCCATCTTCCTGCTATCCTCTCTCTGATAGTAGCCAGTGTTAGAATGCTTAGAGATGAAGAATACAAAACAAGATCGATGCTCCATAAACTTTCCTAAATTCTGGCATTAATTGTTTTAAGGACTTCCTGAAATTAGAAGTTTCATGTGGTCCATTCTCATAAATAGGAACTCTTCTCCATCGCTATGAGGAATCTTTTTTTTAATCCATTAGCTTTTCAGAATTATGTGAATGACTTTCACAGTTTAATACTTCTAGTGAGAAAATATTTCTATTTTCTCCTCCTTTTTAATCTGCTTCCTGATTATCTGATGCAGTGACTGCTTTTTCTTTATTCCTCACTACTTTTGAGCACTATATCATGGCACAGATGTTGTCTCTTATCCAGAGATTCAAACATAGTTTATAGAAGTAATTTCCAGACTCCTCTAATTCCACTACACCAGGGAAACAAGGAGTAGTTCAAAATTTAAATTTCAATTCTGTTGAAAATGTTAGTTGCCATTCAAGAAAAGCAAAGTGATGTCTCTGTAGCTTTTGACTGGGAAGTCTGTTGTCATATTCACTTCTGCTTCTAGGAAGAAAGCAATATTTATCTGAATCTGCCAAAAAAAGCAGAGGAAGTAAAACAGAGCTGCTGCAAACAGAGCACAGCTCCCTAAGTGCCCTAGTCCTGAACTTCAGCTGGAAGGAAAATTGGCAAATTGACCTTGTGCCAGAAATTCAGTTTCTGCTGGAAATGGAATTTGACAGACCTCTTCCGCTGGTGGTTGGCAGCTGACAGCTACCTCTGAAACAGGTTTTCCCCTCGCCCCTTGAGATACCTTCACAAGGTATTTCTCACTTGTGAATTTTTCTTACATTATTGAGCTTTTCCTTTTCCTTTCTTTTCCTTTTCTTTTTCCTTCCTTTTCCTTTTCCTTTTCCTTTTTTTCCTTTTCCTTTTCCTTTTTTTCCTTTTCCTTTTCTTTTTCCTTTTCCTTTTCCTTTTTTTCCTTTTCCTTTTCCTTTTCCTTATCCTTTTTTTCCTTTTCCTTTTTTTCCTTTTCCTTTTTTCCTTTTCCTTTTTTTCCTTTTCCTTTTCCTTTTCCTTTTCCTTTTCCTTTTCCTTCTCCTTTTCCTTTTTCTCTTTGTGACTTTCTATATTTTTTCTTCCATCTATGAGAACTGGTAAAGCCTGTAAGCTTTGGAGAAACCTTAGTGCAGAATTTCTATCAGTTGTGGGTTAGGCCACCATTTGTCAAGTTCAATTTTAAAGTGCCAAGTGATGGGGATTTATTTAATGTAATTTCTTTTCAGAGAGTGACTTTGGTTGTTTATCTTTCAAGCTCACTTTCATCAGTCCCTGCTAATTAAGACCTTTTGAGAGGAACATAAAAATTAAACATTCACTGATATCTCACTCTGTGAACCTCACCGCCTTCCCATAAAATGGGATTCTTCTCTGAAACTGAGTGTACAAATTAATATATGAGATACATTTTTTTCCTTTCTTGCTCTACTTCTGAATGTCTAGATACCTTCAAACAGCACTAGTCTATTATAATAGCCTCAATGACAAATTCTTGAATTTGAGAAACTTTTAAAATGGTTCCTGCAAAAATTAACAACTGTTGTTATATCAGTTAATTTCCTAAGTTTTGATGTGTATTTTCTTATCATCATCTAATGTCTTACATAATTTATTGGGCTAATTTTTTCTGGCTATTTATCTCAAAGATTATAGAGGTTGAAGACTGCATCTCTCATTTATTGTTAGAAGAAAAACGAGCGAGGAAACAAAAGGTCCAAAGTCATGGCCAAAATATTAGGTACATCTGTGCAAAGCCACTGAGTCTGGTTCTCAGTGAATCCCAATCTTTCTTCCGTTAGATTAAGTTGGTTTGGTGCAGAGGTGAAGGCTGCACTTGGTGAGTTAAAATCATTAAGAAATGTCACATCTGCTGTCCTAGTGCGAGTTGAGGTGAGATCAGTTCTAGGTGCAAGTGCAAGGGAAAGAACCAAAGGATTATACCGGGGCAGTACTAGACTTCGGGCATTCAGCAGACTTGCTCATTCTTCCTAAGGAGGATAGTGAAGCAAGGAGCTTTTATGTTTAACAAGAGATAGGTAGTGGTTGCACATGTTTTTGGATTTTTACAACACCACAATAGCATCAAGGGGCCTGTAATAGTTATTCAAAGAAGATTTATTATGTCCAAATTAAAACTGAAGCAACATCCTTGTAAAAAGGGTTATGAGCTTTCAAGCTGAACAGGATTGAAGGGGGCAGTCATCTACTTGCTGGCTTCTGAAGTCAGCAGAAGAGTCCCAATGTGCTTACAGACGGTAAGACGTCACCATATTTACACAGTTACCTTTGCAAAAGATTATTGCTCTATGATATGTCACTATTGTAAATAAAATTTCATTATACAGGCTAATGTCTATATTAAAAATGTATCCCAAACTTAAGATTTAGATTCTCAGGATTTAGGTGTACCATGTGATAATATTTTGCTGATTTTTTCAAGATATTTTCACTGGCAGGAAATTCTTCCAGTGTTATTTTCTTAATTATAAGGGATCCTGCTCATATACTCCCTACTCAGTGAATGCTCTTCTCTTGAGATCTCCAGCTGGCCCATGCACTTATCAGTCAGCATTTTCAATAGGAAATTAAAACTTGCCTCCAGGAACTGTGCTGTTATGGAATTATTAGATATAATAGCATCATTAATGAGAGTCCTTGCTGAATGCTGTGTTGTGTGAGGTTTCTGTTATGGTTTGATTTGAAAAGTTACCAAATGCTTGTGATAAGGTTGCAAGCTATACAGCATCACATGGGAAAACATTCTTGTTTGGATCTAAGCGTGTTTTTGATTATATGAATTCTGAGATCTGGACCATTTTCCACACCATCTGCAGCCAATCTGCATAGCCTGGGAAATTCAATCAGACATCTTGCCCATCTGTAAAACCAGAACTGCTCTGTTACTGTTTCACCCTAATTAATGGGATTTATTTCATTTGTTTCTTTGTTTACTGATAGCCCTGTACTATAAGCCCCATTGAGTGCAGACTAGTTTCAGCACCTGATTATAATGCTTCTAGAAGTATTATCTAAGTCACCTAAAAAAAAAAATAAAATTACTTGATAAATTAAATATGTCAAATTGTGTACATGGCAGATATGGGAATGTATATTTTTGTAGCTCCAGCCTTAAATAAGTAACGGTTTCCAAAATCTCTTTTTAACTTATTGGAAATTGATATTACTTATAGTTCTATAAAATTAGATAATACTGATCAAACCAGGTGCATTAAAATCAGTGTTAAAGAAGAACAGGATAGGGGACAGTAGAAGGTTAAAGAACCACTACCAGATTTGAAAATATAAACAAATAACATTAAGATTTGGGGTTAGTGTTGTTGTTTGGTATCAACCAAAAATAAAAAAAAAACCCCAAAGCTATTCAGTCTGTTTGTCTGTGATAATCCACATTTTCTCATCTGCACATTTTTATTAAGAAGACACAGAAAGAGGAAGAGTGAAAAGAAGGACTTGAGACATTGATATTACCACATCACAAAACTGTTTTGAGGGACATGAGCTTGCTCAGAAGCACCATTTGTTTTCTGAGCTGCTACACAAACAGAATCAAATCCCAGCTGCTGCTAGGCTAATAGAAACTATGTTAATCAAATAACAGAAAATGTTAAATGAAACCCCCAAAACATTTGCTTTGTTCTTTGGTTTGAATTGCATCTACAAACTGCTTGCCAGGTACAATTTCCTTTTCTAATGAAAACTCAGTTACTCTCTTCATTGTTTTATGCTTAGACTGAAGAAAATGTTGGTTGAGATCTTTTGCAGGACTATTAAATTGATAAATTTGTAAAACTAAAGAAAAATCCCTTCAGCCATTTCAGAATGATAAAATCCTACCCCACATACATCCACACACCTCTCTAGCCCTTGATGATCGTGAAAGCTTGTGGTAGACGGGATACAGTCTCTGGAGACAGCAGGTCAGGTGTGGGCAGCTGATTTTTAAGAAGTGTTTTATGCAGGGATTTCATTATACCCACATAAAGCCAGAAAAAATGCTTTCCTAGGTCAGACATCTGACCTAGAGTTACAGGATGTGATTATTTTTGTGCTCTTTCAGATAAAACCACTGCTTAAGCACCCGTAGCTTTGGAAAGAGCCCCTGGGGACTAGCAGCAGGCAAATACTGCCTGTGACACAAGAACAGCACCTTCTTGCTGTGACTTTGTGTACTCCACCTCAGCCAGACATAAAATTGGGATTTTAAATATAAAAGGTTGCAGTGTGTTTCTCGGCACGTGTGCATACACCCACTCTTGCTTTACCCACTCATTTCTTAAATAAGTCCCATATTGCATCTTCTCCAGAGCAAAACCATTACATCAAAAGATGAATGGGTCTAATACAGATTTTCAGTAAGTCCAAAAAATTAAATACTGTTTTAATGAGCTCTTTTTTGGACTCTCAGATTCTTAAAGCAGTTATTCTCCCTTATGAATGTCTGGAAATTGCTGAGCACTTTGTGGTCACTACCATCAACAACTAATGAATAAAAATGATAGTGATTATATCATAAGAACCAGAAATCTGAAAAGCTTTAATCACAACAATGTAACAGATTAATTAGAATGTCCAAAAAGCAGAAACAATTCATCTGATTTTGAGATGCTAGAGCGGGAATTTTTACAAGTGTACAGAGAATTTTAATAACATGGAAAATCAATTATATTTGTAAAAGGTATAATAATTATAAATATATAGTAAATGTTAATGCCAACTCTGATATAATGCCTTGTGTCAGTAGATCTCAAAGTATTTTATAAAGGAAGTATTCATTAACATCATAGTGAATACCAAATTAGTTTTGCTAATTTGCATTATGCGCAGAGCTGTATCATCAGGGTAGAAAAGGAGGCAGATTGCTGTGTGTGCAGGTGAGTCAGTAATTTAACTTATTTATTGGGGGGTAGAAAATGAATAAAGGGAGCTGAAATGTTTTTCAAGACTAACAAATAAAGGAAAAGATGTAAAAAAGGAAATGCTTTGGTTTTACCTTGATATGGTAAACAGCAGTGAAAAAAAAAGGAACAGTTGTGCTTTGCCCAGTTTTAAATTGCCTATAACATACTTCTAAAAGTTATGAGGTTGTATATGATTAAGCAATGGACTTCACACATGTGCAATGGAATATTCTGCCCTGTTTTCAGTAGTTTAATCACCTGGGGCCTGTGGAGTCCTGGTAAATCCATTTGCAAGACATCACGGAAGCAGAATTGGAGAAAAACCTTGAGAATGGGAATCCAGAGAGACTGCTTACTTTCTGTTTCCTGAAATGTACTTAGATTTTTTTCACATTAACCTAAGATTTCCTATGTTTACCCACAGAGATATAGTGCATGTCTATAGAACATATACTGCAGAAACTTCCTCTGAAGCACTGTAATCATAGCAACAAACTCAGTCACAGATATGCCTTAGAGAGCTGCCTTGTATTCTGGTCACATGGTTTTTAAAAGAACATTTTTATGCTGGGAAATTCTATGTTATTTCAACAGTATGAGGACAACTTTTCATTTGTGAATAGAGTTTATGTGCTATTCTTTTTCAAAAGCTTTTCCAGTTTTGATAGCTTTTTCTCTTTTTTTTTTGGTGTTTTTCTGGTGATTTTTTTTTGTTTTCTTCTTTATCTGAATCTGGGTTTATTATTTTTCATTTAATTGGAAAACTCAAAAAGTTGAAAATGAAGCAAAAAAAAAATGATTTTTTTGTAACTGTGTATTCCAGCAAGTCAAAGATAACATCTTGTCTTTTAAAATCACCTTTTACAGAGTGTTAGAGATTTATCTTTTTTTTTTTTTCTCTGCTTGTTTGTTTCCCCAGTCTGGAAGAAAATTACATACGAGACTCATGGAATTTTCCATGAAGTTCAAGTTCCAGCTTATTAGCTCCCTGGTATAGGCTTTGGAGCAAGAAATTTGGAGTAAATGTATTCAGACAATTAAGCTTCATTTTCTGATCCCTAATTGCACACACACAGAGGGACTTAATTTAAACAGGAGTTCCTTTGGTGCCAGCAATTGTTTGACCTGTTGTTTGACCCATGCTTTTACTGAACAGATCCTTGCTTAGGAATTTTTTGTAAATTGTTTATCTGAGCTCTTCATAACACGCTTTCTGCTTGATTGTGTTCATAGGTAGAAGATTTAAAACCATCACCATCCTAAGCTGAGTTTTCTGCATGACACCTGCTGTAAAGATGCCATGGAGCATCTTTTTCTGAGCCCTTTTGCTGGAAGACATTGGCTGTAACTCTTAATCTCTTCACATAACCTGGAAAAATCACTGAATGCATTTTAGGGAAACGTAAGGACTGCAATCCAAAGAGTATATTATAAATTCATTTAACAGGTAATATTTATGGACCCCTACTTGCGATGACAGGTTTTTTTCACTCAGCAGCTGTGTATTTTACTCTCTTGTGCCATATACTATTTTCACCCATAGAAATTATGATTGAAAATGTTGTCTAAAATGAATAATGTATTTTTGCATAAGTTTTGACCACTCTGCATCTGGGGGTCTCAGGGAGACCTTCAGCATCTCTGTCTGGTACAATGTTGCATTTCCTTGCTAAACACAGAAGGAGGAGGGAAAATGGTTTCTACAGAACAAATTTATGTAAATGCTGAGGAAACAAAAGATTCAAAAGCATCCAGATAGTAAGGATCGCTTCAAGAAAGATTATGGAAATTCTTCAGACATTTATTACAAAGACTCCTACAGATGCTTACTACTATCTATTAGCACCGTTTCTTAACTCAAGCCAAATCCCTTTTATCAAAATGTTGCCTTGACTAGCTCTTAGGAAAGCAAAGACAAATAAATGGGGTGAAGCCTTTGAGTCAAATCGTGATGTGTGATTTTCCATATTGTTTAAATACTTGAGATTTTGGTGAAGTTTCACATGCAAGGCCCACCTGGGAGACTTCACACACACAGCAATATGATGATAAGGAAGCTCCAATTTTATTATTAGCCCAGTGTCTTTCATACAGTTATGCACACGGTTATTTAATACTTGATTGGTTACAAAACTGTTCACACGCCTAACACTATATGCTTATTGGATAGATAGCATATCTTTATTTTAAAATTCTCTTCCTGCACACCTAACTGCAACATCTTGTTTATCTCATTCTTGTTATGTTATTGACCTTCGGCTACAAAACTTTCTCAAAACCATCCAGCAACTGCCTCTTGTTATGTGAACTTCAATCCCAAAACTTTCCCTAAACTGTCAGTAGCTGGTCCACAGCAGTTTCTACCCAAAAGGTTCTCAAAATTTTGGGATGCAGTTTTCCCTGTGCCCACTACCACTGTACCAAACTGTGACTGGACAGTCAGGAACCTTACCTGATAGAGAGTTTTTCCAAACCTAATTTTGTTGAAGTGGAAAAAAACCCCATCTGGATGGACATCAGCTGTGCATGCCACTTGCTCTCAGGGTCAGCAGTTAGGCCCTAAACTGCTTTAGACACTATAGACACAGCCAGGAAGATCACACATCTGGTGAAGAGGCTCATTTGCAACGTAATGAGATTTTTTTTTTAGACACCCTTTACTCCCCATTTTGCAAGAAGGAAAGTCTTCTGAGATTCAAAAGGTCATTTGAAGGTGGGAGAGAATCTACTGTGAGATGGGACATGTACAAAGAAGTGCCATAGACTGCCTGATGTAGATTGTTCGGCTTATTCTCATTTTTCCTGGAGGATTTTAAACTATCTGGTTTCTGCTGGGGCTTTCAGGAGCCAGAGGTGTCCTGGAGATTTTCTCCTTGAACCGGTTTTGGGTCTGCTTGGGCCAGAAACCCTTCTGTATGCAGGCTAATGTCATATATATGTCCTTCACACATGCCGCCATTGATACTCACCCTAACGTGGACAGGTAATGCTACCTCAGCTGAAAGTAGTCCATGAATTTGGCCTATTCTTGGCCTATTCTTTGCAGGTTTTTTAGGATTCCATGGCTATCGACAGGACTAGAGTGGACTGACATACTTAATGTCTGTTTCTTTGCAAGGGTATGGATCCAGAATAGGGCTGGGTGGTTCCTGAAGGGGAATGAGCATGCTCAGAGCAGTCAGTGGGAGGTGAAAGACCTCAGCATCTCTAAGACTGGACCCAGCGTGGTGCAGAAAAAGCACTGTTTCCTATTAACATGTACCTAATTGTATTGAATTGTAGTACTATTTCTACAGCGAGATAAGTTAATGAACCTCAGCTGATTATGCCCTCGTTTACTTAATAGTTCACATTATTATTTAAATGTGAAGCAGTAAGTATGCCAGCCTATAATTGCCTTTACTATTTCTCTTTTTTATTATAGTGCATCTGTAGTATGTGGTTTAATTATGTTTTACTCTATACTTTAAATGTAAATGAAGAAAATGGTCTTTTTTTTATCTTACAGGCAACAATGGTATTAGGGAATGATTGGCTGTTGTAAGAGTGATGTCCAGGAATGGGATCTGGGGGAGATCCAGCAGAAAATCTGTGAGCAAGCTTGATCAAGCCATTCGTGTTGTATTTTCCAAAGCAGAACACCAGAGATCAGTGCACAGAACAGCCTTCTGCCTTTTTTTTTTTTTTTCCTGTGAAAGGCTCTTCTCTGCTGCCGATGAAAACAGAGCAGCATGGTGAGAAACAGAAGTACAGCTGTGAAATGGCTATAGATTTAGAAGTTAATGGGTAGTTTTTCAGTCCTGCTGAGTGCCCGGAGCTCCTGTTCTCTTCAGGGAAGTAGAAGCTGTAGAAAATCAGGCCACTGCTTGGGTTGTCTAAATAAAGATTTAGTTTCCTGGCTGCTATGAGCCTCAGTTCTGGCATACCCATAAAAAGGATGAGAGTCCTTTGGCAAAACACTGCTGCTTAGAAATGTCACAGTTGTTTCTTTGCCATGAATCACATCCACCTGGAAACTATTCGAGAAGAGTAGGAACAGCATGGAAACCTGCATCCCATCAAAGCACAGGCCTCTTCCGCTAACCCTGGAGTGACACACTCCGCACAAACACCTCTGTTGGATCGTGTCTGTCTCTGGAGCTCCTATGTAGCAGCTTTCCATGTGTGTCCTAGTCTGGTGGTTTAGGGACAGTGCTGTCCTATCTCTTACTAATTAGCGGTTTTACCTGGCAGGCAAGTTTCTGAAGCTAACAGATTTTTACCTAGCAGTGTAAGTAGAAGAGAAGTTGAGATTCATACCCATAATCCTGTGACTGGCCTAAGGCAGAGGGAGTGCCTGGCAGCAGGAGGGAAGAAGGACACAGAGACATGCAGAACAGATGGAGAATGAAGCCCTCTGGGACCAATGAAAAATACCCCACGCTCTCCATCAGTAGCTTTTCTACAGGGTTTCAGGTGATTAAATTCCAGAAATGCTCTGAGATTTGGCTGAACCAGTCTTACAAAAATTGCCCCATGTTGTTAAATGTGAGGAAAAATAGTCAGCATTGATTTCATTTTGCAGTTAATATACTGTATGCCACATAATCAGTGGTTGTGTTGTAATATACATATGCAAGTGGGGAAAATAAAAGTAGAGAGAATATTTGGCCTTAATTAGTGCTCCTTAAATGCTAGGTGCTTACATATGCAACCATACTGGAGCACTGACGTACATGATGATTACTACCACTATCTAACAGAGTGTATTTCTCCTCCTGGAGATGAAATCTATCTAGTGAGTCTAAAATGGTATAAACATGACCAGTGTAAGAAGGCAATCTGCATTTTAGTTGTTTTACAGCATTCACAATATAGGAGAGCTGATTCATTTTAGACCAACATTTCATGGCCTGCTGTGTGAATTGTAATCCTTACCTTATTTTTAAAAAGGACATAAAAAACCTGAGAAGACAATAGGGTGCTGATTCTTTCGTCTTTCTCTTGATCTAAGCAACTACCCACTTGGCCATCAGTAAATATTATTGTAATTTATTTTGTCCTTATAAGTTGTCCAGTTCAAAGTTAGTTGTTTACTTTATAGAGAGAAGGACAGTGCCAAAATCTGAAACGTTTGTTTCTTTTTATCACTATGATTCTTGCAGTAGAAGTGTGGCCTCTGGCTGGAACTACTGTCTCCTGCTCCTCCAGTGACTGGTATTAACAGATCCTTTCTGCTATACTAAATCTATCTGGTTGCACAAACAGAATTTCAGTGGACACCAACAGCTAATGCCAAAATCCAGGCTCAGTTGTGAATGGATTTTATGAAGTCTGACACAAGGACTCACACTGTCGTTGTGTCCCCAGCTTGTTAGAGCTGGCAATAGGTATTTTTCTCCATTTTAAAAGAGAACACTAGATTGAAACCTAGCAGTAACTGCTGCCAATCCTACGTGCTGCACAAAGCAGGTTGTTTTCAGCCAAGAATTGTTTTGCAGGAGGAAAATCAGAAGTATATTCAAATGCTTATGGGAAGGGAGAAGAAGAGTGAGGGAAAAAGTCCTGAAGATCAAGATTGCAAGGCCTTCTTGTTCATCAGGACAGCTTGGTGTGCTAAGCTGGAAGCACAATAGATGTCTCTTCTTTGTAGGGTCACAGTAAAATATAAAGATGTATTAAACAGACTTCTGATTTTGGGAAGCCCCCATTTTTGACCTCCACAACTGGGAAGACTGGAGGAGTACAGTTTTTAAGGCTGGTTTTATAGCTTTGGAGGAAATATGCATTCGGAATCGTGAAAATGAAACTGGAGAGAGGAGGAGAGATGCTTTTTCAGAAACTTGACTGATATTCTTAGAAGCTAAAGGCACCTGATGAAATATAACAAAAAAAAAGAAAATATCTTCCCACCCCTATTTCCATTTTGGCACAGTTATGTAGTCTGGATATAATAGAAGTGCTTGAGAAAAGGTGCTCTTTGATTGTTACTTCAGGGTTTTAAAGTGACAAGCCATAAAGGGTGAAGGCTGACTCTTTGATCTTAAAGAGCTTGAAAAGAGGAAGATTTACTCTGTTCAAATTATTTCAGGTAATTGTAAGAAATTCCAATTGAGTCTCGGCTGCAGAGCTTTACATAAGTGATTCACATTTGAAAAGTTTCTGAATAAACATTTATTGAAATTTCAGGAGCCTCTTTGCAGTTTTAGGCACTTCCAATAAACTTTGGTGAACCCACTCAGGCTGAGGCCCATTGTGCAAGAGGCATCCACCTGTGATGACATAAGCAAGAAGGATGAATGGAAGGGCTGTGGTTGCACTGTGTGTTAGTGCTAACCAGATCTGCAAAAGATGCTGCCCTTCCTTTGTACCTAGGGAGTGGACAAGTCAAGGACCATTGTTAAATGAGCTAGTGTGAGAAGGAAGCGTGAGGTCAGCAGTGTGGAGAGCCTTGTCCTGCTAAGATTTTTAGGATATAAAATGCCTCCCTGTCTACCTTACAGAGAGAGATGTCCATGATATGGGTGTTCAGCACTGAATGTCTTGTGCACACAGCCTGTCTGCAACTTTGCAGGGCTCTGATCAAACATGGATCCAGTATTCAAACAAGCTGGCTTTAAACTGAAAGAGAGTAGATTTAGACTAGGTATTAGGAAGAAATTCTTCACTGTGAGGGTGGTAAGGTACAGAAAAAGGTTACCCAGAGAAGTTCTAGATGCCCAGTCCCTGGAAATGTTCAAGGCCAGGTTGGATGTGGCTTTGAGCAACCTGGTCTACTGGAAAGCTCCCTGCCCATGGCAGGGTGGCTGGAACTAGATGATCTTTAAGCTCCCTTTCAGCCAAAACCATTCTAGGTTTTGTGATCTCTGTTGAACACAATGCCTTTGAGTCTCAGGAGGCTTCATGAGGCAGAATCAGAGAGATATCTAGGGACAAACTGTGCTTCAGTTGTAAACCAGTTACAGAGATGGTTTTGAGAGCTTGTTAGCTGTGGAAGACAGACATCTGTGCTCCATCAAGAGTCACTTCTGGACCCGCTAGAGGTAATGACTAGACTGGTATAAAGAGGCATTTATTAACACTTAATGCTCTTGTTAAACTAAACATACAAAGCCACAAAAGTACAGGAAACCTTGTTGGTGCTAAAAAACTGTGCTTTGGCACATCTAACTACCAATGTGGTCTTCAACTCCACATAGGGCGCTAAGGGTCCTTATGGACCCTAGGAGATTCAGTCTCTGGAAGACAGAGATATGTATGTTGACTTAAAATTAGGCATGTACCAAGTCTCATCCATCTAGAAAAAGAGACATTGAAGAACAGTTTTGTTAGAGATCTACAAAAACATGAATTTTATGAAAAAGATAAACAGAATGTGTGATTTTTTTTCTTTTCCAGTATGAGATTCAGGGAACATCAAAGAGAAACCTACAGACAGAAGCACCAAATGAAGCTGGCTCTTCACACAATACATAGTTAAATTGTGGAACACCTTGTCCCAGGATGTCATAGATGCTGAAAGATTTAAGGAGTTCAAAATGAGAATAAACAATTAACTGAAGGCCAAGGAAAACAAAGGCACCTATTATTGGAAAGTTTGAGGTGAAAAGCAGTAGAGACTGGGAAGCTATTTTTTTAGGGAGGTATTACCCTGATTGCCTTGTTTTTAAACTATTGCCTTAGCATCCATTTCTGACTACTGAGAGGACACAAAACTAGGATGGACCTTTGCCCTTCACCGCTTCTAACCCCCATGAAGAAGCAGCCCTCTCAATGGTTTCTGATCCAGTATGTGACATACTTCCTGTTGGACTGTGGGATGATGTTATCTTGTCAGAGGATGTGGGGAGGCTCCAGCTGACACACCACAACCAGACCAAGCAGCTGCATCTGACATGATGGGTTCTTTACTTGGAGAAGGGCCATGGTTGTGAAATGAAAATGTGAGAAAGACCTGAGGCAATATCAGGCTCCTCTGGGATACAGAACAGAGTCTCTGAAATGGCTGTAGGATACAACAGGCGGTACATCATCTCTTGTGTAAGGGTTTCACTCTCATTAGTGTCTTTTTATTTTTGAGAACTGTAACAAAGTTTAATTTCATTCTTAAATAACTTTATTTTTAGAGCATTTTATTTATTTATTTTTCTATTTATTCATGTATTTTGCACAGATTTTAGTCATCTTAAGTTTTCTAGAGATGCCAAACACTTCAAAATCAGAGGAAGTACACATCAGGGACTCCCAGCACAGCAGTTACTTTAATTCAGTTCTACACTTGGAGATAATTAAAATAACTGCTGACTGGGAAGTTGACTCTGGTTGTAAGTTTTTTAAAGAAGAGAAGCATGCTTAGTGCCTGGGGAAGAGATTCCAAACTTTCTCTATTGAGCCCAAGGAAAAAAATAAAATAATTTTTCTTCAGGCTGCCCCTAAAACATATTGATATAGAGAGGGGGGATTTTTTTAATATGACTTTGGTTTTTATGCACAAAAATATTTTTGCTGTTCAAACTTTAAAGTAAATAGGCTGAATGTAATCTGATCTTTTTTTGGGATGTTCAGAAAAGTGTGGATTAGCAGAGGTTAGGTGTAGGCGTGGCTGAAGGGTGAAAATATGGGAAGAAAAACTGACACTAGTACTCCTCTATAACTGATTTCCTAGTTTTCTAGTCTGATGCAATTCAAAGGTGAGGTGTTTAATCTGAATCATCATTTATATAGACCCAGAAAAGCACTAAAGCATTTTAAATGAAACCAAGTATTTAGAGAATACTCAAAGTCCGTGTAATTCCATCTCAATTTAAGGGACAGTAATTTATTCAGATAGCATTAACTCAGTCTCTTAAAACTGGCCATAATCTAATGTTTGTCCTTGTTTTCGGTCTTTAAATCAAATCTAGACAGATTAAAAAGGCATTGAAGGCTCACCGAACAATAATTCTGGGTGGCTGCAAATTTTGCAGTTACTGCAACATGAATCAAATGGGAAGAAGACAGGCTGAAAGCACAGCTTCTGTGAATATGGCAGGGAGCTTTCCACTGGATCATCTTTCCGTGGAATTATATATACTGGAAAATTGTTGGAGAACATCTGATTTATACAAAGAAATAGAACCAAGAGGAGTTTGTGAAGCATGATTGGAAATCTGAGTAGCCGAGAAAACAGTAAGACCAAAGTCATTGTTTGATGATTTGGAAGCTGGTCCTCTCTTTAATGTGTGAGTCATCCCATGTGCAGCTGACTCAAAGTGACCATGCAGGAGCATGAAACAGGCACATGGAAGAGAAATGGTTTTGGATCACTGTATCAAATAGACCATACAAATGTCTTTCTGAAGAAGTGAAGATAAACTAGCAGGTTTGCTCAGCATGTGTGTTTTGCTATTCAGCTCACCTGTTTATGTATCTATTAAAATATTATAATTCTATACTAAGCTAATTACCAGCCTACAGCTTGATGATATTCCAGTATTGTTCAGTGCATCAGAAAAAGACACATCCACTTTTTTAAAATTTTTAAAATATTTCATACTTCATTTCAGAAGAATTTTTAAATGTGTTCTCAAGGGCATTCTCAATACAGTTATTGTCTGTCTGTAATGTCAAGAAACAAGAAACTTCCTCATGATTCAAATGATGTTTATAAGGCAATTCTTACATTCTACTGAATGTCAAACTTTATTTTTTTCTTGCAGAAGAATCAAACAATGACTATCATTTTAACCATCCACTAGAGCCAGGACTTTTTAAAGGATAAAGACTGTGAAAAGTACCTACCACATGGAGTTACTGTTTTCTTTCTGAAATCTAGACTGAGAGTTATTAAAGATTGGTGGGTCACTTTTATTATTATAACAGGCCTTAGAACTCTAGAAGGTCCGAATACTTCAGGCTGCTAGTGCAGTGAGGGGAAGCCTGTAATGCAGTATCCAAAACATATAAATAAAGTTACATCTCTTCTGATCATCAAAGTTCATTCTTAGAAGAAAAAACAGAGTTTTCCCTCA
The DNA here is from genome assembly GCA_013399855.1 of Oxyruncus cristatus. Lineage (NCBI taxonomy): Eukaryota > Metazoa > Chordata > Aves > Passeriformes > Cotingidae > Oxyruncus > Oxyruncus cristatus. Next base: position 974,477 of record VXAY01005704.1, read on the forward strand.
TGGACTAATCAAATTACAGCTAAATTAATTTGCACTAGGGTTACTTTAATTTATTGAATTTGCTGGAAATACCTTTGATTCACGTGTACATATGGGATTGTAGTGGTGCTGTTTCAAGTGTGCACGTGCTGTCTGGCTGTGTGTTATGCAATATCACTGTGCAAGATGTATGTTTGCTTGTGGGTAACAAGCTAGACTAGGAATAATTTCATAGCTTGTTTGTTAGAAGTGCATGGACATTAGTAGGCTATATCAGATTCCAGGACTTATACCAATTTACGACGAAGTATTTATACAAAGAAAGGACTTTCTCACCTTAGGTACATGCCATGCACATGATCATTTACTTGTCTTAATTCCGTGAATTGCCTCTAAATCTCAGCAGGGACCTAGGCTGTAGAACTGATAGTCTCCTCTCTCCCAATCAGTGCTTTCAGTATTTCCAATCTTTTTGGTCTTGCCAACTGAAGCATATTGCTGGGCTTCTATTACTTGGTGGTTTGCCATTCTTCTGAGTTTGCTGTCATCATATTAAGACTTTTCAAGCATCAGAAACTGACTTTTGGGTGACTGTACCTGATGCAATTTTGAAAGTTTTTTGTGTTAAAACAAGCACCTGTGTGAAACACAGCATTTAACACATCTGTGATAAAACAGCATTCTGTGTGAAACAAATGGATGAAATGTCATAGGATGGGTTAAACAGTGTTCGGTTAAATCATGTTATTGATTCTTCCTGGCCTTGAAATGTTATAAGCTGTGAACAACACAATACATGATTAAATATTACAAGAATTAAAACCCATTAAATATGTGTGATGTAAAGTAATTAAAGAAGCTTTACAAGTTATTTAATGATAAATGAAATATAAATCTTGCTTTAAGAGAATGGAGAAATTCAAAGGAGAAACTTTTATACTTTGAGAGATGTATGTTCTTGCACTTCAATTATTTCTGATTGCACCAATACTTATTCTGACAGCTTTATAAATTGCATCTGTTTCTTTTACATGCATCCTCCTGAGGTTTAGGAGATTTGCATGAAAATAGCTCTTTAAACACACATAATGTATGTAGGTGTTTCAGATGCATTTTCCACAAAAGTATATATTTTTTAAAGTTCTTCTTTTTAATTTCTTGTTCTTTGCAGAAGACCAGTGCTGCACAGGGATTAACAATTTACTAGAAATTTTTAATCAACTTCCACACATTTTCTATTGCAGTGGAGCTTTGGCAGGACCTTTGCGGGTTATAAATGAAGAGCACAGCTTATGAGAAAGACATTTTAAAACTCTAGAAAACAGCCAAAGTAAAACAAGAGTACTTGGGATTACATGAAGCCATGGCAGCAAGTCATGTATCACTGTTCAAGTTTCAAGTCTCTGTCTTCTCTCGAGCTATCAGAAGATTTTTATAAGATTTGCAAAAACCCTGTAACAATAAAATTCAGATTTTGCATCTTCAAATGCAACAACTGTTTACATTCAGGTTTTGGAAAACCATTTTACAGCTGTCTGAGAACATGTTATTTATTTTTAAAGGTTAAATTTATAAGCCTGTGGTAATGTACTTTAGGAATGGAAATGTAGGTGTGATATGAAATTCAGGCATCAATATAGACCATAAATAAAAAAAAAAATTCCAGATGGTGGCCCATTGAAAATGCCAACTTTCCACACAACATAATGGTGCAATGTTTTATTAGCATAAGCCACATGACTCTGATGAATCAGGACCTATAAATTTTTATTTGAAGGAAATAGGGCTAGAATTTTGTGTTTGTTATGTGCTTCCTCTCCATTGGCCAAGGTAAGATGCAGCTGAGGACAAAGAATACCGTACCTATCTTAGGTGCTTAAAGTCTATGGATAAGAAAAGAGCAGGTGTCCGTAAATGGCAAACAACATCAAGAAGTACAGAAATGATACTTAGTTAAAGTATTCATCTGCTGGTGCTCTGGGAAAATGACAGATTAGGAAATAATCATTGTAGCAGCTTTCTGGTTGGATACTTGTAGGCAAAGTGACCTGAACCCTGTGAGAAAGACTGCTGTGTTAGCTCTGATGGGAAAGACAAACTTGCAAGAGTCAGAGAATTAGATTACACTGACTAGTGTTATCCCTGATGGCATTGGAGGCAGAGGAAACTTGATTTCTCTCATTTCACTCTCTTCTAACTTTTGCGTTAAACCTAATCATCAATATTAATGTTGTACTACTGTTTTCTTGTTTTTTATATTTGAGAATATTCATGTTAAATATTTAGTGATTAGAGAAATGAATGCTTGACTGGAATATTTGGACTTGGATACTTAGACTTCTAAACTTGAGGTAGTTAATGTAATGAAGAGTGAGCTTTTCTGTTCAAGACAAGTGTTTGACCTTCACAAAGCCTCTAGACAGATTCTTCCTCTCGGGTGATGAAAGAGAGTGCAGGGTGTCTGGCTGATAGACATCCTGTTTGTCAACATTAAACTCAAGTGAGATGCAATAATTCATAGTTCTCTTACTTCATTTTTTTTAGACCTTCTGTGCTGTGTTAGATTTTTCATTTTGATTTAGGTTAATTCTTTTCTTTTTTTTTTTNNTTTTGTTTGTTTGTTGCTTTGTTTGTTTTTTTATTTTTATTTTGGTTAATTTTTTTTTTTTTTTTTTTTTTTTTTTTTAACTTCCCCTAAGTATCAGTACTGCTGACAGATGAAAAATCTTATTCTTTGGCCTTCCTTCTGAGGGAAAAAAAAAATATTTTGCTGGAAATTCATCAAAAAGTAAGAAATTGGAATCTGTTAAATTGAAAGGCCTTGAGGGAGGGTGCTATCTGTTTGCTATCCACTTCCTACCTGCTCTTGTCCTCACTGCTTTGTGGTCCATAATCATTACTGAGTTGTGTTTTTCCCAACTTCTTATATAGAAGGAAAAAAAATAATAATTCTGTCCTACTGAGAAGAAACTGTAACTAGGAGAGATGTGATCTGTAATCTGATGAATGTTTCAAGCTGACTTGACTTATCAGTGCACTCCAAAGTGGTGTTTCCTTCTGCTTTTGATCCGTATCTGTACACCTGTAATGTTTCCCATGCAGAAACTGAAGTGTGAGTTAGTTAGTCCAGCTGATCAGTAGGAAACTAACGTACTAACACACAAACAAATGAACCAAAAATATTTTCATGAAATCTCCTTTTTTATCTAAATCCTCAAAGGACTTACTTGACTTCACATGTCAAACAAGACATAATGCCCAATCGAAGGGTTGGAGTGAGGAGAAAGGAGAGTGTCTCTTTGGCAATGACCTGAAGAGCCACTGAATTAGGTACAGTGCAGAATACCACAGATATTGGCAGGCTGAATCAAAAATCAATCACATTTCCATCAAGTTCTATATCCTATCTGTTAAGGCATCCTTGTGATTTATTTTCATGGGACTTTTGGCTGTAAATGAAGGGCCTTTCAGCTATCTGATTACTTTCTGAAGACAGTATTGTTTGATTTCCCTGCACCATTACAACCTATCCCTGAGTTTCCCTGTTTCTCCATGTTCCTGCTGCTACTAGATGATGTTTTTCTCCCTCGTGGAGCAGTCATAAAGACATGTTCAGTAAGGACTGGTGTTAAGACATCGTTGGGTATGGATATGTGGATTGGACACCCGCATTTAACCTTCATTGTGACTTATTGGCAGGATGGAGGATCAGATTCAAATTTTAGGACATCACTTGCAAATTCCTAGCCCAAGATGTTTCCCAATCTCAGGTTGAGATTTCCTTCCCACCTCATTTTCTGCAGCACTTGGAGGCTGTTAAGCCTTTCCAGGGAGCAAGGCTGTAATTCATCATTTGTTTAGGACCTAGCAGCCTCCTCTCCCCTCTCTCTTGGACATCCTGCTATTTTAGGCTGTCCTTTTTTCTGCAAGCTCTGTCTTCCACCATTCCTTGCCTTGCTTTGATAGCTGCTCTGACTCACTCTAGATTAACCAGAAGCTGACTGAGTGTCCTTCAATATTTAGATTTCCTTTTCTTGGGATGAAGGGATACCCAAAAAGTGTCCCTTTTACCTTCTGGTCTTGGCTGCATGGCTATGCGTGTGTCACCCATCATTATTACTGTACTTCACAGCCTTCCTTCTCTTCTCCTACTCCTATCTTTTGCTGGTGTCCTACTTCCACATCTGATGCAGTACATTTTGACCAATGGGACCTGTGGCCAGGTAGTCAGCATGTTTTGCGTACCCCCAAAGATGAGACATAAAAATTTCTTTCTGCCAGCAAGAAGGTGAAAGTTGTGCCAAGATTTCTTGATTGTCACTCGTATACTAAGCATCAGTTCTTTTTGCTCTAAAATGACTAATGGCACATACATTGTAAATATTTGTTAAACAAAATCTAGCTTGTCACATGGGTCAAACACTGCCTAGCTTTTAGATAGTAATTGTCAAAAATTACAAAGAGGTAGATAGGAAAAATGCAGGTACTGAAGGTATTTATTTATGTAACTTTCAGTGGATAATGAAATTAAATAATTTGGAATATGTAATTTTTCTAATCACCAACTATATTTACATAATCCCTTTTTCTCACATTTATTATAGGATTTATGTGGCAAGATTTACTTTGAAGCTGCATATTATTTATCTCCCCATTTGGAATTCCATTTTTCATCGGAGAAGGGTTTTATTTCTGATTTTCTCTTGCATGCGCAATCACTTCTTTTCCTAAGCAGCACTGTTTGAAGCTGAGAGGTACTCTGGGGATTTAGCCTTACTGTATATACTAGAATTTTAAGCTTTATGCAAAATTATTTGCTATCAGTGCTGAATATCCTCGCACACTCCTCAAATAAATTGACAGCTCCTAAGAGCTTCTACAGTCTGGAGGATCTGACAGAATAAAGAAACACAGTATAAATGGTTGTGTTATGTTCTCCTTCTCTCCTGTGTTTGTAGTGTCAACACATTGTCTTTGAGCTCTTGAAGAGGCTTGGGCAAATAATTTTTAGTGATTCATTCCATAAATTTTGCCTAATGCTGTGTCAGGTAAACAGCAAAGCTCAGGTCTCTTCAATAAACTATTCAAATGCTCTCTAAAAGTCTGCCTGCTATTTTTAGTCAAACTCATTCCAAATTTGAAAATAAGCATGAACTTAAAGCATCAAACTATTTTTGTGGTAGATCACCTGTCCCCTTCCATAGCATGCAGAAGCCACTTACAGTGACCCTGACTAAAGGAAGGCATAGCAATACAGTAATGAGCATCCTGTAATTTTCTCTACACAGATCCTGGGGATGACATGGTGAGCACTGCATATTTCAAACCATGGTCAAGAATGCAACTTTAAAGGTATCTGCCAACCTGCTTTCTGCTAGCCTGTGCCTTTTGAAGCATAACACGTTGTGCCTCTTCGAAATCTTAGTCTTTAGCATTATAACTAGAATCTGGGGTTACCTGGGTAAGTTTTTGGCCTGACTGCTGGCCTCAATGTCGTCATGCAGCAAGGAGTTTCACTGATGCACCTCAGCACCAAGGGTGCCTGGAGGTCACACTAACCAACCACCCTGCTCAAACAGGGTCACCTACAGTCAGCTGCCCAGATCAAAAGTGATCATATAGCCCCTGATAGCACAGCTGCTGCCCAATAGTACAATATTAAGGGAGCTCTAGTGTGAGCCACAGATCCTTAAACACTTCCTACCTGATGATTTTCCCAGAAGTTATAGGAATATGTATTTTACTTGAAAGAGAAAGCACTTCTTGTTGTAGTATACTTTTTAATTTTGCGGTTTTTTTTTTCTTTTTTTTTTTTTCTTTTCCTAACTACTACTGCAAATGCATTGGAATAGGAACTAACTGTGGGTCCCTCTCTTTGTGTGTCTGGGATTTTTCTTGCTCAAGTGTTAGATTTATACTAATGACTTTCAATGAGATGGAAATAAGCCATCTCTAGGCAACCAATTTCACAAAACTCTGATTCTGTTTTCATTTACATTGGTTTTTTCTCATCCTGGGAATAATTCCTGTTTACCCTATGGTAACTTTAATCAGAACATATCCTTCAGTATTTCATAAATTTTCATTTTGCAAAACTATTTTAACAATTAGTGCAAATGAAGAAGTCCTGAACTGGGAGTTTTTCTTGTCTGTCTATCTTGAGCTTCATTTATAATTTATTTTTATTTTTTTCCCAGATGAAAGCAATGCTAAACTTCCAAGGGTGTAACTCTCCATATATGTTTAGAAATCTGAAAAGAAAACGTAAGAAACTACAGATCTCACAAGTTAGAATTTCTGCTGAAAATATGGATAGTTTTAACTGTTTTTCAACTTACATATAGGACAAATCTCAGTCTGAGGTCTCCTCCATCAGACATGCTCCTGCTGTTACACTCTTTTCTATTATGATTAATAACATCTGAAACCTGAAACCAAGTCAGCTGCACTATAATAAACTTGGTATCAATTTTACAGGTCACAAATAACCATGTAATTCAATAACCTTCTATATGTTCCAGACCAACATGGGACCACATGCTTGTGGGGAGCAATGAATGGGTAATTTGACAAAGAATGAAGACCATATTCAGACTCTGAAAGCTGAAAGCATTTTTTGCAGGAGAACAGGAGGCAGGGGCAGAAAAGGAAAGCATATTTTTTATAGGTGTTTATTTCAATGGTATGAACTATCTCCGGTCTTTAAAAAGTGTCTAGGCTTTTTGGAGTGTGCCCAAATGACGAATAATTCATCTTGAAGAGAAAGAATGTGGACAGTTAAAGAATATGACATCAGACTAGAAATGGTCAGTCAGAGTACTGGTGAGGCAGATTAAACAAAAAATTTAGCTTTGAAGGTAAGATTTGGGATCAGATATAAGGTGATCTGGCTCAATTGCAGTCAATACTACAGTCAAAAACTACAAGGGATTGTGTTAAGAATCAGGACCGTCACGTAAAAACCTATGAAAATACTTAGAAGGAAAGGATTATGTGTTCCATATCTAGCATGCAAAAGGATATGGTTAAGAAAAATGCTCAGTTTTCTTTCTATTTAAAAAAAATTAAATTTCTTTGGTCACAAGTGTACAGAAAGACTTGAAAATGTGAACCAAGTGAACCCTACATGCTCATAAATCAGAAGATAAATAGTGCCCTGTTTCTCGTTTAAACTTAATCTTATGGCTGCATAGCCAGCTGTGTAACTTTTTTAGGTCTGCCTTCCAGTTGTTCTGCACTGTGTACTAATAACACTTTGCATGAGAAAGATTTTGTTTTTTCATGTCTTAGAGATTAATTGTACATGAAGGAGCCTCATGACAGCTACTGGCATCTGTCAGTATGCACAGATCCTTTCCTGTGCCCACCTTCTACTTGGTGCATCTAAATCCCATCAGGGTGTATGTTTCAGATACTGATTCAGACTGTTTCTTCATGTCTTGAAATCCAACACTCTGGAAAGCGTGCTGCTGAGCTATCAAAACAGTATTTCCTGTTCTTATTGTTCCTTGGCTCTGATAACATCATTATACCACTTCTGAAGATGAGGTGTTAAGCAAAAAGCTTTTCTGTGGGAACTTATTCACACACATGGGTTGCTGACAGCTTGAGCGTCTCTGGATCACACTCCCACAGCTCAGTGTAAAGGGAACCATAGAGCCTTCAAGACAAGTGAAGAAACTCAGGCAATATTTTCCATCCCAAATATCTTTATTTCTATTCCAAACCTTAGCATCAAAAGTTTTATGCCCAGTTCAAGCATTTCCTGCTGGTGGTGGTGGCGTGTGTATGTGTGTGTGACCTGACCAAATGAGACATTTGCACACAGTTGTCTAGATCTGGGGCTGTTTTACTGCCAATCGACTTCATGGTCAAAAGAGAGAAACGGGCATTTCTAGGTACAGTTGAACTCATCCTGGTGTAGACAACTAGAATAGGTCAGAGAAACACATCCTTGGAGTGTCTTCTCCCCTAAAAACAAAGGAAAACCTGGATGTCAGGAACGGATCCTTACACTGGAGATGTCTAAATAACTTAGCTTGTGCAAATGCTGACTTCCTAAGCTGATGAATAATCTCAATCACTCGTTCTAATATTTAAACACTATTTTCCAAAATGTTTCTCAATTTCTTGTTCCGCTATATTATTGTATCATTTTGTTTATGATTAATTCCTCATAAAAAGCCAGTAGAACAATGTGCCTGCTAATTGAAGGTGAGTTTCCACAGTGCCCCAGTTGCCTGCCACCTGAGGGTTACTCTATGTTTTCCACAGAGGCTCTTTCAAAAAGATCATGAAAACCTGATTTATGCTTTGCATTCATAACAGTGGGAAGAGATGACTGTAGCTGCTCTCCCCTCTTCCTTCCATTAATCAACAAAAGATTGCCCAGAATATGCAGCTGCTCAGGTGCTGATCTGGATTTCCCCCAAGCAGAATAGCACACTCAATAATATTCTCCTACACTGCAGCCATTTGCTTTATCAATAGTTTGTACCTTCTTCACTGGTCTTTTGAATGCAGCTAAAATACTCTTTTTCTGCCATCTATTAGTGTTTTAATGTGTTGACCACTTGTAGTTATATCTTCAGTTTGTTTCAAAAGGTTCTTGCAGTGAAGTCTCTCCTACAAAAGCTTGGATGTTTGTCTGCAAACTTCACTGAAAATGTTGCTTATTAATAGAATGAATGACATCTTCTTCTGGCTGTTCTGCTTGAACTGGGGCTGCTTCATTTGTACAGATCCTTCTTATTCTGAAGCTGGAATTCCTCTACTGATAGAGTAGAGCTTAAGTATAGTCTCAAATATAAGATACTTAATTCAATAAATACACCAGAAATTCTAATTGATATAACTGAGAACTTGGGAAGGTTAAAGACCTTCAAGATACATATGGGAATGTGATTCAAGGGAGTCTGGATTCTTTTTCTGGTTTCCTGATTTGCTGCTTAACCTTTCTCATCTGGTGTAAATCAGTCTAATTTCAATACAGCTAGTGTGAATCCACCATCTGGGATTCACACCTCTGAAAATATCCACAGAATCCCCACTGGTTAAATTCCTAGATGGATCAGAAATCACTTTTTGATACACAGAATATGGAAGACAACTATTCCTCTGGATTCAGTAGAAATTTGAAGTCAATATACTCAAAGAAGTGTTATTCCTGATGCTGTCCATGTCCCATTTCCACATCTGTTTTCTCCCTTCCAGTAAGATATGAAACACCATTCATATTTCAGATAAACCCAAGAAAAAACTGCAGTCCTGTGCTTCTGCAACATTATGGCTGGCATCTTATCCAGTGAACTAAGAAAGAGGAGAGTACTGTGTGACTAAGTTTTTTACTTGCATTTAAAGACTCTCAAAAGACTCCAGCTCTGGGGCTCCTACCAAGAAAAACATGGATCTGTAGGAGCAATCCCAGAGAATGGTCACCAATATGATCAGAAATCTGAAGTATCTCTCCTACAAAAACAATCTGAGAGAGTTGGAGTTGTTCATCCCGCAGGAGAGAAGGCTCTGGGGATACCTTCTATCAACCTTCCAGGACATAAAGGTGGCTACAATAGAGTTGGAGAGGGACTTTTTACGTGGGCATTTAGTGATAGGAAAAGGAGGAATGGCTTTAAAGCAAAAGAGGGCAGGTTTAGGCTAGGTATTAGGAAGAAATTCTTCATTGTGAGTGTGGTGAGGCACTGGGGCAGGTTGTCCAGAGAAGCTGTGGCTGCCCCATCCCTGAAAGTGTTCAAGGCCAGGTTGGATGGGGCTTTGAGCAACTTGGTCTAGTGGGTGGCATCCTTTTCCATGGCAGAGGGATTGGAATTGATGATTTTTAAGGTCTCTTCCAATGCAAACCATTCTATGATTCTATGAAAATGGACTTTAAGAACTTTTAACTGTGGGGAAAAAAGAAAAAAAAAGTAACCATTATCTACCCCTATCAGTGTTCTGGGCTGAGGAAAATACCTTCCTTGCTGCTGCAAATTGACAGATCTACGTGCATGTGGAAGTCAAGGAAATGTCTCTGAATTAATTCCAGAACAACTCAGAGCAGGATTCAGCTCAGCCATCTGTAGTTTTGTTAGAAGAGGCCCCCCTGCAGCTGAACATTTTTAAAAGGGGTAAAAAAAAGCTCCCGTAGCTTTTGAACCACAGACCTCAGGTGAAGTGTCAAATAGGTGACTCCTCAAAGCTGATTCTTCTAAGACTTATGTGCTGATGGGTCTTAGATATCTTTGCCCAGCACAGCTTGAAAATACAGTGGTTGTAATCTTCCCCGAGAAAGTGGCAGCATGTCATTACACTTGTTTGGCAGTAGAGAAGAAATTCAAGGAGGAACGTGGGGACAGAAATAGTACTTTTCCCTCCTGTTGACCTGCACTTTGGTACACACAAGGGAACATGAGTAACTGGAAAAGTGTAAGGAGCCCAGATGAAACTGTTCTTCTTTCCTGTTGTTTTATACACGGTATGCATCCAAAACAGAGAAATTCAGAAGTACTTAGAAGCAATTTCTTCCTCTATGTGTCCCAAGAAGCAGTTTTTTGAACAGTATGCATGAATTTGTATGAGTAAAATCCAGATTTTTTCACTGACTGATCTCAAACACTTCAACACTAATTGTATGTCCCATTTTCCACCTATGACTGAGACATGAGGTGATGAACATGCATGAATTTGGTGATGGAGACACCCTCAGCACACAGGGCTGTGAAGGTTCATACCATTTTTCCAGTATAGGCAGGCAAACTGTTTGCTGGGGCCTGACTCAATGCCAAGTGAAATCAGCATTACATACTTCCATTGGCTTCAGTGGTAGCAGATTATGTCCTTAATGGGTATGTGAATTATAAGAGAGTGAAACGTACAGGCTTTGGGAGGTGGTTTTATTGTTTTCTTTTCCAAAGACATTTATTTTATTAGAAAAGGGAAGAACTGGTGGGATGGGTATTTTAAATATACCTTTTAGCTTGTCATCAATATGCTTTAAAAGAGAGCTGTGAGTTGAAATTTTTATTCTTCTCTCCTTTGACCTCTTTTTTTTTTTTTTCCTTACAAAGAAAGTTGTAAAGTATACTTGAGTAGAGGTAGTTTGAGGGGGTTTTTTCCATAATATTCTTGGTGTAAATGGTTTTGACCATTATTTTTGATTACCTGTTCTGGCATAACCGAGATTTCCTGTATTATTTCTAATACTTCTTTTTCCTCCCTGGGGAAATTTCATGTCTGCTTTTAACATTTGTCCTTTATTTTTACTTTGTGAAAACTGAGGCAGGGAATTAACTTTGTGTCATTGCTATATCTATTTTTTGGTTAATAATACCTTACATTTACAATATCCTAGTCTGTAATCTCCTTGGATGACCTTCCTGCCCTAACACATTTCTATTGCTTCTCTTGTCTCCTCACATATTACTCTTTTCTCTGCACTTTCTCATCTCTCTCTTTCATAATCCACATTTTATCCCTCTCTTTTGGTCCCTTCGTAACTTCGATTACTTTGTACGGTATATTTTTCCCTCACATTGGCATACCTTTTTCTTTACAGTATATTTACTGGGTAGGTAGCATAAAAATACACAACACTCTCTGAGGCAAACATAAATTTTACTTTGAACACCTTCCAATTTCCCCCACTCACCCTTTTCATTTGTGATTCTATTTCTTTCGTTTTTACCCTACAATGTCAATTCTAACAAAGCTTGCTCCATTGAAATTTAACACCCATACATTTTCTTCTGTATAGGCTTGTTTACTCCCTTGTCAGAAATGCAATTAGTACATTTCTCTATTTCCCTGCTTCATACTCTGTGTGCTGCCTAGATCAACTAACTAAAAGGACATTAATGAAAGTTCCTTTTTTTGCTTCTATTCTTCTACATTATATATATAAAAACCTCCTTACATTTTTTGCTTTTTGTTCTCTCGAGTCTTTCTCTTTTCTTAGCAACACACATTTTCCCCTTGCTTTGTCTGCTCTCTCCACATGCCTTTTGTCCATTCTCCACTTCCATTTAGTTGTTCCCTTTGGGAGTTTTGCTACTGACTACAATACAACCTGTGTTTGAACTCATATGCCTTTCCTCCTGTGCCAGTTACCTTGAACTGTTGGCATTGAGAACCAGAGGTTGTAAACCTCTGCCCTGTTGCTTTCAGTAAACTTGTTGGGCTCCAAAGAAGCACAGAAAAATCTCTTTACTTAGAAGAACCCTTGATCACTTCCACATGCCCCTCTCTATTCCACTCCTTACAATGAAGCTGTGTAACATCTTGGCCCATGACTGTTGTTTTAAGGGATGTTTTTGGTCCGGTGTGTCCATAGGCAGTTTAAAATGGGTTTGTGTGTTGTATCCCTAAATTTAAGGACGGCCACCTGGAGACAGCTTTGACAAATTAAAAATAGACTGGATAGAGCAGAAATTTTTAGGTAGGTGTCTCATGGCTCTCTACACCCACGGATCTTAAAAATACCCCCCCCAGTCTTAAAAATATGTTTGGCTGGATATATTCCTTCTTCAGAAATTTCTGCAGTTTTCCTTTAGGCTGTTTTCAAAGGACATACTTACAGGATAGAGTGATAAACAGGTGATAACAGGTGATAAACAGCTATACTGGGATGGATGCCAGTATGTTCTACTTCAGTGTCTCTGTGCTAGAGAGGAGCAGAGAAAGGACGGTCTTGTGTTAATGGGCAATGTATTTGAGCCACTGAGGCATCAGTCCCCCACTCAGGTGCCTTAGATGTGAATAGGACAGTTTATCGCATTGCTAGAAGAAGGCTGGTCATTCAGAGTTTTTCTGGACAGGGAAGATAGGGACAAAGTTTGATCTGAAACTGAATTAGGACACCTGGCATTATTTGTTTGTTAGGAGTGTTCGTGAGCAAACACATGTAGGCTGCCTGGGCACTATGTATTCACGGCCAAAAAGGCAACATGGGAACTTTCATATCTAGACAGGCTGCTTTAACTTCATCTCTGGGCAACAGGTTGCCTAGGCCTTCTCTTGCATTACTGCAGGCTATTTATCAGCTTTTCTCACTACCCTGCTCCAAATGAGAAAGGCCTTTTGTATTCTCAGTTTCTAGAAAGCTAAAGCATTTGGCTGGCCTGCTTGCTCAGATAGCTCCCAGCCAATACTCCACCCTGCCCAGACAAAGGTGTTTACTCTCAGTTGGGCTCTTCCTGGGCTGAAAAAAACTTATTGCCTCAAGCTTGTAAATAATGTATAGCATTACAATAAATTGACTCTCAAAGACAGCTTTTGGCTGTCCCAGCACTCAACAAGTCAGCACTCCATATGCATATAATTCTCTTCCTAGATATTTTCATTTGCAAAATATGAAACCTTGTCTTGCTTACAAATCACAGATTTACTCTCACATAGGTATCTAATCCTCAGTCTCCTGAAAGTTAATCCTGTAGTCTACCTTTTCCTCAAAAATACAGAAAAAGGAACATAAAACAAAATATAAAGACAGCCAGGAACATGTACCTTTTAAAACTTCAAATTAGTCCCATCTGTGGCATGACTGAACACAGAAATGTAATATAAAACACATATGTGGTACCCATAGTTATCACTTGAAAGATTCTGGGGTTTAACAGAAACCTTTTTTTTTTTTTTTTTTTATTTAAAAACGTGTCTCAATTTTTTAAAAAATACCTAAATATTCCTGTTAGTTAGTAATACAGATGCAACATTATTAATGACAGAGTAAATATGTTGAAGTCTTTTAAACCATTTAATATTTCTGAGATCTAATTTAAAATGAAAAGAACCATCATAGCTTAACAGGGCAAAATTATTAGTTTTTAGTTTTGATATCTTAATCAACAGTATGGACTTGAGTTTTTTGTCAAGCCCATATTCACCAGATGTAGCTCTACGGCAATAAGCTGAGTTAAATGATGTCATGCCAGAATGATATCAGCTTCTCACTGAGGTTCTGCATTTCTTCAAGTCAGAGTAAAACTCAAGAAAAACCAAGGGAGCCAAAGGATTTATTTTAATTTTATACAAGCATTGGTAAGGAAATAATCAGTCTGATTAATCAAAGTCATACAGTTCATGCCTTACCGTTTCTTTCAAAGAACTACATTTTTTTTCTGGCGTGAAAGAAGCTTGATTTGTGCTTTCTTGAAGGAAGAAGTCAAGATATTTTGCAATTAATTTCCATGGATCAACAAATCATACAAAACTAGGGGGGGAAGGTTGCTTGCCACAGAAATTATTCAATTTTTCATGAGGTCTAAGTGTGGAAATGAGAGAAGAAAATGGATGGGACTCTCACATTTCTTTACTGAAACTTAATGGAAAAAACAGATGAGACTTACTAGACTTTTACCTAGGAGGAATAATATTTCTGAGTGCTGTGACTCTGTGTTTGTAGAAAGAGAAATTTTGTAGGTTTTGTTCATTATCTGGTGTCAAGCGATTATTATTCTGGTACTAGATATGGAAGGGATAGAGTCCTTTGTTTCTAGTTAGTGGATGTAAGGATCTTTGGCTCACTGAAAGAAAAATCTCTTGTAGTGAATGTATTCTGTTTTGTACATATGATGGTCAAATACTCAGTTTAGCTCAGAGGCAGAATTTAGTCATAATATTAGAAAGACATTTTGCAGGAACCTGAATACAAGATATTCTCAGGAAAGCAAAGAACATGGTATTGTCAGGGCAAGGGCAGGGAGGTTGTCCCTTCCATTTCTCTATTTCTGTTTTGAGAAACAAAAGAAGTTCTTTAGGTGTAATGCATTCTCAGTTTTATTTCTTCAAAACTGACTCCTTGGTCTGAAAGTGTATGATCCTTTGCCTACACATGCATATGTGTAACTCAATATAGAATCCCTCAAGGTGGTACTATCATGTGTTTCCAACACTGGCACCTTTGATGAGCTGATGGCAACAGAGATCTTTCCTGATACATTACTTTTGATCCAGGAAAGCTGCTAAATACAGTGGGCAATAAATGAAAGGGGATATAGTTGTCTGGAGAGTTGCTTCCCTGCAGAGTACAAGCAGAATCATATCTGCTCTTTCCATCAAACACATAAAATTTACATGGGAGTTAGTGACACCTGGAATTATAAAGCAAATCGAAACAAAATTAAAAATAAAAAAAGAAAAAACAGCAGAAAGGAATAATTATAAAGAAAAAAAGGTCTATTTTTATACCTAAGAAGGAAACAAGAGAAAGGTAATTAAAAATGAGTAAAAAGAGGGAGAAAGAGCTAGACCATGACATCATTATTTATGTTGGTAGAGCAGCTTATTCAACAAATGTTCTCTTTTTGATGCAGAACAATCATCTTTTTATTGCGATTTTTACTGCTTTAGCACAGAAGAGGCCCCTTTATGGGCCAAGATTCACAAGTTCCTTATACTGTGAATTATAACAGACAATTGTTATTTTCTGAGGACTCCCTTATGATACAGGTATTTTTCCCACTATGCTGCTGTGAGGCTAGAATAGAGAGCCAGAGTCTGCCCTGGGGGATGACTCACCATCACCATGTCTGAAAAACTCCTTCCTGCCACAACTCTGTGGAGAGGCACCCTGCTACTCCTTGGCTCTCCTAATGACAGTGTGGGAACAGTAGGTATACTTAATATCACTAGACCTTGAGTATTGTGATGCCACTGTAATGAACATGAATTCACTCTCTTATTATGACATCGGAAGAGATAAGGTAAAAGCAAATTAATTTTTTATGCTAAACTACCAGGTGTAAGTAACAAGTTCTTTTATTTGATAAATCAAACAATACAAAGCTCTAATTAGCTTTGGTTTTGATTTTCCATCTGAGTGCTCTCCTTACAGTAGGTGATCCAGTCAAATTAAGTTTCAGGATACTATACATAGATTCCGTGGACTGAATAGAATTCAGTCTATTACAAACCCTACTTTTTCCTGAAGTGAATTCTGATCTAAAGTGAACATCCTCAAACTTTCCTTATTTGTGAAGTCACTCTGGTAGGAAGAAACTTTTAATAGTCATCTAGTCCAACAACACCAGAGCAGGTTTAACTCCAAACTTAAAACAGGTTGCTCAGAGTCTTCCACAACTGAGCTTTGGAATCTCCTCAAATGGAGATTCCAAAGCCTCTGTGGACAACCAGTTCCAATTTTTGACAAATTTCATTGTGACTTGTATTTTCTTTATCCCTAGCTGGTATTTGCTGCAGCTTTTGACTCCTGCCTCTTTTTGCCTCACTGGGCATCTCTGGGAGGATGGCTATCTTATACCTCCTCCATGGAGTAGCTGAAGACAGCAGTTAGGTATCTACCTTTCTCCTCTTCAGACTGAACAAACCCAGATCCCTCAGTCTCTTCCTGGATGTCTCATGGTCTACACACAAGATTTGTCCTCCAATGGCAAATTGATGAAATTTATAATTTTTTTGAAATTTATAATTTATTTCTGGAATACCAGGAAGTTAAAAAATGGACACAGTACCCCAAACGTGACTTCAGAAGTACTAAAGAGATGAGAATAATCACTCCTCTTGACCTGCTTCTAATTGCCAGGAGGTAGAGGGAAGTGTTTCTGCCCTTCTTTGCCCTCATAAGGCCCCACCTGGAGTGCTGCATTCAGCTCTGAGGCCCTCAACATAAGAAGGACATGGACCTGTTGGAATGAGTCCAGAGGAGGCCACAAAGATGATCAGAAGGCTGGAGCACCTCTCCTGTGAAGACAGGTTGAGAGAGTTGGGGTTGTTCAGCCTGGAGAAAAGACTCTGAGGAGACCTTGTTAAACCTTCCAGTACTTAAAGGAGGATTATAAAAAAGAGGAAGAGCGACTTTTTACTCGGGCAGATAGTGATAGGACAAGGGGAATGGTTTAAAACTGAAAGACGAGAGATTTAGATTACATGTTGGTAAGAACTGAGTAATGAGGCATTGGAACATGTTGCCCAGAGAAGCTGTGGATCCCTGGAAGTCTTCAAGGACAGGTTGGATGGGGTTCTCTGCAACCCAATCTAGTAGGTGGTATCCCTGTCCATGGCAGGGGGATTTGAAATAGGTGATCTGTAAGGTCCCTTCCAACCCAAACCAATCTATGATTCCATGATAATAAAGCCCATGGCACTGCTAGGCTTCTTGGCTGCAAGAGCACAGTGCTGGCTCCTCCAATCACATTTGTGTTTAGTGTAAATTCTTTGACCTCATATTCTTGATTACTAATTTAATTAGGAAAATGTCACACCTCTTAATTCCTGTCATGTAAACTAGTAATTGTCTGACACAGCATTCATAAAAAGGATATCATATCCAATTGAATTAAATCTGGTTTTTAAATGCTTTGCATGTTATGAACCACTGTATTCTACATGCAAGTTCATGAGCATGCCTCTTCCTAGCAGACCAATCCACATAGATTTTTCCATGATTTCTGAGTATAAATGAGTTTATATACATACTTTTTCATGAAATACAATTTACATAAACATTTCAGTAAGAACAAGAACTATGTTTCATTAAGTAGTTAGTTCCTCATGGAGATTCAACAGGATAAAAGATAAACAGCACTGAGATAGTATCTTGTTTTAGATAATCCCTAAAGGGGCTTTTTGGGACTGGGAGCTTCATGACACTCCAAAGAGATGCCACCTATCTATAAGACAATGCATGCAGAGAAAAAAGGAATAAAGTATTGTGGGGCATGTAGAAATCTGTGGTCTCTGTGTCCTCGAGGCATAGCCACTGTAAAGTTTTGTAGCATAGAAGACTCTTATGGAGGATGGGAAGGAAGTCAAAGAAGACATACAATAACATTTCCTGAGGTATGATAGCACCTGAGGAGCAGATTGAAGAAAGCAAAAAATGTTTCCTTATAGACAGAGGAAATTGGCAAAAGGGAGGCAGAGGTTTAGGTATGGAACAGGGAATGGTGTGTTGTAATGGCTTTGCAATATAGCTTTGATTTGGTGTGGTAGAAAAGGGGCAACCAGGAGAGGGATTTAGTAAGAGGCGTGTTTATGACCAAAGTAGAAATTGCTTCAAAGGCAGGTTCAAGATGGACAGACCAAGGCAAGGTAGTAAGATTGGATGAAAATTTGTACCAAAACCTGATGGACAAAAGTTTGGATTGGAGAACACTTTAGCTATCTGGAGATTTTATGGAGCATTAGCCAGAGAGCAGCTATCTGCATGTGGTGCCAGAACAGAGGCCTCCAGGCTCAGCCTCAGACCATCACAAAGGTGCACCAGTCGACTCAAGAGCAAGAGAGGTTGCTCAGGACAATATACTCCCCTGAGAAATATTGCTATACCCAGAGGCCAAGTTTGCACCCAGGCTGCACCACTTGTGGAATGATTTTTGCTTAATGATGAGAAGAACCAAACCCATCAGGTATCTCCAGATGACAGCATAAAATACTGGGAACATAAAAAAAACCCAAAACCACAATTTAAACCGAGCATTTTCTTAAGAAACTAGAATTAGAACAAAGGTGTACCATGTCTTTGCATGAAAAAAGAAGAAGTGAAGAAAAAAGTGCTTAACTCTCCAAAAGGAAGATTGAAGGAGATTTCCTTTGAGAATTCTGGTTCTCTGGAATTAAGAGTTAGGGAAGGGTATTGAACCAAAAGTAAATAATTTAGCTACTGGAAAGAATAGTGAGTTCTGATAAAGTTGTTAGACCAAATAAAGGAACTTGAGAGGGCAGTCATTTTAAAAGTCATTAAAAAAAAAAAAAAAAGAAAAGGAGAAATTGTAAGATTTAATAACCCTTTAAATTAATGGCATAAGACCTCCTTGGAATGCAAAAGACCTGAATGACCTTATTAAAAACAGACAAATATAGGAATTTACCTGAACCCACAGAAACTGGATGGAATTGTATTACAAAATATACACCAAGAAACCAGAGGTTGTTAAATTAAAATTGGGATGCAAAAATCACTTACTGCACAGTTTTTCAAATAAAACACAAAATCTAAAGCAGACAGCAATTTTAGTGGAGAAAATATTTATTTTACGTTATAGGATATCCCAGAGATCCAGAAATATGCAAGGTCAGAAAGTAGTAACTGGAATGATATATATTAAAAGCAGTATTTCTGGAACAAATCCCTTGAGAAATTACTCGTATGGATTTTGTCCAGCTGGTGGAAAAAGCTTATGAAGTAGTTGTTTCAGAAATATTACTATGCAGATGGTGGTGGTTTAGACCCACTCCATGCTTCTTCTGTCCTGATTTAGTCAAAACTCTCACTAAAATTGATCAGTGAATGGATTACTTGCAGAATAACCCACTTACTTTATTCCCTGGTTGAGCAGTTCTTTCATGCTTGCTTTCTCCCTTGTATGTGGTTTACAGGATAATGGTATTCCCTGATGAGATTTAAATTGGATTTCTCAACTGAGGAAACTAACTGTTCATTCACTAAAACAGTGATAGAATTGAAGACTGGTGTCTGTGGGAATTGAAACTGATAAAAATTGCTAAGGTCAGTGAGTTCCTTGGGTTTTCTGATGTTTTGAGGTCTCCATGCAGTATGGCACTGAAACTGCCCTGCTAGTGTGATGGATTAACAGTACCAGGATCAATGTGCAATGTCAACTGGCACAAAGAAAGCACATAGAAATATATCTGGTTTTCTCCTGATTTTCAGGGGGCTCTGTGCCATCCTGGGTGGGAGCTCGAATGGTACAGGAGGCTGTGTTTAATTGTCTGTGGGCATAAGTGTTTCTTCCTTATAGGTCAGCACAAGTCTTTACTTGGCACAAAGGGACATACACCAGAAGTCTATAAAATGATGAGAGTCAAGGAGCAGGCCAGAAGGGAGTCATTATTTACTGTCTTTTCCAGTACAAGAACTGAGGGGATTTAAAAGAAACTAGCATGTGGCATGTCTGGAAAATCAAAACAAAGTGGTACTTCATATAACTTGTGAAACTCAGAATGTTGTATGTGATAAAATATGTTTGAATTAGAAATGAATGGGCCAAATAAATGGACAAAAATCCTCAGGGGGAAAAAAAAAAAAAAAAGAAAATAAACAACGAAACCAAACCCAAAACAAAACAGAAAAGAGGCTGCCATGAGGTGAAGATTTCTACAGAATACTTCTATGTTGTCCACTACTAAAAACAGGTAGTGGGCTAATCCACTTTGTTCTTGTTTACAGATGTTCTTATAACTTTATGGTCTTTGCTGATGGAAAAAATAAGACACTGAAAATAGGAGAGTTTGTAAGAATAGAGACATGAGAAAGAAATAAATACCATCCAAGACTAATTCAAAAGAAATATAGGAAATATTTTTCTCACAGGTACAGATTGTCCAGTAATTGTCATAATAATCTATTGAGACAAAGAATTTCACAAGTTTCAAAAACAGTTTGGCTATATACTAGGAGAACAAGAATAACCAGAAAAAAAATTTTGTTAAACCGTGTTATTCAGCGTTTATACAACTAAAACTTATTAGAGTGTGATATAAGTGTGGGCCAGATTATCCTATCCTGTACAATGTACAGTTTTTTTACATGTACACTAAGAAAATACAGGCTTTCATTAAAAAAAAAAAAACACATTAAAACAAACAAACAAAAAAACCCCACACCAAACCAAACCAGAACTTTTAAAATGGCCTAAATAGAAAAAAAAGGTTAAAGAACAGATAGATCTCTCCCATCCTCTGTGTCTCATCCAATAAGATCATGAAACTGGCCATATCAGGTGGGTTTAGAGGTCCATCTAACCCACCATCCTGTGAGTTTAAGTGACCAGAATTGGACTATTAGAGAACAATATTGGAGTAAGGCCACGTAGGAATGTAGTAATGCTGTCATAATGTCTTATTGATGGATTCATGTTCTTTGTTTCTAAAGAAGTCCTCTCTCCCCTTTGTATAAGCAAAAACTTCCACAGAAAAAAAGAATAAGAAAACTATGGCTAAGGAGATCATAAGGATTTGCCTAGAAAATATCTGTTGTTAAACACATGACCTACTCTTTTTAACATTATTCTTAGAGAATACCTTTCTTTTTAATCTTTTCAATCTTTTCTCTCTCTTTTTTTTTTTTTTTCTTTCTTTTGGAACTGACCCAGTTTTTAAATCCCTGTCAAAGATCTGATGGTTTGTAAAAGAATCCATGCAGTGTATTATAAATCCATTCAGGCTGTCTGTAACTGATGAGGATAGGTAGTGCTACATCACTATCATCTCACCATTTAAGTAGTTAACCCGATATAGATCTTCCTAAAGCCTGTTTTTTCTTGTGTTGAGAATGAAATGAACAATCCGAGCTTTTGATGATGGCTGATGCTCTTTCATTTCATATCCAGGCATCCCTCATTAAAAGCTTGAGGCCTCAGCCCTGCAACATGGTGTTGAAGAATTTAAGTGTGTCCCTACTCAGCCAAGAACTGAAGCACATATTTGTATATTCCTGAGCTCAGAGGAAGGTAAACACGTGCCTAAATATTTGCTTAATAGTGGTGACTATACAGGAATTTAAACTTTAATCTGTGCTTCAAAACTGTCCAAATGGATGTGAAAAAAACTACAGAAGAAACATCATAATGAAAACTATTGTTACACCCACTGCTCCCTCCTGTGGGCACCAATGTGCACCAATTCAGCAGTTTTTGTTGGCAAAATTAGTTTTAGAATCAAAACCAGCAATGACAGGCTTCAGAAGTGCTGAAAAGTCCCATTTTGGTGTTTTTAGTGAAATGTTTTGATTTTCCATTTCAAAATGTCTTAGGAGAACAAAGTTGAAACATGAATGTTTTGATTAGCCCCAAAGAATTTCTGAAATATTGTGTCACATAAATTTATTTTTTTTCAATCTGCTTCTGAATAAAAAGGAAAAAAAATCAGAATTTTTCAATCTGCAGAAAAATAATTTCCTTGTTATCTCTGTTAAAGATTACAGAGCATGGAATGAAAGAGAAAAATTTTTTTAGAATGCTATTAATGTTTAAGAAAACATATATTTTTCCAATTACTTTTTTTTTGTGTGTGTTGTACTAGAAAAATTCCAATACCTTAATTTTAAACTTCAGTTTACTTTGTTTGGGTAAATGAAAGAAATATCTCACTTCTGTCCTTAAAACTCACGATGGGAAAACAAAAATTAGAAAATAT
Source organism: Oxyruncus cristatus (assembly GCA_013399855.1). Lineage (NCBI taxonomy): Eukaryota > Metazoa > Chordata > Aves > Passeriformes > Cotingidae > Oxyruncus > Oxyruncus cristatus. The sequence continues at coordinate 996,563 of VXAY01005704.1, forward strand.
TTTCCTTTCAAACAAATAAAATGTAAACAAAAAATGATCAGTGTGAAAACTGTAAGTGTAACATTTACAGACTATCAAAAAGAAAGCTCATAAATATCTTAACTTTATTAAAAGAAAATAATGGAAAAAATAATCAATACCAATATTTCCAACAAACACACAACTGTCCCAAAGGGAACTGAAGCTGTGCTTGGCTGTGCTATTATTTTATAGATACGGGGGTAAAAATTTCGTTGTCAGAGGTTCTTTAAACCAAAGGATACAGAAAAAGGGGAAGATATGAAACCCAACTCCAGAAGGAAGGAAACGTTTATTGCCAATTTTATATTTTATTAATGTGGTTATTAGGTATGTGCATTGTATCATTGCCTCAGATTACCTATCAAGTCCTGTCTGTGTTACAGTTTGCACAGTCTGATCTTGGTTAAAGACAAGAATAAAGACAAGAGTATAAAAATTGATATGTTTGCAGTAAATGGTTAAAATTTTTGCTCTAATAAATCCCTCTGAGCTTCCTCCATACTCCTTTTTTTCAGACAGTCAGCTCTACCAAGTGGAACACTTATTTAAATACTTCCCATAAAAATTCACAGCTAAGTGAGTCAGAGAAAAATAATAAATGGTTATCACACACTGTCTATATAAACCTTCATTTTTGACAGGACTACTGGGAGGGCTAATTGTAATTATATGATTCACATGGCTTAGTGGGTGCAGCCTGTTCAGAAAAATACAACATAAAAATACAGAAAGGCAACCCCTACTTCTATAACAGGGTTTCTTATAAACACCTTTGAATCAAAAAAGTTTGTAGTGTGGCTATTTTCATTTAATTTGAGAGTTGAGAAAGTAGTGTCTCTATTTTCAAGGTTGGTGATTTTCATATCTAGCACTAAATGGCTACAAGAAAATGGAATCTTACAAAACAGAAGATCCTCATGACAAGAATGGCTTCTTCATACGGTGTCTGTTTAAATAAAATTGTAACAGAGAGGGCAGAAAGAACACATAGCAGGGGACACGGGATGAACTATGGTGACAAGAGGCATTGAGCTTGGCTATTTCTTTTACAGATCCCAGAAAAGACCCTGATAGATGGTCCAGAGAGAAGATGTCCTGCCAATCTGTACAAAGATGAACCAGAATTAAATTTTTGGGCCAAATTCTTTGTTCCAGTGAGTTCAGTGGATTAACAACACATTTTACTTGCTGATCTTCTGAGTTCCTATTCACAGCTATATTGAAGTTCTACTGATGAAAAATTCAGATTTGAGTGTAGACAAGACAGCATCACATTCACAAATAAATAACTTGATCCAAAGAAAGGGAAGAACCAAGTAATTGTCATTTTTGTAAAAAAAAAAAAAAAATTAGTTCAGACTGTATCTGTGTGTTGTAAAACAAAGAAGTTGAATCTAACCACATCTAGAAGCTGATTTTCAGACCAAATTCAGGAGCCTGAAATTAAACTTCCTCATATATCTGTATGTCTACTACTCACAGTAATGTAAGATAGCAGCGTTCAAACATGTCTACCCTCTAAGACATTGCAGTGCCTCAAGTGATTTTTTTTTTCTTGTTTTCTTTCTGCCAGAGCATGTTATGGCTATTAATTCTGACACCTGGATATCATTTCCTATTGGTTCTTGAAAGCATCATGGAACAGGGCTATAAAAAACACTTAAATCTTCCCTAATTCCTATCTTAAACAGCTGACTTTCTTTTCACTGTGACACTGGAGGGCAATTAAATCCTATTGTTTTATCTATCTTAGGGCTAATATAGCACTGGAATATATGACACAAAACACAGCATTTACAATTGATTAGACACTGGAATAAATTCCACCTCAACCCAGTGCCCAGAAATTCCATTGTTGCTAGAGATTGGACTGAACCAGAACTTGAAATCTCTAAACCTGGATGTTTTAGAGGGTTTACAGTTGAAAGGTGCATAATGCAGATTAAACACTTAAATGGTGAAAAAAAAACCCTAATCTGAGGCACTATTTTGGGACCAAAAATTGGATCAGCAGGCTGTAAGTTTTTGACAAAGTAAACCCTCTGTTTATTCTATGACAGAACAGAAAAACAAAATAAGACTAAACCGGCTATATATTGGAGTATAATTTGTTTTATAAAAGTTTTTTTCTTGTTTTTCTGGTGAGTTATGAGAGGGGGGACATGCATCATTTCAGGATTTTCTTTTTGATGCACAACTCATAAACTACAAAAGGGACAAGGATGTAATGTTAGAGGGGACACCAAAGTCACAATATTATAATAATTCCATGCAAAAGTCTATCTTTGGGAGTGATTTACATTTTTTCTATTCACAAAACTAGCTAGAACTGGGTTGGAGTTTGTGGCCCACAAGCTGAATAATTTGAATAAGTAAATAGCAATTCTCAGTTGTGGGGAAGAGGGATTAATGTATCTTTCTAGACAGTGGAAATCACAGTATCTGTGAAAAGAAAAAAAAAAAAGTTTACTTAAATTCTTTTCTACAGGAAGGGGATAAATTCAGATCACACCTGGAAAGTCATATCTGGATTTGATTCCCAAATTTCATGGACAATATAAAAAGAAATTTGGAAATAACTCATGGAATAGCAATAAGAATTGTTTGATATTTGGGAAACCTGCCTTCTAATATGCTTGATTTTTTGCTTATCCATGGAGGAGCAAAAAAATTTTTTCTATTCAAATTCTGTATCTTCCTACATTAATTTCACAGAATCACAGAATATGTTGAGTTGGAAGGGACCCACAAGGAGCATCAAGTCCAGCTCCTGGCCCTGCACAGGACCATTGCCAAGAGTCACACCATGTGCCTGAGAGTATCATCCAAATGGTTTGTAAGACTGAAGGTTTTTATATAAACAGAAAGAGAAAATAACACAAAGTTCTAATGATGGTAAGTGAAGAGAAAATCACACTGAAATTTCCAAGTAATTTTTGTAACTGAGCATGATAAAATGAGGTTAAATATCAGTATGTTCAATTTTTCAGCACTTCAATTCTCTAACACTGATTTATATGCTCTGCTCAAAATCTAGTGAAATTTGAAAACATGTTATGGGCTAGCTGTAGTAATTGCAGAACAAAACTCTATGTCCTGGGGTATGTAAAGATCAGCTTTTTTTTTTTGAGATTTCTACAGATTTTAGAACTACCAAGTCTTAATTCAGAACTGCATTTTCTGTTTAAAAATGTCATGACCAGGAAGTGGCCTAAGAAATCACTATTTTATTGTGCCAGTGGGATTGATCTCAGATTCATGAGCTTCAGAAGACTTTTCATTTGCATGCTGCATTTAATACACTGTTCTCTTTGCCAGACACTCAAAGAATTGCACTTTGACTTTGAACTTTATTAGCTCTATTACCATATTTTCTGAGTCAGTCTTCTTGCTTTGTTTCAACAATTTCCATTCCTTTCATCCATCTGTGAGATTTGTGGTGCAAACGAATCAATTTTCTGGGCTGTTGCTCAAGTTTTTACAGGGAGAGGTATCTGCAGTTGTGGTGACTGAGAGCTGAGGAGTTTGAAGGGGGACACATGAAGACACTGATTTCTTCCCTTTTTAGTTGAAAAAATTACTTTGTGCTGTTTTACTTTCCTAGTTATCCAAGGCTCTGCACTCAATATAACTTTTGACAATTAAGCGTTGTTCAGTAGATGAACAAATAGGAAACATAAATTGGGAAACAAATCTTAAAGTTGCTATGGGAAAGAAGCTTTGACTTAGTTCTCAATTCTACTATAGGCTCCATTGGTGAGTTTGCATAAACCCCTCAATTCTATATGCTTCACTTTCCTCCTCCATAAAATGGGATTAGTAATCTTTTCTGTTAATATTTTCCATTATTTACTTACAGTCAGTGATGTCTGCTATTATTTCTCTTACTGTATACTTTGCCAGAAAATTCATGAGAGTGTGTAAAGACCAGAACAACCCAGGGTTTTGATTCATTGAGGCACCCAAGCCTATCCTCTAGTCATTATGTTCAGTTGACAGATAGGCGCTTACTACTTTGTTGTACTTTGTAAAAGCACATATAATTAGAGAATATAATTGTATTATTATCACACTTAGGAACCCCAGTCAAGGACTTTGTACCAGTACCACTCATTTACAAAATAGAGTACCTTGTCTACAGAAGTTACAATCTCAGTATGAGACATGAGAAAGAAATCTGATGAAACAATAAAGAAATTTAATTAATTTTGTTGTCCACTCTTGTCAGGTGCTTTGGTGCCCCACAAGAAATAATCAGTGAAAGCTACTTCAGTTTAAAGCCTAAATTTAGGCATCTAGGTGAAGGTGTCACCAGCGAACTGAGTGTTCCTGCTCTCATTATAGCCAGGGATGAGAAGCGTGCCCCAAACNGGGTGAAGGTGTCACCATCTCACCTATAATGAGAGGTTCCTGCTCTCATTATAAACAGGGATGAGAAGCGTGCCCCAAACAGCCTCCAGCTGCTTCTTGTAGGTGGTAGATTCTCCCTTAGCATAGGTACACACGTGGGACATAGCTTACCTTTCACTGACACTGTAGCTTGCTGAGGATAATAGAAACACACCAGTGTGAAAGAGACACCGAGGAGACAAAAGTCAAACCTAAAAGATCCAGTGCAGATTCTTGCTGTATTGTTGTAAATGGCATCTTTACTAATTCACAATATGTTTATTACCACTTAGAAATGCTTTTTTCTAACTTACAACATAAAGTAAATGTTATCTTGTACAAAATACATGACTCACTTTGGAACTGCCAAAGAGGATTTCTTCCAGACTTTCTGCAAAGCATCAGTTACCTCAGACAATTTGCTGCCAGGGGCAAAAACAACTATACCTCTGGATTTGTTAAGATAAAGGAAATATGTCATGCTTTCCACTGTTGTAATGTAATGGGCCTGTTAAATGTTGCAAAGTTTTCCCAGAAAAAAAAAAACAACCGACAAAATTAAATATAAAACAAATGAGGACCTTCTTTTTGTTTCTATACTTTTAGGATGTATTTTTCAAAGGGCCAGAAACAGACTACTGTTGAAGTAAGATTCTAATAAAAGGAATTGAAGATACTTTTCTGGAGCTTCGCTAAAACGTTTTTTACTTTTTAAGCATCAAAGTGGCAACAGAAGAGTTGAGAATGGAGGTAGAAACTGTTTGTTTTGAAATTGGTGGTACACAGAATGGCATCATCAGATGGGCTTTTTTTTTTCTGCACAAGGATTCTGCTAGTTAGGAGTGGAAACGACAGTGAAAAAATTTCTAAGAAGTTTTCAAATTTAAGATGAACTTCCAGTTCTGCTATTCCTTTATTTGTAAAAGATTTTTAAGTCAAGGAAAAATGGATAAAATTCTCATATAACAGGATCAGAACCTGACAATCCCCATTTATAACCTTTTCATTCATCATCTGAAAAAGAAAAAAAAAA
>VXAY01005704.1:1002037-1026098 GCA_013399855.1 Oxyruncus cristatus
AGATGATGGAAATCAAGTAATCAAGTCTAGCTGCATAGATTTCCCAAATGGCAAGTTTGATCCTGGGGTAATCTGTGGTAAAGACTGGTGTGGGGACAGGGGTGGAAAAAGATAGTGAGAGAAGCTAAAGGATCTGTATTTACAATTCTGGTCATGCTATTTCTCAGTGTAATAGCTAATTAGTAACTAAATAATTAGTAATCTACAATTGCAGTGTACAATGTAGTGTAGCTGGAAAAGGATCATATAGATACTTTGTTAAAGAGTGAAATGCAGCCAAAGCTGCACAAAGCTTAGAAAAATGTTTGTGTTGAAAGCATCATTACTTCTTAATGCTGCTTCCTAAACCTTCTATCTTAAAACAGTTGCAAGTTTTCTGACCCCAACAAAACTTGAGTTACAGAAACTGTAAAATACATTTTTAAACTGTTAGTTTTGATCAGAGTACACATCAAACACCAAGTGCAAAGAATTGTATATAAAAGACTTTTTATTCTTGAAAAGCTAGAGTTAGTAATTTTAAATTATTTTTAAAATCATCCTGGGAATATAGCTGAAAGTATGTTAAAAACTTACATAACAATTATTTTTTAAAAAAGTCTTTCAAAATGCAGTTTATAAATGATCAAGTACTGCACTTTACCTGTATATATTAAAACATTGAGTGAATTTGGTGCTCACAGGATGGCTTTGATTTACGGACTGCAAATCAACTTGGTCCATGGCATAGTAAAATTTTCCATATTTTTACTCTAACTGATAGATTGTGGTGTCTTGTAGCTGACAGACTCTCAGCCGATAAACCCTGATATCATGCTTACATGTCCACAATTAAGGTACAAATGTTTGTTGCACAAGAGAAGGTAAGACAGGTCCACGTGTATGAAAATGTATGAGCAGGGTCCTTAGCAGATGACTCCAATGTTGAAAGTTACAATTCAGGGAAAAAAAAGCTGAGAGAGCAAGAGAGAGTGGGAGAAGGAAACAGAAATGGCATTGGGAAAAGGAAGAGGAAAGGGAACAAGACAGGGAAAACTCTTCAGTAGCCAGGCCGGAGGAACAAGGATTTGTGTCCAGGCTGAGTGTCCTCCAGTGGGGGCTTTCTCCAGTGCAGCAAGAAGCAACAGCAAAGGTGTTTGATGATGGGGATGATAATAACAGCAATGACAACTTTCACCATGCTTTTACCCTAGCATCATAATACTTTTAATCAGGAACTGCTCAAGCTTCCCATTCCTTGTTTCTGCCTGTGAAACTATTGGCCTTGGTTGTAGTGTGCTAATTGGGCACAGATATTGCACATCAATTGCCTGCTAAGCCTCTCCACATGTAGCCCTTGATAGTACTTGTCAAATATATAACTGACCATTGTCTACTGCACTGCTTTACTTGTTTTTCTTTTATACAAACTGAAATCTGCAAAACAAGAAGTGAAGTGGTTTTTTTCTAATGCTAGCAGCCATCTCTTCCCATGAGAACCTGTGAGAACACCAACATCAGGCAGGTTTGACAGGCACCAGGTTGTGAGAGCAACAGTACCTGAATTTCAGCACGGAAGAAACAAGGCAAAAGTGTCCCGGAGACTTTGGAAAACCACTGTTACAGCACATTAGGTAAAAACTACTAAACTGTGAATTCCAGGCCCTGAGCACTACTGTTATTAATGCACAAAAACACCTCTGCCACTGGGCTTCACTGCTGACCAAAGAATCGTGCTTTTGCACCACTTCGTGTAATTCAAACAGTCAACCAAAGATATTCGTCCAGACCCTGGTCCATAAAGGTGCTTATACCTCAATTCAGTGTCAAAACTGGAGAGATCTCGGTTATTGCTCCGTATCCTGTAGGTGGAGGTGACAGCCCCAAGAGCTGAGATGTGACAGATGCTTGTAGGAACATACTTAGTCTACTTCAGTACAAACATAAATTGGGTCAGCAAACCATCTTTGCCTGAGGAGTAGTGATTAGCACCTGAGGGCAATAGTTTCCAGCTGTCCCACCACAGTCCTTAGGAGCTGAGCTGTCAGTCTCACAGATAGCACAGGGGAAGTAGAAGAAAAGAGAACTGAGCCATTTTCAGATGCCTGCCTACTGCAGGCATCTGTCCCTCCAGGGACTTAAAGGGAGATCTGATACTTCTGTATGAAACTCTCTCTCTGCTGTTACACAGTTTATAAAGGAGCAAGAACCACTGAAATTTGGGAACACAGGAGACATCTTAGACATCTATTGATCTTGTTATCCCCAAATGATCAGATGATATTTGCTGCTTTTAGAGGTTAAGCCTTCATATAGAATTTGTGATTAGATTTTTTGTTTATTTAGCTGGAATAGAGAACAACTTTAATCTAATGTTGTTCTAATATATTTTTGTTAGCACACAGTTTGAGAAATGTATAAATAAACTTCCTGAAGAAACTGAGGTGGGGGGATACTACCGACTCCTTCTAGTTTTGGACTACTGATTCCCGAAGTGCTGCCTCAGTTTCAGTAATTTCTTCCTAAAAACAGAATTTTTTCTATACAGTCCTTTGTCCAACCACATTCTTATATGACATCTAAAGAAAATAAAAAATGCTACTTAAACTCTATCTTCATCCTGGAAGGTGGTTTTTTGAGGGATGACAACAGGGAGAGTTGTCCACACAGGAGCATTTGACACATTTAAGTCAGCTTTCATCTCTGTGGGAAATCCACTTCTTCAGTGTTACTGCCAACCCATAAAGGGGAGTGAAAGGCAAAAACCTGGCATTGTGTTGTGAGTCTAGGTGCAAAATACTTCAAGCACACTGCAGACATCTATTATCTCAGAGAGAAAACAACCTTCCTGTGAATCCAATGGACACGTCAATAGCATTTGTTATAAGACTCCAGTGGAGACTGTAGGAAATTGTGTATGTCACTGTCACATATAAAGAGAGGCTGGATGCCTTAAACACAGCACTAGAATTTGGTCTGGTGGCAAAGGCACACTTTTAATAAGCATCATTATACATTAGCCTTACCAGATAATCTGTCAGCATCTTAGAAACTGACTGAGTTGTGAAACATAAAGAAATTAAAGCACACAGTGGGACCCAGATGGCATTTTTAGTACATCAAGAATAACATTTCTTGCAATACGAACTGTTTGAAAATTCCAATCACTGAGATGTTCTTTGTGATTTTGTTCATATGAGTTCTTTCCTAAACAAGCAGAGGTGGAAAGATAGATTTTTTCAGCACACAAAAAGAAAGCAAAAAATCACAAAAAGGGTGCCCTCCTAGCAGATTTAATCCTCCCTTCAGTCTGTGTCATGGATTGTATTTTTTTATTATACCTAAAAAATTAATTTTATGTGAGCTTTTCAAATTTTATTTTTCCATTGTTCCACAGTACATCACACATTTGAGAGGAAAAAATAATTTGAAACAAAATAAAAATATTGCATTTAAAATTTTTGAAACAAAATAGATTTCATTTTCAAAAGAAGAAATTAATCAAAAAAAGAAACCTCTAAAATTAATATTTTCAGTTTGACAAGTAAGATTTCTTAGTGGAAACTATTTCTTAGTAGTAAACTACTCTGAATTAGCTTCTCTTGTGAATGCCAGGTCCTGAGTCAATGGGGAGTTGAAATAGTCAAGAATATAACTATTTTCTTTAAATTCCTGATACAGATACAGTCCTTCAGGAAAACTTCCCTTGCAATTTGCTGTGAAGCAGGGCATCATTTAAAACCTGTGTATGAAGAGTTAAGCAGAAAAAACTGATCATTTAAGTATTATTTTACTCTCTTAGGTTGGCAACAGTCTCTTGGCACATAATGTGACAGGGTGAAACTATTAATTTTTCTATTACTCCATTGCTTGGATGACTCTTCAGGTATGAGCCAACATCTATCATTCTACCCTGCATTGTCCTTTGGTAAGTGAAATTTATGGCTCCAGAGCTCAAACAGGCAAAAGAACTACTTACAAACTAGGAGATTCAACTGCTTTAGAGCTCTGAGTGTGCTTTAGAAATGAATGTGTTCAGGACTGAGCATAATCCAGACATTTCTGGGGCTAAACTAACCATAATTACCAGCTGCCATATTCACATTGACATATGGCATTGCACTGCACAAAAGTGTGATACTCTGGTAAGTGTTTTGGGATATAGTGAACACAACCAGTATTATGTGAAACAAAACCCTTTTCCTTGCAGCTGTACCTGGCCACAAGAACTCATCTATCAACCTACAAGAAAAACAAAGTTAAGTAAACTCTTATCTCATCCTATCATGCTGAGATGGTTCAATCGGCGTTGAAGATCTCAGCTGAACATTTCCTACACATGAAACCCGACATGTCCTCCTCAGAAATAGAAAGGACAATAATAAAGTTGGAAGGTTTTAAATCTATGATGCAAATAAATTTAAATGTTTCAGACGTCATCCTTAGCAGGGTCTTCCAATTCAAAATGACCAAAAGCTTATGGGTCAAGACTGAAGGGAGGGCAGGGACAGATGACATTGTAGTGGGGGCCTGCTAGAGGCCACCCAACCAGAAAGACCTAATGGATGAGGCCCTATATGGATAGATAGGACTGACCTCATGTTCACAAACTCTGCTTCCTCATGGGGGACTTCAACCACCCTGATATCTGCTGGAGGGGCAACACAGCAGGGCACAAGCAATCCAGGGGCTCCTGGAATGCATTGATGATAACTTCCATCTCCAAGTGATAGTGGAGCCAACAAGGAGAGGTGCTATGTTGGAACTTGTTCCCTCATGCCATGCTGGACCTTATTCTCACCAACAAAGGTGGAAAATGTGAAGCTCAAGGGCAGCCTGGGATACAGTGACTATGAAATAGTGGAGTTTGAGATCTTTAGGGAAGTGAGGAGGGTGCACAACAAGCTCACTACGCTGGAGTTCAGGAGGGAAGACTTTGACCTCTTCAGGGATCTGATCAGTAGAGTTCTGTGGGATAAAGTCCTGGAGGGAAGAGGGGTCCAAGAAAGTTGGTTGATATTCATGGATCACCTCCTCCACACTGAGGATTGATGCATCCTGACAAAGAAGTCGGGCACATACACCGAAAGGCCTCTGTGATTTCATAGACAAACTCAAACACAAAAAAGAAATTTTCAGAGGATGGCAGTAAGAACAGGTATCCTGGGAGGAATACAGAGAGATTGCCTTAGCAGCCAGGAATCAAGAAAGCTAAATCCCTGATAGGATAAAATCTGGCCAGGGACTTCAAGGGCAACAAATAAAGTTTCTATATGTACACTGGTGATAAAGGAAGAATAGGGAAAATGTGGGCCTTCTTCAGAACAAAATGGGAAATCTTCTTACTGGGATATGGAGAAGGTTGAGGTACTCAATGACATTTTTGCCTCAGTCTTCACCATCAAGTGTGCCAGTCACAGAACTCAAAGATAGATACTGGGAGAAGGAAGGGTCATCCTCTGTAAGAGAAGATCAGAACATCTGAGGAACCTGAAGTGGCAAAAGTCCATGAGATCTGACAAAATGCCTCTGCAGGTCTTTACTGTGAAGGTGGTGAGGCACTAGAAAAAGTTACCCATAGAAGTTGTGGATACCTCATCCTGGAAGTGTTTAAGGTCAGTTGGAAGGGGCATTGAGCAACCTCATCAAGTGGAAGGTGTCCCTACCCAGGCCAGACTGTTTGGACCTATATGATTTTAAGGTCTCTTCCAAACCAAACCATTTTACGATTCTATGATTCTATTGTTCCTGGCACTACTATCGATAAAAATCTGAAATTACCCGATACGTAGTGCCAGAATGACAAACACTGAAAGTTGTTATTTCCCTTTAACAAGTTTGTACTTGTTTTTTGTTTACTTCACTGGACATTTGAAAACGCCCATGACTCATTTTGCACTGACTTGACCAGAGAAGATGTTGATGTGTTTCATTGTGAAGTATATAAGACCTGGCACTCCCTATAGTCTGAGAGAGAGGAAACTCTTGCATTACCATACAATAGATGGTCTCAAGTTTCTACAGTGCTTACAGCACTTCATACACACCAAAATGTTTTGCTCAAAGAAAAGCTGGATCTGGAGTCAGAAGATCAGCCTCTGAAAATGGAGATCATCCTGAACAGGAAGAATCAGTTCAGTCCTGCTCAGCACTATTTTTCATGAAAACACATGACATCAGCAGCCTGTCTTTCACACTGCCTCTTTTAAAGTTTGTGGGAAATAATTATGGAATCGTAGAATAGTTTAGTTTGGAAAAGACGCCTAAGACCATTTAATCCAACCATTAATCTAACACTACACTTAACCAGTTAGGTCTACCAGTAAACTCTGTCCCTAAGTGACATTTCTAGAATCACAAAATCATAGAGTCATATAATCGTTTCATATGGAAAAGACCTTTAAGATCATCGAGTCCAACTATTAACCCAGCCCTGGCAAGTCCACCACTAAAGCATGTCCCTAAGTGTCTTCTAAATCCCTCCATGGATGATGACTCAACCATTTCCTTGGGCAGCCTCTTCCAATGCTTGACAACCCTTTCCATGAAGAAAATTTTACCTGATATCCAGTCTAAACCTCCCTTGGTACAACTTGATGCCNACATCAGCAGCCTGTCTTTCACACTGCCTCTTTTAAAGTTTGTGGGAAATAATTATGGAATCGTAGAATAGTTTAGTGGGGAGAAGAGGCCAATTACAACCTCATTGCATGTAGCTGGAGAGAATGATAAGGTCTCCGCTGAACATTCTTCAGGCTAAACAGACTAAACACGCCCAGTTCCCTCAGCTGCTCCTTATCAGACTTGTGCTCCAGACTCTTAATCATCTCTGTTGTTCTTCTCTGGACACGCTCCAGCACCTCATTATCTGTCTGGTTGTCNTTCTAAATCCCTCCATGGATGATGACTCAACCATTTCCTTGGGCAGCCTCTTCCAATGCTTGACAACCCTTTCCATGAAGAAAATTTTACCTGATATCCAGTCTAAACCTCCCTTGGTACAACTTGATGCCATTTCCTCTTGTCCTGCCACTTGTTACTGGGGAGAAGAGGCCAATTACAACCTCATTGCATGTAGTTGGAGAGAATGATAAGGTCTCCGCTGAACATTCTTCAGGCTAAACAGACTAAACACGCCCAGTTCCCTCAGCTGCTCCTTATCAGACTTGTGCTCCAGACTCTTAATCATCTCTGTTGTTCTTCTCTGGACACGCTCCAGCACCTCATTATCTGTCTGGTTGTCAGGAGCCTAAAACTGGACACAGGATTCAAGGTGTGGCCTCATGAGTACCGAGTACAGGGGAACCACTGCCCTAGACCTGCTGGCCACACTATTGCTGCTAAAAGCCAGGATGCTACTGGCCTTCTTTGCCACCTGGGCACACTGCTGGCTCAGGTTCAGCCTCTGTCGATCAACACGTCCAGGTCCTTTTCTGCCAGGCAGATTTCCAGACACCCTGCCCCCAGCCTGTCGCCGTGCAGGGGGTTGTTGTGATCCAAGTACAGGACCCAGCACTTGGCCTTTTTGAACCTCATACAGTAATGAGGTGATCAAGAGAGATGGTTTAAAAATACTCTAGGAGAAGGACAGAGAATTCCACATCAATTTAACAGATGTTCCCCAGAATTCAATGAAATTTTACTTATTAATACAATACTTTTACAACTGGGTTAAGTAGTTCAGTAGACTCCTGCTGCTGCTTCAGCTACTTCAAAGAAAACTTAGAGAAAAGTAATATAGCTGAGGGAGCAGAAAGTTTTTGCTCACATTCTGTCGTGAATTTCTTCATTGTCACGGTAACCAATAAAAGGAATATGCATCAATCAAAGAAAACTGGGGGTAGGGAGGCTAAATAGTTAAACCTCTTTGACAGAAAAAATTACTCATCATCAAGTTTACTATTTCACATTAAAAATGAGCATTTGAAATTACACTGAAATGTGACCATATTCCATTAATTGACCTTACTGGCAAACTCTCCAGAAAACAGGGAGCAATTCATAGCCCTTAATGGCAAATTGAAGAAAAAATGACAAATATTCAAAAAATTCTTTACGTGAATAATCTGAGGTGCATATGATGCTACCTCGCAACCCAGCGAGACTCATTTTTCTGTAGCTGTAATATTTTCTCATACCTAAGAGAAATAAAGATAATTCTGGTTTTTGGCATAGGGATTTTTCATCTTTTTGTGTTACACTAAACTTCAAGACTTATTTACTATTACTGAACTCTTGAGTAATGCTTATCTTACAGCTTCAACTTCTTTTTGAAGTGCTCTGAGTGGCTCACTGGTGTCCAAACAGCCTCTTTTATTCTTCCCTTTGTATCATTCTCTTCTAACGATAGAACGCATTAGATAAGCACCTCTTCTGGATTCCTGTTGGAGGTATAATCCTTCAGTCCACAATGTAGTAGTACTTCAAGCATCCATTTCAGACTAACTGTGAGTCATTTACAAAGAAATATCAGTAGGAATGAGTACTGAGAAGAAAGCATTCATTCATGTATAATAAATCCTGTCATAAAATGTGTTGTCTTGGCACGATTTTGCTACCCATCTTCCTGTTCACCTACCTCTGATTATTTGTACACTTCAAAGACGATGAAATCCACTGTGAAAAAGTGGATGGCCAAACAAGTTTTTCTAAACTAAGCAAAATGCAGGAAGGTGCCCATACAATGGATTTAAAATAGTCTGGTTTAAAGTCCAGAGTAGTACATGATCCATAGTGAAATTCACACAGCAATGAAATGGAAATTTTCTGTCTTCTCACGAGGCTGAAATCTTCCAGTCACTCTGAGTAACTTTGCTTCAAGGGTCCCTGTGGCTTCCTTCCAGTGATTCATTCACCAGTATTTGGGGTTGTAGTCTTTATGCAAAAATAAAAATTAAAAAAGGGTTTGTATGTTGTTCCATTGGAACATGCTCATACTAAATCATGATCAAATCTCTCCTGGGAGAGTCAATAATGCATGCTGGGGCTTCAGCATCTGTGTTTTCTCTTTGTGGCTTGTGGTGACACATCAGCCAAGCAAACTTCACCCAGATATGCTGTGGACATCTACCCCTCTATGGTTGCCTTGGAAAAGAGTGCTGTGGTAGCTTTCCAGCCTTGAGTATATACACAACTGTTTATAAATACTTGTCCAACAAGTTTAAATTTGGGTAAGTACAATAGACAGATAATTACTAACATGAAATTATACCTTTTGGTTTCTGAAATAAACCCAGTTCTGGGTAAGCCATTTTCCAAATTTTTGTTTTTACTTTACTGTTTTGATATCTTAAAATGACAAATTAAAATCCTTGGAGGCACAGCTACTGTTAAACACACTGTCTGAGGCTTCAGAGAAATGTGACCTTTATTGTTCTTCCCTCTGCATCATCATTCTCTTCTCAAACACACTTTTGTAACTGAGAGCACAGTCTGAAAGCTTTTAAAGTGACTTTTGGATTTCAGTCCTAAGGCACTGCTCAGTGCTCACAGACTGCTCCAAGATCAAGTGTTATTTTCATCTAGATCATTACATTTTAACTATATCGCTAGATTAATTGTACTTTACCATTTTTAAAAAGTATCTTTTCTACTCCGAATTTGTGGTGAACTGGTCGTGCTATCTCTTCCTTCTGAGAACAGGGGAGGGTGAATAATTATTTTTTGTTATTTATCCATGACAAAAAAAGGTCTTTGGATCAATCCCAAAATTTTCAAATGCTTAAAAAATAAAAGATTATTTGGAGTCTGAATAATTTTTGGTATTTCTAACTGTTATTAACTTCTGTGGAATCACTAAATGAATACTCATTTTACAGAAACAAAGTTGGATGAAGTTAATTTTTTTCCCCCCGCATTCTGAAAACTTTAGTGACAACAGAAGGCATTCTCAAAGTTTTTTGTTGTTTGACTTCACTAAATTTGTAGTCAAAATGTCATCTGAGTATTCTTCATGGCTGTACTTTCCACTAAATTGGCATGGTGCTGTAATTAGTGTGGTACTGGAGGGGGAAATTTTTTTAAATGTTCAAAAGTACAGTACACAGGACAAGCTGAAAGTGAACATTCAGCACACTCCCAAGGCCAAGACATCTTGTAGTTCTGTACATTGCAAATGGCTATTAATTATTTATTGTTGATGAGGGTTTTTCAGCAGTCTGGTTGTAAATTCAAAAAATCATCTTGGAACTTCTCTTGCACATTGAAATGTTATTAGAAGCCAGACAAAAAGCAGTTTATCCCCTTCTTTCCTGTTACTTGAAGGTACGTTTTCAAAATACATTCAAATAAATTATATGGTTTTGTCATTATTATCACTAGTATTGCCTGACTTTTATAATAAGTGAAAAGGATTGAAAACATTTTTGAGTTGACCATAGAGAAAACAAGAAATATTGTTCTAGAGTCCAAGCACATTTATTTTTAAAGTTATCTTAATGACAACGAAAAACAAATCTATGAAAATCATACTTCAGCCAACTTTCCCCCAGCCTAAATTCCACTTCAATCTCTGAGCCTGGTATTTCCTATTGACTGACTGCCTCTGAAAGCCTAGAGCCAACAAAGGAGGTACCCCGGCTTATGTGGAATTTAGGCTGAATCAAGGCCTCTGGGGCTAGTTACTGGTCATAAATTAAAGTAAAAACAGCCTTCTCTTGCTTTCTTCTATTCATTTTACACCTCAAGACTGTTGTACTCCTCCAGTCATGCCTGGAGACTGAATCAAGGCTTTCAGTGCTCTGACTGCTGTCCCTTGCATAACAAACATCTGTGTTTTAAATGTCTTAATAGGGTTTTGTTTGTTTGTTTGTTTTAAGTAATCCATTAATTTTTCAAAATATTTCTATTTCAGGAATGGTAGACATTTGAGTGAGTTCCAAAACTTCCCTCTGATTTGTGAAATTAACTATCCTCCTATTCTACCCAAGGGCATATGATGCTTCATATGCTGCAAGCTGTGCGAATTCCTAAGTGAACTGCAGGAGGTAGGAATTAAGAATCATTAACACAGGTTCCTGCAAACTGACTGACCTTATCCTGCTGAGAAGTGGGTGGAAGGGAGTCACAGCTGGTATTACTTGAGTACTTAGAAGTTCCATCATCTCTGCTTTGCTGTATGTCATTCCATACCTTCCTGTTAGCTCATTTTTCTTGCTACTTGTACTTTTACCAGTTTTATGGTTGAGGAAAATGTGTAGCCATACCATTGGAATGATACACAGCAGGACAGTGGTGAAATACAAGGTGTAGGGGGTTGACCCTGACCCTGACCCTGAGCGTAGGTGCTCACCGAAGCCACTCTATCACTCCCCTTCTCAGCTGAACAGAGGAGAGAAAATATTATGAAAGGATTGTTGGTCAAGACAAGGACAGGGAGAGATGTCTCATCAAATACTATCATGGGCAAAACAGACTTGATGTGGGGAAACTAGTTTATTACTAAACAATTTGGAGTAGGATAATGAGAAAATAAAAACCAAACCTTAAAACACCTTCCCCCCACCCCTCCTTTTCTGAGTTCAACAGCATGTCCATCTTGGAGCTGGCTAACCTTGGCTCTGGTGGACATGGGGGAAACTTCTAGCAGCTTATCACAGAAGCCACCCTGTAGTCCCTCCACTAATCAAACCATGCCATGCAAACCCAATAAACCAGGAAACTGAGAGGGTGAAAATAAACAAGGAGATGGAACTGGTATCCTACTTGGTGTAAGATGTGAAGGGCACTTCCTAAGTGTACATGAAGTTTGTCTTGAGTGGGAAATGCTGTCACTTCCATCAAGACAATCAGTCACATCTTGCTTGCTGTAGTAAGTATAAGTGGCTGAATTTCTCAAAGCAAGCTTGGGAATTTTAAACAGCCATGATTCTGAAAACAAGCACATATGAATTGCCTATCCCTGTGCATGTGGGTGAATATAGGCATATTGTAAGTTTCATAATAACGCATAAATCATATATTTAGACTTCTTTAAACACCCTTTTAACAACTCCTCTGACTCTGTTTAGCTTTTAGCTTCCTATATCTTTTTTCCTTCTTCTGTTTTCTATGTTCATTTTGGAGAAAATAAGAGCAGCAATTCCTTTAGAACAAGGCTTACTTTTATATCTTGGAAAAAAATCTCTTCAAATTTTTTCGCATTCAGAAAATACTCTCAGTAAAGAATAGTTATTCCTTTCCTATTCAGGAATTATGTTTTTTTTAATTCCAGTTTTAGTAAGATATTATCTATAGGAAATCTTTATGATTCTGTATTTTTAACTTAAACTGAAATTTCCAGCCACCACGCACACCATATGCAGAGCCTGAATAACCAAAACCTTGTCTGGTTTTCCACAAGAGATACTTTAAAAGAGATCTAGTCCCCTAGACCAGAGAATGACGAAACCTGCTAACAAGCTTCCCAGAATGTATTAACAGTTCAAGGTCAGACAGAGCAACACCTTCCAATCCTCTGTTATTTTATAGATATATACAATTATTATAAAAAGCAGAAGAATTTTCAGCTCAGTTTCATAATTTTTGCTGCCTGTATAAGCAGTTTAGCACACAAGCGTTAACAGGCAGAAGCGTTACCAAGAAGGTCTGACTGAGCTGGAGATGGAGACTCCTTCAATTGAAGGTAGTATTGCTGTTCAATAGAGAAAATTTTACTGCATGTAGCAGATAAATAAAACCCGTAAAAGCATGATACTTCTAGATGGAAAAGCTATTTCAAAAGATCACAGTCAAGCTTCGTCTCTGACATAATAAATCAGTCATCACCTGGTCCCCTCACTTCACACCAACCATCCCTTCCTTTCTTCCTTCAAGTAATTTAAATAATAGATATAGCAGAAATGAGATCCCAGTCCTAGGCATCAGCCTTCTGCAAATGATACAAAACAATCTTTTGCAGCACCATCGGATTGGGAGTTCTCAGTCAGGAATAGCATTCCTGGTATCTAATAAGTCCCCTAAAGTGCATATTACTTAGTGTGACTGATTTTCCCTAACACAAAGGGTGTAAATTACATTTTCATAAATATTGTTTTCATCATACCACGGTTTCTTACTAGGGAACCGAGAGGAGAATTATATGTATAATCTAGTAGACAAAGCAGGCTCACCAATAAATATGGAAGAATGAAAATACGATTATTGCTGAAAATGGTACACAGAATCTTTATTAGCATTTGAGTTGATGAGAAGGCAGAGTGCATGCAAATAAATTCAAAGTCAATAAATAAACCAGTGAATTTTTTTAAATATATGAATAAGTGAACAGGATCTATAATTATTTACAGAGGGAAAGCATCAGGATGACAAAAAGTATGCATCATAACTCCGTACCTTTTACCTTGACAGTAAAACAGAGAGATTTTCTTTTACTGTATTGGGCTTTGATCTCCTAAACATTGTCATGTCCTGGTGTTAATAGAGATCCTCAGACTAAAAAAAACTGTTAAACCATCACACCTTGGGGCAGATCACTATCAAGTTACAAGGCAGTATGGCTGAATACTCTATAGATGTTGAAGCATAAAGTAAAGAAAGGACAATAAAAAAGCACAAACAATGATGAAGTGCAGGCTTTTAAGCAAAACAGAAACCCATGATTAGGTCTTTTAAACTGCACCACATGTACTGGCAAGGCAGTAGGTACAGGGCCTGGCAGTGAGAAGGGAGCAAGCAGGGGTTATTTGGGCTGGTGTGGTTGGTTTGCTCCATCATGTTTGCCTACACTGTCCTTGTCCTATAATTTCAAAGCCAAGATCCCTGTGGATGGGCAGTTACCTCCAATCTGTGAAATACTCCTGGCCCTTACCATATTTCATCTCCATGGTTATGAGATATTTATGGCTGTGTGGTATTCAACTACATGAGGTGTTCAACACATAGCTCATGGAGCCAGGAGAGCTGCCCATCTCTGAAACAGAAATTTGTTCAGGATGACAGAAGTACAACTGGAGAAGGACTGTTTCTGTTTTAATTTTAGAGGGAGTCTTCAGTGTAGCACTAATTCATGTTTTATATATAATCAATCTGGTCGTACGCATGAATTTGCCATCACTTGCTTCTCATTTGAAATGTCGCGGTAGCTCAAAACATATTTCTCCAACTGAAGTTTGTGAAAAATCACTTTAAGCACTTTAGTTGAATGCACATATCCTTGAAAGTGTTTTCAATTAGAAGTTTGATGCTGAAGTTGCACTGCCAACTGTAAGAAATACATTCCACCGTTTATATGAAGAGCTTGATAGCTCCTGGTTTAAATCCCTCCTCTATTTTTTCTGGTATCTTTTATCCTAATGTGTAAGACTGGGCTATAGATGGTAAGAGTTTCTCTTGGATACAGCTACTATTGCATCAGACAGTGACATGGTAATGGTGCACGATAACTCTATCCCTGAAGGATGGATTTACACCTACATCCTGAAGTATGATACTATCATAATAAATTGTAGCTGCTGTTACTTTTTTTCATATCCATAACTTCCATCAGATGTTAGTTCAGGTTTTTAAAATGGCATACATACACTTAAAGCATAAAGACCTATGCAGACCATAGCAGGGAATCATACAGTTTATCTAACCATGTGGTCAAATGAGCTGCTGTGAGTGCAAACTACTATTTCTTTGCCAGCTGATGGTAAAATGAGGTTACTAACAAATTACCTGTCTAACTTTGTTATTGTCTTACTGAAATGTAAATGCTTGAACCTTAGAAATAGTCATGTTGCCCACTGGGCATCTACTCTTCATGTGCCAACTGAATAGATGCCTCCAATGAACTCTAGAGAGATGACAAATTTTCCTAATCTGCAAGAGCAGTATCTCCCTCTGTAAAATGTAGAAGGAATCTAGGCTGTTAGTTAATCTTTCACCTGCGAGAGGAGATTCTAGAATCCCAGATGTCGTATACTTTTTATTGTTTCTATTCATGTGTGGTTTTATAGTTCAGGGACTTTGACTTGTACCTCAATTTCTAATCTCTTTCTTGACAGGACACCCTAGATGCTGAGTTGTAGACAGCACTTTTCCTAACAAAAAGTATCCGCATTACACCTATTAAAATTTTGATTAAGAAATAATGTAAGACATTCATTACTGGCACTCTGTTTACCCTAGTGCAAGCCACACTTGAAAATGAAAGTGTTGCATTGCAGTAAACTTTTATGAAGCAGTACAGAATGTGTTACTTCCTATAAATGACACTTCATATGAAAACAAGCAAGCAAACAAAAGAAATTCAGGAACTTTAATCTTGAGTGGCATAGTTTACAATATCCTTTCTGTAGAACAGATGTAGTCATTATTGTCCTTTTCCGTGATGGAAGCTCTTTGCTGTCTCATTAATTACTCCATGCTTCCTTTAATGGTTGGTATACCAATTATTGTACTACAGATTTTCTTTTATTTTATGTTTCTAAATGTATTCTACCATCAACATTAGGCAAATTTCCATCTTGGGTTTATTTTCTCTGTTTCTTTCAAGAAATACAAAATAATGTTTGGAAGAGGAGAGCATGGGAATACAACAAGATGACCTGCTATTATGTTTGTAAGGAAATCTTAAGGAACCATATAATTTTCAAGTGCTTGTGAAGCCAGTCTGATAGTAAATGTCAATTGTTTTACATGGGCTTTACAGTGTTCAGCAGAATGCCTGGCTGCCTATAAAGACAGCATTAAATATATTGGCTAAATTCACCACCTTTCTCTCATAATCAGGCTGTGAACAGAGGTTTGTTTTGAATCCTGTTTATAAGCATGCTTGAGTTTTATATATATGTTGTGTTAAGAATGCTGAATACCTGAGGTTTGAATGGTACTTCTGGGATATTGTGGGCCTTGAAGATAAGGATGGAGACCATGAATCTAATCTGATAGCTTTAGGCAGGCAATATACTGTGTCAAGAACAAGGAGTCATGCTTCAGTGCTCTGAGCCAAATGGAAATTGCTGAGTCCAGATGATTTGGAATATATTCCAAAGTAGATGGTATAAATGTATGAAATATTAAGGGATTGCTTGTCAAGACCAACCAGTTTCTTATAATCAACTGATATTGGTCAGAAGTCATGTTCATGAAATTCTAGTCAGCTAGTTAACCTATTAAAAAGTTCTAGTTTTACTTTTTACAAAAACTATTATCTCCTTATATTCCCCTAAGACATACATTCATAGCTTCTTTTTTTGTCTTATTCCTTAAGCCAATGCTATAAACAAAATGCTAATATGGGAATAATGTTTGGTGTCTTTGAAACAACTGCTTGTCATTCAGTTGTTAAGCATTTCTGCTAAAATCATATACCTTACAGAGAATAGCTGAAGTGTTAGCATTTTTCTAAAAGAGTCATAAAATATAGTGTGAACTAAACCCTCTTTAAAAATCTGTCTCTTTCTCCTTTTTCCCTATAAACATCTGTGTCCTATATTTGTTGTAACTGATACTTTATCACCTGTCTATATTTGCCTGATATAGTCAATTTGATTTAAAGATTTACCACCAGTGTTAGATCCTTAAAGTTAGAATGGCCTGCTACAAAATTTATAAAACTTAACTGAAAGCATAAAAAAGAAAAAAAAAAAAGAAAAAAAGAAAAAAAAACCCAAAACAATAATAATAAAA
This sequence comes from Oxyruncus cristatus, assembly GCA_013399855.1. Classification (NCBI taxonomy): domain Eukaryota; kingdom Metazoa; phylum Chordata; class Aves; order Passeriformes; family Cotingidae; genus Oxyruncus; species Oxyruncus cristatus. Next base: position 1,018,631 of record VXAY01005704.1, read on the forward strand.
AAAAACCCCACCAAAACATGTGGTTTTAATAATGTGTACATTGGAAGAATTACAAGTTATGGGGTTAGATCACGCTAGGGAAAACAAAGATAATTCTGGTTGTACCTGCCTTTCATCATCACATCACAATTCTTTATAATTGTTAAGTAACTTGGCTTCAGAATCTCAGGAAAATAATAACATTACCTTAATTTTACATTTAGATGAGATCCTTTTTAAACTAAGACCTGTGTGAAAACAGACCTCACAAACAAATGTAACCCACTTCTAATAAGCACAACAGCAATGGAGAACATAGTGAAGTTCCCAGGTTATCACTGTCATGTGTAGTCTGGCCATAATAATAATACTTAGAAACACTTTAACTTCTTACAATCTGAAAACCTGTAGCTGGAAGTCATCAGCATCAATACTGCATTGCTGGAGTTTTTATATGAGACTCTCAGCTAGCAGAAAGTGATGCACCTCTGCTCACATCAGTGCTTGATTAACACCAGCTGGGAATGATGACCACGGGAGGCCAGCTGGATATCTCACTGAAAACCTTTCTGCCTGCCTTGAACATGCTGATAATATGCTGCAAACTGCTATTTTCGAGTTACTTTGGTTTGCAACAATGGAAGTTCTTTGTTAGTTTCCTGAGCACTTGAACTAAAGGACATTCTTCTCCCTTACCTCCTCTATTACAGAGGGCACAAACTTGAGAATAGCTCTGAATTAAGGGGGTAAAAAATCTTTTTGCTTGGTCATTTAGAACTGTAACACTTCTTCTGGGTATTTCCCCATCACTGTCTGAGATATGTACCTACTACTTAGCCTCATCCCTTGCTGGGCCTCTTAAGGACTGCTTCAGCATCAGTGTTTTCAGGTTCCAGGGAAGATATGAAATTATTCCTTGTTCACGTCTAACCCTCTTGCAAGATGTAATGATCAAAATTAGTCCCGCCAGCCACTGACACTGGCAGATGGCCCATTGTTCTTACTCTGTTCTGAAGGTTATTCTTTCTGCTGTAGTAGTATTCGAATCATCCAATTTGCTAATTGGGTGGTCTGGGTATGAATTGTGTTGGTGCAATAGATTCACATGGCTTGCTTCAAAGATAACTGTAGTTGATGCAGCTGTGTCATCAGCTTCTACCACCTCACTTATTTTTAAGTCTGTCTGTGGGCTGTGGGGCTCACTGTATCCCTCCTTTCATCAAGGATCTTCTCCATCAGTGGAAAATGAAGGAGCAAAAATGTGAGGCCAGTCAAAAGAGCATGCTTGAGAAATCTGAAGTGTGCTGGTACCATTGTATGAAATTGAAATGTCCTTGCACAATGACACCCAAAGGATTGTACACAAGAGGCACTGCTCATTAACAAGTGAAGCTGATGAGTTCTTTTCCATCTCTGATCTGGAAACAGCCTGATACAATGCTACAAAGGGAGTTTGTCTGCGTTCTTCAGCTTACCTTGCACAATTCAATGACTTTTACACAAACAATGTACAGCTCCTTGTGATGTAATCCAAAATGATAGCCGCCAAAACTATGTTATCCACCAAATCTTATTTTCATAGAACTGAGAAGAGACCTCTATAATAAGGGGGCAGAAGAAGGTTGGAACAAGTATAAGGGATTGAACTTCAAAAGCCACTTTTGGATTTGTGAATATGTTCTCTCTGAACCAAAGTTGTATATTATTATCATCTACATTCAGACTGGTTTATGAGCTTGTCCTATTTTATAGAAAGATGACATAAAATGTCTGCTTTACATATTTTATTTAAATATATGATACAGCAAAATCCTAAAAGAAACATTTTATGCTTAGAAGAGTGAATACAGCTTTTAGAGAATATTATCCTTTTAAAAATTATATTTTCAATATTTATCCAGAAACATGTTAACTATTGTTTTAAATAATGTCTTTTTCAATAGTGATGCCTTTTGATCTTTGATTGGAGATTTGAAGTATTAGAACAAGTCTAATGCTAAACAATAAGCAAAACATGTTCTCTTCAAAGGCCAAGTCATCTCTAAAACTTGCTTCAATGTACTGAGCAAAGTTTGTCTCCATGCGCTTTCAGAATCATCTTTGTTGGGACTACTGGGAAATGATACTCTTTCTGCAAAGAGCATAGAAGTCCATGGATTAATTATAATGTTGGACTGTTGGTGTGCGCCACCATAACCATACCAGAACTTCTTGGCAAAGTTAGAAATGCAGGACGAACTAACAGCAACTGTAAAAACTTCGTGAAAATTGGGGGACTGTGTGAGGGGTTTTTAATATCTTAACTCACCTACAGAAGCTTCCATATGGGTGATGAGATTTAAAAAAGCATAACTCAAGTGAGCAGCTGGGATTCAGATTGAATTAGCAGAGCTGTCAGTTAAGAATACAAAGTATTTCTAATGGTCTCTCCTCTGTAGGTTTCACTTACACTTTGGTGTTAAAATGTACAAGCAAAAACAAGGCAGGTATTTGAGAGCTGTAAAATTTTAAACTTAGGCAGTTTCAAATTTGCAGTGAACTTAGGTCAACTTTATATGCTGGGTGAAGAACATTCCTGTGGACACTCCATAATTTAAAAAATAACATTATCTCATTATAAGCTCTAAACCAGCAAGGCATTGATATAGAAAGCAATGTTACTGGGAGAATGGGAGCTATTAGCAATACTATACAAGGCCCTGGTGAGCACTAATCTGCAAGACTATATTTTTCTAGTCACCTGTATCTGAGAAAGAGGAACTCAAGCAGAAATAGATTCAGGAAATGTTGCTCAGTTGTCAACCTACATATGGGATGAAGTTGGAAAAGTTTGATTATCCTAGCAAAATAAAATTGAAAGTTCATAAAGACAAAAATTTTCTGTTTCTGAGTACACCGGTGTGTAAGCAGGAAGTAAGAAAATCTACTGCTAAATAAAATTATTCAAAGATATTTTCTGGTACCTAAGAAGCTCAGAAAGTAAAGAATTGAGGTCAGTATTCCCAGAGGGTGATCAATTGCATTCAAGCTCTGGAAAAGAGAGTCAACAAACACCTACCTGTTAACTAGGCACTTTACTGAGGTGTTTAAATATAGTGAGATAAGGCCAGACTGGTTTTGGCACAACAGCAAATAGGTATAAAAAATATAACATTTTATCTCTTCCCAAAGTTCAAATCCTTCCAAGAGGAATTTTAACATGAAATTATATGACCAGGGTTTAGGATGATGTTTTATCTTGATGGTCTCCATGAAACAAGGGATGTAATTTCTAAATTCCAGGGATCTGCAAACTTATTTTGCTTGTTTTCCACCACTGACTGTAATGGAAGCCAAATAAGAGAATGTGAGAGTAAGCAGAAGTGAGACAAGGAAGGCCAAGGCCCATCTGGAGTTAAACCTGGCTAGGAATATCAAGGACAACAAGAAGGGCTTCTTCAAATACATCAATAACAGAAAACAAAATATAATGTGGACCTATAACTAAATGGAGGGAGGACCCTGGTAACAGAGGATGCAGAGTAGGCGGAGTGCTGGATGCCTTCTTTGCACTGGTCTTTCACTCACAAGATCAGCCCTCAAAAATCTCACACTCAGGACACCATAGCAAAGGAATGCTGGAAGAAAGACTTTCTCTTGGTCAAGGATTCAGTTCCATCTGAACACAAGGAAGAACTCCTTCACTGTGCAGGTGACCATACGCTGAAACAGACTGCCTAGAGATGCTGTGGAGTCTCCCTCACTGGAGATAGTCAAGAATCACCTGGAAAAAATCCCATGAAATGTGCTCTAGGATGATCCTGCTTGAGCAGGGAGGTTGGACCAGATAAACCCACTATGGTGCATCCCTTTGACAGGTCGTGACGTTTCAACCTTATGGTCCCTTGCAACCTTACCCATTCGGTGGTTCTGTGAAAGGAAAAGGCACCATGCTTTTCTGACCAGATTTTTAATTTATTTTGTGAAGTTTCTAAGCTTTTTTTGTTCTGTGATTTGCTTCAGTGTAATGGATAATATAGTGCGGTACTGACCTTGCTGAAGTGGGAATGGTGCTCAAGACATCTTATTGCCATAGCTCTGAGATGTGCTGATGCAGAAAACTATAACTGCTGCAAGGCCAAGCTTCCTAGGCTAGATGGAAGGAGAAGCATTGGGCAGATGTACATTCATATTTGCATGTTAATTTTACCTCAATTAATTACCTTAATTACCTGTTTCCTCATTCTCACAGGGAGAGACAGTGTTTGCATATGTAACTTAATTGGTAACTCATAATAATGTAATTTCAGGAAAAAAAAAAGAATATAGACATAAAATTTGACTGGCATGTTTTATTGCCTGTTATCAAAATGTGGTTTACATAAGGAGAAAGTATAGAGAGTAGCAAAAGAAACGCACAACTCCACTTTCTCCTTTGTAAAGCTAACTATAAGCATAAACAATGGCATAAGCAAACATGCAAAATCTTCGCTCTCCTCTCCCACATTTTTAAAGTTGAGAACATCTAACAACAGCCTAGAGGTACACATTAAGTCCGAATAGTGAATATGTGATAATTAACATCTCAGAATTCAGATTTACCTTTAGGTCTAAAAAGAATTTGAATTCTGGAACAAGGTGGTAAAGAAAGGTGTTTGGAAAATATTTATCTGTTTGACTGTGTTTTAAGATACTGATCTTATTTAAAATGTTAAATACTATGTTTTATATATTTAGAGATAAAAAAATACCATAGGGATGACATGCCGATTCTTTTCATTCAGAGAAACCAGTAAATTCTTTAAAACAAGAAAAGAGTCTTGTTTTAAGAGTCTTAAGGGATTGATTTCCTCTCAAAGCCAAAATACCTATCCTTATAAAATGTAAATGTATAAACTGCTGAGGTTTTCCTCACTTTAGCCTTAATATGTGCCACGTCACCTTCAGTTTAGTATTTCTGTGTCTGTGCTATACCCATCCTGCTAAATGTTCAAAGCAATTAATGGGATTGTCCAATGAAATGGTCAAAGAAGAGCAACCAGGCTGGTGAAGGGACTGGAGCACAAGCCCTGTGAGGAGAGGCTGAAGGAGCTGGGGTTGTTTAGCCTGGAGAAGAGAAGGCTCAGGGGAGACCTCATCGCTCTCTACAACTATCTGAAAGGAGGTTGTAGCCAGGTGGGGGTTGGTCTCTTCTCCCAGGCAACCAGCAGTAGGACAAGCAGGCATGATATTAAGCTCTACCAGGGGAAGTTTAGGTGGGAGACTAGGAAGAAATTTTTTACAAAGGGAATAATCAGGCATTGGAATGCGTTACCCAGGGAGGTGGTGGATTCTCCATCCCTGGAAGTTTTTAAGATGAGATTTCATGTGGCACTTAGTGCCGTGGCCTAGTAACCGTGGCGGTGTTGGATTAAGAGTTGGACTTGATGATCTTGGATGTCTTTTCCAACCGGGTTGATTCTGTGATTCTATGAAATAGTCACCCAGATCTCACTGAAATCCATGGGAACCTTTCTTCTTACAGAAGGAAACATGACTCAGATTCAAATTGCTCTCATAAAACACCATGCATTACTCTGTATATAACTAATACTTACCCTAGGTGACACTACTTGGAACCTACTTAGTTTTATACTAACAAGCCGAGCATAGGGCTGATATGATGGATGGGGAGTATCCTAGAGCCACAGGAATAGCATGGAGAACCTAGCTAACCAGATGTAGAGAAGAGAATGGATTAAGGAGCAAATTCATCTTCCATATAATCTTGGTATAATCTGAGGCTTAAGAATTGCATATATAACCCAAAAAGCCACAGAGGTTTGTGTTGGGTCAGTGTTTATTGTCCATGCTGTGTTACCTTTGGTGTGGTGCCTGATAGGAGTTTTGCCCAGGCCCAGGGAGCCTTGAGAGGAGTACATGGCAATACTCAAGTATTCCCACCCATTGCTTGCTGTTTCCATGGGAGATCAACTCAAGTGATCAACATGTGAGATCAACAGGTGGCAAATCAGCATCTGGCCAATCAAAGATTTCATGCCAAGAAAACTCTGCACCAGGTAGGCTCCTAGGGGCTGTGCCCTGCCTAAAAAATGTGAAGCAACCAGTAGAAAGTGAGATAATTTAATCTTCTGTACTGAAAAATATCAGTTTGGACAACAGTTGAGACAGCTCTCAAGAGAAAGCAGCACAGAAGCTGGCTAATCTCAGTGTGAATTCAGCTTCAAAATGTTCTCTCAAGTGAGTCAGCATGTGTTTGAATAATGCTCATTTACGTGTGTCCCTTCGAAAAGGGATATGAATTCAGTTCACATGCATATGTGACAAGTAAACAAACCAAAATCTCTGAAAAATAATATCCTGTGTTCCTTGATGCAGATCTATGAATCTATTACACTACAATACATGGTGTATTTTAAAACTGTTTCATGCCTAGAATTTCAAATGAGGGCTTCTGAATTACTGTCAAGGTCTCTTCCAAATTTTGGTTTCAATATTTCTTCCTTCTTGTGTACTGTAATGCACAGTCCGTGCTTGGATAAAAGACAATTTTAAAGTTTCAGTTAAAAAATGAAGGATCTAATTATGGAGTGGATTTTATAAAAAAAAAATTCCACAGATGTTCCTCTAAAAATTCATAACTTTAAATTAGCATTTTCTGCAAATAAAAGTGATTCATCTTCGACTCTAGGTCTCCGAAAAATTGTGTCATTTCTTATATGGTAATCAGTCACAACTTTAATTAGAAGTTGTCAGTCACCCCTACATACCACATCTCTGGCAGAGATCAAGTACGATTTTGTACAGCTGCTATCCCGATTCTCCTGTCATCTTTGGCCTGACTTTGAATTGCTTCCTCTTTTTTCTCTCTTTTTTAGATAATCCTGCTTCTTCTTCTTACCCCCACTGAGCTGTCAAGAGTTTCAGTGCTGTGATATGGAATCATTGCCTCTGTAAGACTGAAAAAAAAGCCCTGCTTCCACTGGATTCTGATCAAAGAGAATCATTTATAGGAGAGATGCAGCAGGAACCTCAGGGAAATTTTTTTTTAGCAGCGGGACCATGTGAAATGGGAAAGACAAAGCAAGAGACTTTCAAACATTTTTTTAAACTTATAACTACATGATTAAGGTTTTTATTGTATAATGTTTTTCCTTTCCTTTTTTTTTTTTTTTTTCCCCCTGCTTTCTTCTGATCTTGATGCCATGCTATTCAACACCACATTGATATGGGGTCAGGCACATTCAAGTAGCTTCTGTGGAAAGAGAACAGCCTAGAAAACCTAGGCATTACAGAACTACCTTGGGAAGGGAAGGGAAAAGGGAAGGGTAGGTTTGGGAAGGGAAGGTTTGGGAAGATTTGGGAAGGGAAGGTTTGGGAAGGTTTGGGAAGGTTTGGGAAGGGAAGGTTTGGGAAGGTTTGGGAACGGAAGGTTTGGGAAGGGAAGGTTTGGGAAGGGAAGGGAAGGTTTGGGAAGGGTAGGGAAGGTTTGGGAAGGGAAGGGAAGGTT